>CM064502.1:22140477-22295971 GCA_032716605.1 Paralithodes platypus
ACAGCGCGTCGTTGCGTGTCGTAAGCAGGGTCCGCCGGACAGAGAAGCGTAGCGTTCCCAAGCATCGGCGCCAAAAAAGCCCCGATGTATAGAGCTCAGAGTACAACAAACCCTGACTAATATCCAAGGGGGCTTGCCGGCAGAACGAGGACCTTACCGTTCTGGCGTTGCCGAGTTGCCTCGCACAAACCCACCTTCAGCTCGGGAACCAAAGGACACCGCGAGCTGAAGGTGGATCCCCGCCGAACGTGGTCCAAACCCTCGCGAAGATCGCTCCGGTCCGGTGCAGTCCGCCTCGATAAGCCCGCAGGTGGTGAACAGACGTCTGGAGGGAACCCTAAAAGACAAGATAATAAGTTCGCCACCCTCTGTCCGCAAGGTAAATCCTTGTTGACAGAGGACTTATCTGGGTGAGAGAAGAACGGGTTAGCAATAGAACAAATATCAAGTTTGGGCGCGCTTATCCAGGACCAGAACTGCCGTCCAATCCGCCGACAGATACAAGAGGAGGCAAAAGCAGTGATGACTCCGGGGAGGGACTGAAGTAGATCTGTCGACGGAACGGTTGGCGAATTCTAAGGCCTCAGCAAACCAGGCCTCCAATGGGAGAGGGTTTATCGAGCATGACGGCTAAGCCAGGCTTACCGTCGTCGCACAAACCCGTCCCATAGAGGACAGTCCCGTCAACACAGCCAGGGACTGAACATCCTGAAGGATGTCCTGGCGGCTGAAGTCTGACCAGAGCTTAGTCCGAGGGGCAGACGGGGGGTTGGGCTTCACCGAAAAGTACTGAAGGTCAGTCCTCGTCGGGTAAGCCCGCACCTCCACGTCGGCCACCTGACCATCCACCCTGATCGCCCTGAACTGCATCTTATCATTAATTTGCACCGACCAGCCAGATGGGAGGGCCCTCTCACCTGACGGGAAGCCGGTAGCACGCTCCGGGTGGGAGGCCTGCACCCCCTTCCAAACAGCCAAGGAGCCATAGAGGAGCGGCATGGTCCGCGACTGGATCTTGGCCTTCTGGATGGGGGGCAAGCGCGGACCCTGCCCTAGCAGACGGAGAACCCCCGCATAGGAGACAGCAGGGGCAACCTCCTGAGCCAGGGCAGGAGCAGTACTAGCCGACGACCGGGCAGGCGGAGAAGCTGGGCGAGAAGGAATGTGGTCCACTGCAGAAGGGAGGGGGACCGTAGCAGGGGTAGGTTGGGTGAGGCGCTGAGGTTGTGTCACCGCCAAGAAGCGCGATAAGAGGGAGTCTTGCATCGCCTCCAAGCGCTCGTCGATGCGTGACACAACCCACCCCTGCATAGCCAAAAATCGATCCGAGAGAGGCGACCCCGCCGAAGATTGTTCGGCCCGCAGGGGCGAGCGTGAGCGGGGAGCGAGACCCACGACACGAACCAGCAGCGTCGCGGCCCAAAGAAGGCGAGCGACGACGGCCATGGCGCCTCTGAGGGTCTCGTCCCCGATCACTAACGCCCGAGGGGGAAACATCACCATCCCCCTCTTCCAGCGACTCGTCAGCTCCCGAGAAAGGGGACCCCGAAACCTCGCTATACTCCACCGAGTCAAGAGGCGGGGTACCCCCCTGGCGAGATGGTAAGTGAAGGTCAGGGATAGAAGAATGAGGAGGAGCAGGATGACGGGAGTGGGAAGGCTGGCCGGGTGAAAGGAGGTCAGAAGGAGCCGCGGGGGGAAACAGAGCAAGGATCCCCGGGGCTGAGAGAACAGGGCGGCCCGACACCCCAGGCGGAGGAGGGAGGGACCTCCACCTTGGGACGAGACCGTGAAGGAAGAATAGGCACCGAAGCAGGTGAAGTAGGAGGAGAAGCAACTACATCCTGGCGGACCCTCCTGGACAGTGTAGGAGGAGGGAGCAGAGGGCCAGCTACAGCATGAACCTCCGCGCGTGTAGAGGACAAAGGAAGAGGACGTCGTTTGTGCAGGGGAAGCGGGCGGAAGGTAGTAGAGCCCCTATCCGGAGAGGCCAGGGGAGGGCGCACAGGGGCAGAGCCGCTAACCCCGGCCTCAGGGCGAGAACCTTGACGAGGGCGATGGGCGTCGTCAAGGCGATCAGGAGGACGACGAGGGGCAGTAGAGGACGGGCGACGAGGCGAGCGAGAGCGTGGACGGAGCTGGGGATCCTCCCGACGATGTGACGACCGGCCGCGGGACCCAGGGGAGAGGGGGCCAGGTGAACGGCCTTCAGACGGGTCAGGGATACCCAGGGCGACGCGGATCCGGTCGTCAACAAAGGCCGGGGAACGGTGGCCCACAGTCCTAATGTGGTGGGAGACTACCGCCCACACCGACTGAAGGGAAACAGAGGCCGCGCCGCTGAGGGACCAGGGCTAGGGTCCACCACATCCACCACGTCCATACACGGGCCACACTGAGCAGGGAGGTAGGCCGTAGAGGACACACATTGCGAGTGGCGTAAGCAGGACCTGTGGCGCTCCAAGCACGGGGAGCCACAACCCTGACGAAAACAAGGCATCCCACCTGCAACGGAAGAACACACACCATAAGCAGCACGTCGACGGAGTAAGTGTAGAGAATGTCCAATAAGAACCAGGGAATGAGCATGGGGAAACAGTAACACACATGCAAACCGGTATCCGTACTCCACCCTAAACCGGGAGCACAGAGGTAGGTGAGGAGGGCGGGCGAGGTGGAAGAGCACAAGCAGAACCTGCAAAGATGGAGAAAGTGTTAACCACCACTCAACACCTTACATGCAGGGTCTATAACACCAGTAAAGTGCACACACCAATATAGTTTCAGGCAACAAGATGACATAAAAAAGGTCAACAGTGAAAGCCAACTATTACCGCAAATTTGCGGGCCTATGGAGGCATAACCGTACCGACACACCCCTCTCGCATCTTTGCGGGATCCCCCCAGCGATCTCCGCAAATTTGCGGGGAGCCGAAACGTCCCAGAGGACCGAATGGAGCTCCCGCAAATTTGCGGGACCGGCCGAGATGGTCCGGCGCCGAAAAAGCGAGAGGAGCGTCTAGGGAATACCAAAAAAGGCCACAAAAATGCGTCATCTCCTTATGAACTCCAAGCGTGGATGGCCATCAAGCTGAGCAGTGTCTTCCTTGATACTGTATATGATCCTAACTCAACCGGTAAAGGAAGAGGCAAGGAAGACACACCAGGGGAGAGGAGGCACATCCCCCAGGAACCACCCAACCCACAGAGATAGAGCAAAGCCCATGAGGAGAAGCGGCAGGGAGGGTGGTTTCACACAAACAGGGGCCCCCCTGGGGTACCCCTGGATTGGGCAAAAAGACTATGAAAGGATGGAGGTGAAACAGGAAGGGAAAACAAAAACCAAACGAAACTGGTGAGAAAAAGGGTGGCCTAGCCGTGAGCAGAAAATGTGTCAGGGGCGAAAAAACCTTGTGGTGTGACGGAGGGGCCCCCCTGGGGTACCCCTGAAATATCACGAACCACCTGTCGCCCAGGCCCTTGAGACACAGTGAAGGCTCGAAAGGGGGGACTCAGGAATAACGCTATAATGCGGCCGACACAAACTCTACAAACAGCACCGCCACCATCGAAAACTCAGATTGTTTACCAAAACGTTACAACCTTAGGCTATGAAAATATGAAAACTCATAGGGGCATAGCAATTCCTGAATGAGAAAACGAGCTAGGCTAAAATAAGCTAAAAGCTAAACTATACCCAGACTAACAGGAAAAAGAATATGAAAAGAGAAAGGATGAAAAACAAACACGAGGAACGCCAGGCGCCCCCGTACCTTCGGTAGGCTATTTCCACACGCGTCTCCATTTGACACACTTAGGAGCCCATTTACGTGTGCCCTAGATCACGTAACATCTGTCTAACTAAAAAAGAAGGCCAGATAAGCCGAAACGAACCTAAACAGGGTGAATTTGAAGGAGCACAACAAAAGCGGACTCAAGCAAATGGCGACGCGTGAAAAAATGATAACAAGAGAGGGTCGCTCATGCGCACGTTCGACAGGGATCTGCACATGACGGAACACGGGATGGGCCTTAAGCGGTAACTAAGGTAAACCCCTTTTTCTTCTCTTCTATGCTTTTTTCACCTTCGGTGGTAGTTTTGGTTAATGTACAACGTCTCCTAGAGCAAGATAAGGAGTAGACTCTAGACGTTTTCTTTTTAACCGCGGTTGGAATGACGACATAGCAGTCAAAATAGACAAGTCGTCATTGCAATTAGGTTAATAGCCTTGACGTTTGATTTTCCAAGACTACTAACAAATAATGTTACCTCAGGCTTTTTCAAGTCTGATTTGACGATGCTTGGGAAAGCAGAATGTTCACCATCACAATGGTTTTTAGCTATGTTGAGTGAGTAAGTTAATAAAGCTTATGGAACAATGTCCACTACAATAAAGGTCCATCCTCATCAGTGTTTTTATATTAATCTCTCTGATAGTCTGCCATCACATCATACCACAGATGAAAGATACCACATCACATGACAACATAATCACAGAACCGCAAAATCACAACTCATTGCATACAAGTGTATGTCATTAAATTCTTCACTTGGAAATATTTCTATGCTGTTTCTCTACCATTAATGATTATACAATTAATTTTCTGTTGACTGGTTTGATAATACAGGTAGGAGTATAAAGAAACTTGTATATATGACCTGTACCATATTCTCTTAAATTAACTAATAGTGATTATTTTTTGTCAGAGCTGGTTAGTGATGGACATCTTAGAGCGAAGTGTGAGAGCACTGCAATCCTGTCCAGATGAAGTGCTACCAGGCAGTTCTGCACCCCCACCAGTGCCTTCCCCATCATCTCCCACCACAACTCCCTCCTCTTGGTGGGGCGGGGTGTCAACACAGTCTCCTACCAACCGTCCAGCCTCCCCCACTGCTGCCTCACTTCACCATCTTTCACCACCTCAGATTGCTGCTGTTGACTTGGTCTTAAGGTTAGTTTCACTTTCATTTTATTGGTTAGCTTGTTCTATCCATCTGTTGCCGGACGCCGTGATCCCCGAAGGGGTCGCCACGAATGAATCGCCCCCATGTACCTCTGTCCCCAGGCAGTTGATGACCCTCATCCCATCCAGCACCGCTTTCACGCATATACTTCTTAACTCCATTCTTCCACCTCTCCCTCTTTGTCCTTCCACTTCACTCTCGTACATCTCTTAGTCATTCTCTCGCTTCCCATACGTTCCACATGGCCCCAAACTATTCTGCCAACGTCCACAATAAACATGATATGTATGAATCGGAATAAGAAGAGAGAGATGAGTGTCAATAGAAATATATAAGGGGACTGGTATGACCTGCATGGCTGTAGAAGAGGGAGCTGATTGTTGGAAGTGTGTCATTTAACTGTGAAAATTGTATTGCAAGATTACAAGGTCTTTACTATAGGCCCGTTTTACAGTACTTGTCAAATTTCACAACCACAAGTGACCCAGTTACCAGGATAGGTTCCATACAAGCCATAATATGTGGCACAAACTGCCTTCACAACCATATAGTATCCCAATAAACAAACAATGACAAATCTAAAGTGTCTTCCCCAAGAACATTACCATCAATAAGAACAAAGTGTATTATAGTCCATAGTTTTTAAATTGGCGAATTTGCACGTGGTCTCTTTGAGCTAGATGACTAATTTGAACTGATTGGCTGATGGTATGGTGTCTAAATAAAAAAATTCATTTTTGAAGACCAAGATAAGAAATTATGTTGTTGTTCACCAAGCTGCCTGGCCGAACAGCCCCAAGGCAAAGCTAAGGCCATAACCGAGCGCCCCCACAGAACCCTCCCTGCCTACCACAATAAAGCCTGGGTGACCGAAGCCACTCCATGGCGGGGAGCTGATGAGGGTGCGGAAACGCCTGGGAAACCAAAGCCCCACCCAGGGCCCTGTGCCCCTCAGCAATTATGAAGAGAAAGTTGAGGGTCAAAGGAAAAAATGTGACGCTTTGGCTTCCAATCTTGGTAGATTGGGAGGTCAATCCACGAAAGAGACGCCGTCACTTGATATCTAGAAAATATATAAGTAAAAAGAACAACAAAGAAACCACCACCACAGTTTATAAACAATACATAAGATCAGTGATGGAATACGCAAGCCCAGCCAGGGCTTCTAACCTAGCTGAAACACATCATAAGACCTTACAGACTATTCAAAACAAAAACCTAAAAATCATTACAGGCTGCACAGCTATTACACCTGCAGATCACCTACATCAAGAAACCAAAATCCTCAAAGTCAAAGACCATCTGGACATGAGAGGCACTCAATTCCTGGCCTCCATGAACCAAAACCACCCACTACAACACTGTTGCCACCCACATGGCAACACACCCACAGACACCAAGAAATATCAAAACAACACCCAGCACACGGTATCACACACAAATGCTGTCCTCTTTCCCTCCCTGTCCACTCCAAACAAACTTCCAGAAGCACATCCATACTCATATCTCTCGCCGATCCATCCACTCACTCATAGACAACACGCAGCTGCAAGCACGACCTCCCGAAATCCATCCTTCCGAATCCTCCCTTCCTCGCGAGGACAGAGTCCACCTGGCCAGGCTGAGATGCGGACACCATCCAGCTCTTCTGAGCTATCAGAAGAGACTGGATGACTCCGTTGTCGACACCTGCCCGGGATGTAACACAGCACCCCATACCATTGAACACATCATAGAAGACTGCATTTCACACAACCACTTATGCCAACAACACAATCTACACTCAATGAGAGCTCTGTGAGAAAGCCCGATCGTGGCTATGGCCTTCCTCAGGGACTCTGGGATGTTCGGCCAAGCAGCTTAGGGAACAACAACAACAATAACAGTCAGAGTAAGCTATGGGTATGGCAGAGAATGCTCAGCTCTCACTCAGATAGACCAGCCCATCACCAAAGACAAGAAATGTATTGTACAGTACCGTCACCTAATAAACTCCAAGTAGAGTTTTCTAGCTCAATGGGATCAAGTACAAATTATACATACAAACACATAAGTTGAAAGACCGTTTTGTCCACATAGAATGTGGTTACTGTCTCACGTCCTAAATCAATGGCGGCTTTCCAGGCGGCCCTGTCAAGGGCTGTCTCTGTTGTCAAGTTCTTTATTTTGAGATTGGACCAGAGTACCTCATCCCACGTCATTCTATCCCCCCCACGTTCACAGTCCGGCATATCTTCACCCAGTTCTGATCATCCATTCTCTCCACGTGTCCAAACCAACCAAGTCGGCTCGTGCGCATCACTTCACTGACACACCAAATGCCCAAATGCCTTCTTAATTCCTCGCTCGATACCCCGTCCCTGAGGTTAACCCCACGTATCCATCTCACCATTCTTTTCTTATTCCATTCAATTCTATTGATATCCTCCGCTTTAACCGGTCATGTCTCAGAGTCATAGGTCATCGCAGTCCTAACAAACGAGGTATACACCTTCCCTTTAATGTGAAGTGGGAGTCTTCTCATGGTCAGGAGTGGCAATATCTCTCTAAACTTCCCCCAGCCACTTCTGACTCTTGCAATGGAGCCAGCTTCAGCGCCACCTCTAGCTGAAACCGTATTGCCCAAATAGCAAATTTTTTTTTCACACACTCCAGCATTACACTGTACAAATTCACCATGATAAAAGAAAAATAGACTGTAGTCATAGATCTGTTACCTTCAAAATATGAAAGATGAAACACCTTCCAATTCATCCTTACATTCTGCAGAAACAATTACAGGATCTTATTAAAAATGGCTAATTGGGAAGATGGGGTAAGTTTGGCTAACCTATTTTTTCCAAATCTATCTACAGTACCACCTCGATTTTCCGGCATTCAAGCATCCGGTAACTTCAAACAACCGGAGGTTTTAGGAAATTATTAAAATTAAAATTTAAATTAAAAAAAAAATATATACTGTATATATATATATTTTTCGTCTTACCAGCATCATTTCATCATAAGAAATAATAAATACATATATTAGGAAAAAACTATTTAAAAAGCACCAATAAGAAATACAGTATATATATATATAAAATAGTCCGTGGTTCTATGCGGGTAACGGCGACGTCAGTAGAACAAGCAACAACAACAACAAAAGCGCGGGAATAGGCCTCTCAGTCTTGCCCGATCGATCCGTATATACAAACATTCTCATATTGGACATACATTGGAGCCCCCATTTTCGCTACATCAGTCTTCGTTTTTTCAATCTTCGCGGTAGACACCAAATATTCCAGATTTCCATTTTCGTTGTAAATGATTCAATTCTCACAACACTTTTTTTTCTTAATGGGTTGAAGGGCCGGAGGATCCGAAGCCCCCTTTTCACCCTGCCGTGTAATCTATTTTACTGTCAGGCGAAACAGAGGCAAGGGGTGTAATGAGATTGCACATCCGAGGCGCACTGCCGAAGTTTCAATTTTCCCGCCGAGCCGAGATGTAAACAAACTGGCCAGCCAATCACGGTCCACCATTTGGGTGCCATCTTGCAACGTCATTGCAAATCAGCCAATCACAGGCCTCCAGTAGAGCGCCATTGTATTCACCAGCTATTGTTAAGCGTCTGGCCGCTGGCGTAAAAACTTAACTCTCTCAACGATTATGGCCTCTATTGCGTCTGGTGGGAGTGGCGGAGGGCTGGGAGATTACGGTGATATACCACAAAGGCCGGGATTGTCCAAAGTTGGTGGGAAACCAAATGAAAAGCGTGTATATCGTGTGGGCAAGAAACTTAAAAAGTATGACATTGACAATGAGACCAAGAACAAAATATTGAAACAATTTGAACTAGGGGCACGTAACATTGATATTTCAAAGATATTTAATATCACAGAATCAACAGTTCAAAGCATGCGCCTGAAGAAAGATGAACTTAGAAAAAATCTTAAACTAGCAAAAAAAATTGAAATGATGATGACTGGGCGAAGCTCTGGGGGAGCCCAAAGATCAGTTAAACGAGTAAATGAGTATCAAAGAATGATAGTGCTTGAACATTTTCTTTTTACCTGGATAAATCGGCAAAACCGTGAAGGGGCTAGTGTGACAGGCCCTGAAATACAAGACAAGGCTCGTGCACTGTACAGTGAAATGGTGAAAAAATGTAAAATTCATAATCCTCCACCCTTCACAGCATCCCGTGGATGGGTTCACTGTTTCAAATCAAGGGCTAAAGTGAAGCATGCCATTTATCAGGGTGAGGCCCAGTCAGCTGATGTTGAAGCTGCCACTGCTTTCCCTGGTGTAGCTCAAGAACTCATAAGAAATATTAACTACTCTTTAGAGCAAGTGTACAACTGTGATGAAACGGGGGTCTACTGGAAAAAGTCCCCTAAATCTACATATATTTCCTCAGCCCAGAAGCAGGCCAAGGGGGTGAAAATGGCCAAGGATAGATTTACTGCTCTTCTGACAGCCAATGCAGCTGGAACACATAGGATGCCCCCTCTCATCATTTACCACTCCAAACGTCCACAGCCCTACAAAAATGTTAACATGGAGAAGCTCCCAGGATACGTTTGGCGATCAAATGCTAAAGGCTACATGACCTCGTCTGTCTCCCTTGACTGGTTTGACAATCACTTTGTGCCCGACGCTCAAGCCCATTGTGAAGCCAATAATTTGTACTTCCGTGTTATCCTATTTATGGATAACGCTCCTGGTCTTGCCCGCTTCATTGTTGATCGCCACCCCGCTGTTCAAGTTGTTTTTTTGCCCCCCAACACCACCTCAAAAGTTCAGCCAATGGACCAGGAGGTTATTTCAAACACAAAGATTTTAGTTTACAAAGAAGTGCATGCTAGGATGCGTAGAAGCACTGATAACCTTGAAGAGGTTCAAGCCATCAGGCAGCTGGGAGACGAGTCAGACAACTTTATTCCAAATCCAAACTCTTCAGATGATCCCAGCCACTCTTCAGAATCTGCTATCATCACAGTTAAACAGTTTTAGCGTCAATTTAATATTAGGAAGGCAGTGGAGGCATTTGTTAGTGCTTGGGGTCAGCTGACTGTCCCCACATTCATTCATGCTTGGAAACCTTTTCTGCCTGAACTCATCACCAGTCAGCCAGACAGGCAGCAAAGAGATGATTTGTTGGCAGGGACCTTGGAGGTGGTGCGGCAGATCCCAGTCCCAGGGTTTGCCGATGTCACAATTGCAGAAATGGATGAATTGGTTAACCACAGACCCGAGCTCGAGTCCATAGAAGATATGATAGAGGAAGCAGATTTGGAGCCTCCAGAAGAGGAGGAGGGGAACCAAGAGCAGAAGGAGCAACTCACACAAGAAAAGCGAGCACCAACAACGTCAATGCTGTCATCTTGGATCGTAGATTGTGAATCTTTCTATGAGGAGGCGGAGTCGCTGGAATTTAACAAGAAAGAGGCGGTTCTGGGTCACATCAAAGGTATCAAGAGTATCATCGAAGAGGTTTTCAACAAGCGGATTAATGAAGGACAGCAGGCTCTAATAACCCGCTACATGCAGAGGCCCCGGGCCACAGATTACGTTGAAGGCCCCATGCAGCAAACTCTCATAACCCGCTACATGCAGAGGCCCTGGGCCACAGAGTACGTTGAAGGCCCCTTGCAGGCTCAAGGGTCTGCTGAACATGGTGCTGTGCCAACTGAAGATGACGTTATGGAAGTTCGGGCTCTTCTCGATGATGATGAATTCTCGGGCTTCTTGGCAGAAAACCTGGCTGGAATCGATAACCAGTGTAGAGTGGATGTGCTTCGTTCTGCGGCTGAGGAGGCAGCAAGGGAGGAGAGTGGCGAGGCCCCTGACGGAATTAGTGGGGCCGGGGCTGAATAGCTGACCTCGCCCTGCCTTGGGGGTCTGCCTCAAGAGCCCCAATTTAGTAGTAGCCTCGGAGTATCCAACGTAGAGCTATATACTTATCGTATAATTCCTTTCCGCTCTGGAGCGGGCAATTTTATCTTACAGTTTCTTACAGTAGATCCTCTGGAAAAAGGCAAACTAGGCCTGTGTATCCAGCTCAGTACCAGTACTTGCACTGCTGCGGTCGTTCACGGTGTTGGCGGCGGCGGTAGCAGACGCAACATTTTTACTATTCTGTATTTTTGTTTTATAATCAAACTTCAAATCTTGTCTTCCCATGCTTTATCAAGATTACTTTCAAACTCCCTTATTGATTCGGAATCGACTACATACTGGGGCAGTGCGTTCCACTCATTTACCACTCTATCACAAAATGATTTCTTTGCCTTTTCAAGCCTATTTCTTTCTTTGTAAATTTTCTTAGAGTGTCCTCTCGTTCTTGTTCCCTCCCGCATCAAGAAGATACCTTCACACACATCCTCATCATACTTTCCTGACACTATCTTAAAAGTCTCTATCATATCCCCTCTCTTTCTCCTATATGCCAGTGTCGGAAGCCCCAGTGTCCTCAATCTCTGCTCATAGCCCGCGTTCTTCAACGTTGGTACCAGCTTGCTAGCTCTCCTCTGCACTTTCTCCACTGCTTCTATATCCTTTACCATACTGTATATGGAGCCCACACCTGGTTCGCATATTCCAGGTGCGGCCTAACCAGCGCTGTATAGAGATTCCTGAAGATTTCTTCGTCAAGTGACACAAATGTCCTCCTTATCAGCCCTACAATTCTATTGGCTTTGTTTATCTTTTCCGCTAAATGTTCTGAGAAATTTAACTTATTATTTATTAGTGGCCCCTCCATCATTGACGATTATGCCTATTACATAAGGCTACCTCTTCAAACGCCCATAAGCGCAGTTTGAAACTACCGCCGCAGAGCTCAGAGGAACCTTCATCATAAGCACACGCTAAATCACTCATGGTTCGTCTTTATGATTGGGTTCTCACTACGAAAAAACTTCGTAACAAATACAAAATAAAAATAAAATAAGAATAACTATTCATAAGCTTTCCATATTCCGTGGATGTACTTCTGTGGATTGTTGGACCAGACGCTGACTAGCGCAATATTCCACCTTCCTTGCTCTGCGTTCACCCCACCCGGACGTGTCCCCCACAGTGCTCCGCTTTGATTCCGCATTCTTGCGTCCCTAGTGAGTTTTTTCTCATTTGTTTATTCTGGGATGTCTTGAGTAAGGTTAGGATTAGCTTAGCAGGGGTGTCATGGGTGGTTTTCTCGCAGAACAAGTGTATTTTGGGTCGTTTTTGTTGGGGCGTCTATTTCGGACGGACCCTCGTGGCCGAGTTGAGGACGCTCTGAAACTGTTTTTCGTGCTTAGCCATCTTTAGTCCTAGATTGTTAGGAGGCTTTAACTACGCGATGTCGGGCTTAGGCCGCACCTGGAATATGCGAACCAGGTGTGGGCTCATATATGGTAAAGGATATAGAAGCAGTGGAGAAAGTGCAGAGGAGAGCTAGCAAGCTAGTACCAACGTTGAAGAACGCGGGCTATGAGCAGAGGTTGAGGACACTGGGGCTTCCGACACTGGCATATAGGAGAAAGAGAGGGGATATGATAGAGACTTTTAAGATAGTGTCAGGAAAGTATGATGAGGATGTGTGTGAAGGTATCTTCTTGATGCGGGAGGGAACAAGAACGAGAGGACACTCTAAGAAAATTTACAAAGAAAGAAATAGGCTTGAGAAGGTAAAGAACTCATTTTGTGATAGAGTGGTAAATGAGTGGAACGCACTGCCCAGTATGTAGTCGATTCCGAATCAATAAGGGAGTTTGAAAGTAATCTTGATAAAGCATTGGGAAGACAAGATTTGAAGTTTGATTACAAAACAAAAATACAGAATAGTAAAAATGTTGCGTCTGCTACCGCCGCCGCCAACACCGTGAACGACCGCAGCAGTGCAAGTACAGTACTGGTACTGAGCTGGATACACAGGCCTAGTTTGCCTTTTTCCAGAGGATCTACTGTAAGAAACTGTAAGAAACTGTAAGAAGAAAGTGATCAAATCTCAAACTAAAAGACGACCTGCTAAGTACCAAACTTCCCCGACTCGACTCGCAGTCATGATTTCAAAATCCTGCATTCTACACCACATATCCCCAGACTGTTGACATTGTCTAATGTGGTCAGTCACCCAGCTAACCCTGTTACATCAAAATACATAAATTACCTGTCTCATCTACTTCCTTGACTGATCCAAGTTATGAGGGTGTCAGTCCCTCCACTTTCCCTAGTACAGTTAGCTGATACTATTGAACAGCAATCTGATTAATAAACCCAGTTGCTTGCTCCACCCACATTAATTCACCCTAAACTGATTCAGGTGAATATGGAAACTGAAGTACATAAACCCATACACTAATCACCTGTTCAGCCTTCTATGGACTTACCTGTTCGGTTAGAATGTTAGATCCTTCTCTGGCAACTCCAGACATTTTGGTTACAGTACGGTTGGGGCAATACGGAAAAAACAAAAAATGCTTCCTAAAGATACCCCAGAACCTTTGGTCATAAGCAATGCTATGGTAGGTTGTTATGATTTTTTTTTTTTTTTTTTTTTTTACGAGACAATGAACGGAGGAAGGAAAAACACAGATAAAACAAAAAGGTCCATGTGCCTAAAGGCATCCTCCATTCATAAAATGTTTGTAACAACTGGATTTAAACATTTGTAGATTGTAAGTTTGTGGAAAGCAATTCGAGGGAAGTGAATTCCAAAGAGTAGTAGCTCTGGGGATAAATGAATTCTGATAAGCAGAAGTTCTGCATTGTGGAGGAGAAAGTGTAAATTCATGGGCGCTCTCAGCTGCCCTAGTTCTACGGGGAAAGATGTGGAGAGGCGGCACAATTGAAGCAAGTTCCTCGGAACAATTGCTGTGAAATATCTGTAGAATAATGCAAGGGATGCAACGTTTCTTCGTATAGATAATGTAGGAAGGTCCTGTGTGATTGCAGGGTTATTGATTAACCCTCTCACAACGGAAGGGCTCTTGAACGCCCATAAAAAAAGCATATAACAGCTGCCCGGAAGGGCTCTTGAACGCCAGTGGTTGAAAGCCTGTGAGCTTCGTGTGCGAGGCGTCGGTCCGACGCATGTAAACAACAGCCGGCTGGACCGACGCCCCGCATCTCCGGCCACAAGAAGGAGAGCGTCGCTTGTTCGTGTGTGCCTGTATGTTGTTGTTAAGTATCGAAAAGTAGTGTAAAGTGGCTGTTTTGGCCATAAAGTTATCTCCAATGAAATCATCATCACAACTCAACCAGTTGACTTAGAGAGCTCTACTTAATGCCATTCTACAGGTAAATAACATAGCTACGCTTGGGGATGTGCGGGAATGCGGGAAGCAGTCAGATTAACACATATACGGTAGCCTAGCCTAGACGTTTTTCGGCCAAAACACCCGGGTTTCGAGGAATATATATATAATACATAGCCGGGGCTGGAGGGTTAATCTAATAGCTTTATTTTGAATTTTGTCCAACTGCCTCAATGCAACCACTCCACTTCCACCCCACAGAGGTGAACAGTAATCCATCTGAGAACGCACATGACTTTTATATATTACGGCCAACTGCTCGTCAGTGAAGAATTCTCCAACTCTGTACAGGAGTCCCAGTTTTTTAGAGGCATTCTTAGCAATACCTCTAACATAATGTGTCCAGCTCAAGTTAGTAGTTAATGTTACACCGAGAATGTCAATACTAGGGGAAGTGGGAATATTTACATCATTAAAAAATATATGGGAGTCAGTGAGATTCTGTCGGTTAGAAAATTGAATGTACTTTGTTTTCTGTGCATTAAAGGAAACTAGATTCTTTTGTCCCCATTCATTAATTCTAGAAAGGTCCTGGTTCAGAGAAATTGCAGTGTTTATTTTTGAATTTATAAGATCGGGTTGGGTGAAAGAATTGGTAAATGTGAAGGAACTGTGGAGTGTTGAGTCATCTGCATAGGAATGTATTGGATTATGAGTGGTAGATATGAGATCATTGATATGAATGAGGAACTGAGTTAGGGCCAAAACTGATCCCTGGGGAACACCAGCATTTATTGAGTGAAATTGAGAATAAAGGCCATTTACCATTACACATATTTTTCTGTTATGAAGATAAGAAGAAATTAGTCTAATGATGCAAGGCCGTAGTGTGACATCTTCGACAATAAGGATTGATGCCAGACTCTATCAAATGCCTTTGATATATCCAGTGCTATTGTATGTGTTTCACCATGTTGGTCTGTAGCTTGGTTGATTTGATGCGTAAGAAGGCAAAGAATGTCTGCAGTTGATCGACATCGTCTAAAACCATATTGCCTATCACTGATTAATTTATTATTCTCAAGATGCTTAATTATGTGATTATTTAATATAATTTCAAAGACTTTACCAAGAGTGGAAGCTATTGGTCTGTAGTTTGATGGATCTGAAGAGGCACCTTTTTTAGGAACTGGATGGATGTTTGCTTCTTTCCAGGGTACTGGGAAGCATGAGATTTGGAAACCAGTAACCATACGGAGGAGGGTTGTAGTGAGAATGAGTACCATGGTTCTCCATTAGAACAAAGTGAAGAAGAGTTTCCTGATATAGTCAGAGCTGGGCACTTTCGCCAACACTTTCGCAAATAGCCAATTTCGCCATCGCGAAAGTGTCATTTTGATGGCGCATTAGCGTTGGCGCCAAAATGGCCGCCTATTTGCAGGTTTGTAGCTCTGGAAATTACCTCCATGTTGCTAACCTTGAGTCTGCAAAACTCTCACCTGTGGTAAACACGGCATCGCGGCCCCCACCACTTCCAGCGCCCGCCAAAAGCCAAGCCAACTAGCCTACTTTTTGTGCTGGAATCTAGTGCACTCTCTATATTTCGTGATTTTTCGTATGTGATTTGTTGTGTGAAAATGCTAAGGAAGACATGATAATAAAGATTACTTAATAAATATTGCTTAAAGGTAAACACAAATATTTGAAGACCTGGAGAGATTCGATCGTAGGCCTATTAATTGCACAACGTACTCTCACAAATCATAATCGAATCCACTCTTTAGCTAATATATTTAAATTATCAAAAGTCTAGATTGGGAGGTTTGACGTACCTCCCAACCTACCAAATAGGAAAACCTACTATTTGGTAGTAGTCTTGGAAAATCCAACGTCAAGGCTATTAACCTAATTGCAATGACGATTTGTCTATTTTGACTGCTATGTCGTCATTCCAACCGCGGTTAAAAAGAAAACGTCTAGAGTCTACTCCTTATCTTGCTCTAGGAGACGTTGTACATTAACCAAAACTACCACCGAAGGTGAAAAAAGCATAGAAGAGAAGAAAAAGTGGTTTACCTTAGTTACCGCTTAAGGCCCATCCCGTGTTCCGTCATGTGCAGATCCCTGTCGAACGTGCGCATGAGCGACCCTCTCTTGTCATCACATCTCACGTCAGCAGAAGAACGCGGATGGGCAGGGGTCCGGCGTGAGGGAGGGTATTATGTACGTTGGATTTTCCAAGACTACTACCAAATAGTAGGTTTTCCTATTTGGTAGGATGGGAGGTACGTCAAACCTCCCAATTTGTTAGTAGTCTTGGCAAATCCAACGTCAAGGCTGCATAACAAATAGGAGGAGGACATCCAAGCCCAACCTACCAAAAAAAAAAAATGCATAAAACAAAATTATGAATGACAAAGACACAATTTAAACAAGAGAGTTTAATAAAAGAGTGAAAAACTGAGGAGTAGCTAAAAAGAACAGTTTTAACACATGCCAGTCATTCATAGTAATGCAAAAACATAGACTTGTCTGAAACCAAAAAGGTACCGTACCCAAAATCCCTTTTCTTCAAAAACCAACAAAAACACTGAACACAAGAACAAAACACAATTTCCAATGTGGCAAAAACACTTATGTACTGGAACAATACATAATCCCAAACTTGCAATCCAGTGTTGTAAACCCGTACCCCCCCCCCCCCTTTGTCAAATAAAACAAAGGAAAAGAACGAGGGACAAGGGGGGAAGACCAGGGATCTTCGCCAGAGCACCAGGAAACATGACCCCCGAGAGCAATCACCGGCCGAGGGGGTCGAACACTGGACACGGAGAGGTAGGAGGAGATGAAGGAATTGAGAGAAGACCACAAAACCGCCGAGGCGATGGCAGGTAAGGATCGACGGGGCAGGAACCGGAAGGAGGCAGCAAAGGATCTGACATCGTGCGCAGAACCCCTACAAACAGGGTGACGGGCACGAACGGTCCGACAAACGTGGCGGCCCATCTGCACCTAATAAATAAAACGCCTGGACCTGATACAATCTCGCCTAGAGTTCTAAAGGAAGCTAAGGATGAGCTCTCCAAACCACTGACATTACTATTCAATAAATCCTTGCAGTCTGGAACTATGCCCGATCAGTGGAAGCTAGCCAACGTAACACCGATATTCAAAAAAGGCAGCAAATCCCTACCCAGTAACTATCGTCCAATTAGCTTAACCTCAGTTGTATGTATTTGCTAGAAACGGTCATACGAGATAGACTCGTAAATCACTTAGAGGAAAATAACATACTTAAAGATACTCAACACGGCTTTCGTAAAAAACGTTCCTGTTTAACAAACCTCTTAGACTTCTTCCACGATATCCTCAACCTCTACGATGAGAGTAAAGCTGTAGATATTATATACCTTGATTTTCAAAAGGCCTTTGACAAAGTTCCCCACAAACGTTTACTGCTAAAACTAAAAGCGCATGGAATACAAGACGGTGTGTTGAAATGGATAGAAAATTGGCTGAGCGACAGAAAGCAAAGAGTAGTCATAAACGGTAAGGCATCAAAATGGACCAATGTAAGTAGCGGGGTACCCCAGGGATCGGTACTAGGACCAATTCTCTTTCTAATTTACATCAACGACATAGATGAGGGTCTCACCTGTACAATCTCAAAATTTGCTGACGATACAAAAATTGCAAATAGCGTACTCTCAAAAGAACAAGTTGACGATATGCAACACAATCTAGATATATTGTCATGTTGGGCCCAAATTTGGCAAATGAGTTTCAATGCGGATAAATGTAAAGTACTACCTATCGGATACCTAAATGAGAAAGCAAACTATTCGATGAATGGCACTCAGCTTAAGAATGTAAACAGGAAAACCGATCTGGGAGTAACAATATCGAGTAACCTAAAACCGAGTCAACAATGTTCAGAAGTTGTTAAGAAGGCAAACAAAATATTGGCTTTATAGGCAGGTCATTTGAGCATAAATCCAAAGAAGTTATCCTAACCTTTACAATTCCTTAGTCCGCCCTCTTCTGGAATACTGCGTTCAATCCTGGTGCCCTTATTACCAAAAAGATATAAACAAGCTAGAACGAGTTCAACGTAGAGTTACCAAAATGATACATAGCCTAAAGAACAAAACCATATGAAGAGCGTCTTAGAGAATTAAATCTATTTCCTTAACCCAGCGCAGATTAAGAGGTGACTTAATTCAAGTGTTCAAAATCATCAAAGGCATCGACAATAAACTGTAGTAAGTACTTCACTATCGACCAATCTAATTACACGCGGGAAACGGTTGCAAATTATTGGTAAATCTTTTAACTCGCACGAATCTAAGAATTTCTTCTTCAATCGAGTTGTCAACTTGTGGAATGGGCTATCCCGAAACGTTATAGACTGCATCACCGTTGATTCATTTAAACTCCGCCTAGACAAATATCTCGCATCAAACCCGCGACTGACTGCGTTTGTAAATGAATAACTTTATTTTATCCCCCCCTCAGTTACTAACCCATCTGTCCCCTACTAACTTCCTAATCCTGCCACGGACATTAGTTCCAGGGCAGTAATTCCCTTTCCAATGTTCCCTTACCCACTCTAAACCACTGTTTGGACACTTGATCCTCAGTGTTTTGGAGGACAAGCAACCTAGAAGGGTCACTAGATCTGTTGTTGCTTGATTTCCTTTGTACTCCTTTGTACCTGCGAGAGCCTCCCACCTGTCCGAGGAGACACCCACACAGCAGTACCCGAAGGCGGCGCCACAGACGCAACAGAGGAGTCCAAGGCTGACACCGGGCACAACACATGGCGAGGATGCCCACGCCGTAAAGCCTGGACGGCGAAAGGCTGGAAAACGGGGGCCTCCCTCCCATGCGTGGTAACAAAAGGAGGGGAGGAGGCGAACGAGACGCCATGCAAGGACGTGGAGAATCGCACGCAGTCCCGGGGCCGTTACAATGCCGCTAGTGCAGACACCCGATCCCCAGTGGCCAGAGCGACAAGGAAGAGTGGACGCCCGAGCAACGGAACCGGCGTAGCGGCCCTTGTATACGTGGGTGAAGCCAGAAGGACCAGAGCCCGCCCCAGATCCCACTGCGGAGGGACCTGGCGCGGAGGCGGTCGATCCCGGAAGGCAGCCGTCAGGAAGGAATCCAGCTCCTGTGGCGGAACGACCAGCCCAGCGACGGACCCAAAGACCCCCCCGGACGGCAGACAAGTGGGTACGTATAGCGTCGACTTGAAAGTGACGTGTACGGAAGAGGTGAAACAAGGAGCGTAGGACGAGGGAAGGAGAGCCAACTGGCAGGCGAGTGGCCTGTAGCCACCTAGTAAAAGACCTCCAGCGGGACCCGTAAGTCCCCCAAGGAGAAGACGGCCAGGAACGCTGCAGGAAGTCAGTCAGGGCCCGGCCGGGGACCGGGAGCCACCGTGCCTCATGAACAAGCACGATGCGAAGGCCAACGAGGTCCAGAGGTCCCCAACCTAGTCCAAGTGGAAGCCGGAGACAGGTAGAGGGACCGGACTCGGGCACCACCGCGGAAACCGGGCGTACCAAGCCCGTGCCGGCCACAGAGGCGCGAGGAGCCAGACGCAGCCGTGGTACAGCCACAGCCCCGCGAGGACTGGGCACATCAACAGCGCGTCTGGTGGCGGAAAGATGTATATCGACCGCCACCTGTACCAGGCTACCATGAAAGCGTCCGGACCCCCCCCGGAGCGCGAGGCCGGAGGGAGAGGTCCAGAGGCAACTGGCGCGGCACCCCCGATGCGAGCAAGGCGACCTCCGGGACACCTCAGGAAGCCGCGAGGTCGGCGAACACAGTCCGTTTCATCGCCCATTCTACAAGAACGCCCTGCCCTCTCGACAAGGCGGCCACCCACAGGGTGGCAGGCCCGGGCAGGGTTGAGGCATGCAAGGAGAAGGGGTGTCGGTCCGCGAGGAAGAGCAACTCCACCGAGACCCCCAATAGAGTCAACGACCTGGAGGACCCCCGCATTAGGAAACAGTGGACAGCTTGTCTGAGTGTCCAACCCGAAGGCCACCGACTTACCCCGAAGGGCCAGCGCGTGGTCCCGCAGGAAAAACAAAGGAACCAACAGTCCGAGGGCATAGACGGGTAAGTGGAGGGAGACCCACCCATCTGCCGGGAAGTGGACGTCCCAGGTTCGATCGGGAACCTCACCCAACCTCGCCGACGTATCTGTGGCTATCCAGACCGTCGGCGGGGGGGGCGGTCCAGGGCACAGCCGCAGAGAGCGAGCCCCGAGCAACCCAGCGACCGAAGCGTCTGCTAACGGTACGCGGGAGCGGCAGGAGCCGATCCATAGGGGCAACGGAAACACCGCGGTGCCCATGAGGAGGAGGCGGCGTAGCCAGAGGCTCCCTAAGGGAAGGGGCAGAGCGGCCCAATGCAGCGAACCCACGAACGAGTCCCAGAGCCACCCGGGAGGGAGACCGAGTGCAACACGGCGAAGACCTTCCACCGAAGGTGCACCGCGGCCGGCAGACCCCGGGTCACCGTAGCGCCGGACAAAACCCATGCGAGACCGACCCATGGCACGACACGCAACGGGGTCAAGCGTGACTTGGGAACATCGAAGGGGAACCCTAACCGTGCGATGTTGCGAACGACTGTGAGGGCGTCGCCAATGCACAGTCCTAGGGCTTAGGAAACTACCAACCAATCGGCCAAGGAAAACAGGATCTGGAGCCCGCTCCTGAGGAGAGGACCCAGAGCCTGCCCCACCAGTGCGGAGAAGATCCGCGGCGCGATGTGGAGACCGAAGGGAAGGCCGTCGAACAAGAAACACACGATCGGAAGTCCGAACGGCCAAGAATCGCTGGAAGCGAGGATGGAGAGGAACGAGCCAAGACGCATCCTGGAGGGCCAGCGACACTACCCACGACAGAGGGCGCAGGGCCAGGCGTACCAGGGGTACCGGCAGCATCCGAAACCGTGTGTGCACGAAGTGCCCGTTGAGGGCTGACAGATCCACCACCGTTCGCATCGCGTCGCAGTTCGGCGACGGTACCAGAAAGACACGGGAGAGGAAAACCGGGTGACCGGCGGTCAACTCCCTCGACGCTACCCAGCTCGGGCATGGAAGTGAACACGTGGGCCACCTCTGAAGAGATGGGCCGGCGTCGGTGACAAGAGCGGAGTGGGGGTCTGGACGTCCACCTCCAGGTGAGACCCCTCCGCGGAACCCGCCGCCCCCAACGTCCCTCGCGGCTACCGAGGGGCGCAAGGGTGAAAACAACCCGAGGGAGCACTCGAGAGGAGGGGAGCGACCCGGTCGGCCAGGCGAGAAGGAGAACAAGGAGGCCGACCCAGAGAACCTACACATTGTGTTGACGTGGAGTGACCCCGGTACGGGCCGTGCGGGCATGAGCGCCACGTTGACCTCCTCTACCCCCCCCCCCCCCCCCCCAACCTCGTCGAAAAGGGCGGGCCACCCCAACCCCAGGCCGTCGCGGGGCAGACCCCGTCGAAGGGCGGCCGGAAGTGGAAGGCCAGCCAGCCCCGACACGGCGGGGATGAAAGGGGCAAGAACAGAAGTGCGAGGCGGAACCGACGCATAGGGCACAGAACGTCAACACAGCCAGGGACTGAACAGCCGGAAGGATGTCAGAGCGGCTGAAGTCTGACCAGAGCGTAGGCCTGCAGAAGGGAGGGGGACCGTAGCAGGGGTAGGTAGGGTGAGGCGCTGAGGGTGAGTCACCGCCAAGAAGCGCGAGAAGAGGGAGTCTTGCATCGACTCCAAGCGCCCGTCGATGCGTGACACAACCCAGCCCTGCATAGCCGACAATCGATCCGAGAGAGGCGACCCCCCCTCAAGATTGGTCGGCCCGCAGGGGCGAGCGTGAGCGGGAGCGAGACCCACGACACGAACCAGCAGCGTCGCGGCCCAAGGAAGGCGAGCGACGACGGTTGTGTCGCCGTTGAGGGACTCGTCCCCGATCACGAACGGCCGAGGGGGAAACAGCACGATCCCCCTCTTCCAGCGACACGTCAGCTCCTGAGAAAGGGGACCCCGAAACCTCGCGAAACCCCACCGAGGCAAGAGGAGGGGTACCCCCCTGGCGAGACGGTAAGTGAAGGTCAGGAAAAGAAGAATGAGGAGGAGCAGGACGACGGGAGTGGGAAGGCCGGCCGGGTGAAAGGAGGCCAGAAGGAGCCGCAGGGGGAAACAGAGCAAGGATCCCCGGGGCTGAGATAACAGGGCGGCCCGACACCGAGGAGGAGGAGGGAGGGACCTCCACAGTGGGACGAGACCGTGAAGGAAGAATAGGCACTGAAGCAGGTGGAGTAGGAGAAGCAACGACATCCAGGCGGACCCTCCTGGACAGTGTAGGAGGAGGGAGCAGAGGGCCAGCTACAGCATGAACAACCGCGCGCGGAGAGGACAACGTAAGAGGAAGTCGGCTGGACTGGGGAAGCGGGCGGAAGAGAGTAGAGCCCCTATCCGTAGAGGCCAGGGGAGGGCGCACAGGGGCAGAGCCGCTAACCCCGGCCTCAGGGCGAGAACCATGACGAGGGCGATGGGCGTCGTCAAGGCGATCAGGAGGACGACGAGGGGCAGTAGAGGACGGATGACGAGGCGAGCGAGAGCGTGGACGGAGCTGGGGAACCCCCCGACGATGGGACGACCGGCTGCGGGACCCAGGGGAGAGGGCCCGAGCAGGGAGAGGGCCAGGTGAACGGCCTTCAGTCGGGTCAGGGATACCCAGGGCGACGCGGATCCGGTCGGCAACAAAGGCCGGGGAACGGTGGCCCACAGTCCGAATGTGGCAGGAGACCATCGTCCACACCGACGGAAGGGAAGCAGAGGCCACAGCCGCCGCCGAGGAACCAGGGCCATGGTGCAGCACATCCACCAGGGCCAGACACGTGCCACACAGAGCAGGGAGGTAGGCCGTAGAGGACACACAGAGTGAGTGGCGCAAGCAGGACTTGTGGCTCTCCAAGCACGGGGAGCGACAACCAAGGCGAAAGCAAGGCAGCCTACCTGCACTAGAAGAACACACACCATAATCAGCACGTCGAAGGAGTAAGTGGAGAGAATGTCCAAGAAGAACCAGGGAAGGAGCATGGGGAAACAGGAACACACATGCAAACAGGTAACCGTACTCACCCTAAACTGGGAGCACAGAGGTAGGTGAGGAGGGTGGCCGAGGCGGAAGAGCACTAGCAGAACCTGCAAAGATGGAGAAAGTGTTAACCACCACTCAACATCTTACATGCAGGGCCTATAACACCAGTAAAGTGCATACACCAATATAGTATCAGGCAACAAGATGACATAAAAAAAGTCAAAAGTGAAAGCCAACTATTACCGCAAATTTGCGGGCCAATGGAGGCATAACCGTACCGACACCACCCTCCCGCAATTTTGCGGGACCCCCCAACGATCTCCGCAAATTTGCGGGGAGCCGAAACGTCCCAGAGGACCGAATCGAGCTCCCGCAAATTTGCGGGACCGGCCGAGATGGTCCGGCGCCGAAAAAAAGCGAGAGGAGCGTCTAGGGAATACCAAAAAAGGCCACAAAAAATGCGTCATCTCCTTATGAACTCCAAGCAATGATGGCCATCAAGCTGAGCAGTGTCTTCCTTGAATTTATCCTGACTCAACCGGTAAAGGGAGAGGCAAGGAAGACACACCAGGGGAGAGGAGGCACATCCCCCAGGAACCACCCAACCCACAGAGATATAGCAAAGCCCATGAGGAGAAGTGGCAGGGAGGGTGGTTTCGCACAAACAGGGGCCCCCGTGGGGTACCCCTGGATTGGGCAAAAGACTATGAAAGGATGGAGGTGAAACAGGAAGAGAAAACAAAAACCAGTAAATGAAACTGGTGAGAAAAAGGGTGGCCTAGCCGTGAGCAGAGAATGTGTCAGGGGCGAAAAACCCTGTGGTGTGAAGGAGGGGCTCCCGTGGGGTACCCCTGGAGTATCACGAACCACCTGTCGCCCAGGCCCTTGAGACACAGTGAAGGACTCGGGAATAACGCTAATAATGCGGCCGACACAAACTCTACAAACAGCACCGCCACCAACGAAATCTCAGATTGTTTACCAACGGTACACCTAGGCTATGAAAAAATGAAAACTCATAGGGGCATAGCAATTCCTGAATGAGAAAACGAGCTAGGCTAAATTAAGCTAAAAGCTAAACTATGCCCAGACTAATAGGAAAATATGAAAAGAGAAAGAATGAAAAACATATACGAGGAACGCCAGGCGCCCCCGTACCTTCGGTACGCTATTTCCACACGCGTCTCCATTATACACACTTAGGAGCCCATTTACGTGTGCCCTAGATCACGTAACATCTGTCTAACAAAAAAGAAGGCCAGATAAGGGGAGTAGGGTACGGACTGGAGGAGCGGGATGGTGTAAGTGCTGGAGGAATGGTAGATGGATTAAGGATTATGTTTAGTAATGTGGATGTGTTTACTCAGGACAAGAAAAGAGAACTGATATGTAGGTTGCAGGATGAAGAGGAAAAACCTGGTATCATAGCCCTACAGGAAGTAAGACCAAAAAATGTTAGAATTGAGAGGGAACTGGTGGAATATAGTTTGGATGGTTTTGAGTTATATGAGAGAAATGCTATTAGAGCAGAGGTTGGAAGAGGACTGTTTATTTATGTAAGAAAAGAGCTCAAGGTTAATGAGGTGGATATGAGACAGCAGTATTGTGAGTATTTGTGTATTGAAGTAAAATGTGTAAGAGGATCAATTCTAATTGCCTCTATATATAGAAGCCCAAATAATAGCAGGGGAGAGGATGATAACCTACTGAAAGCAATGGAGGAGATAGATAATAGAGAGAACCAATATAAAATTTTGATTGGAGATTTCAATTTGCCAAGGATCAACTGGGCAAATTGTACTACTCCAGCGGGACAGGGTAGCATGGAAAATAAGTTTATAGAGAAAGTGAGAGATTGTTTTTTAACGCAACATATTGTAGAGATGACAAGATATAGAGATGGGACGCAGGGGAGTGTACTTGATTTGATTTTTAGCAATGAAGAGGATATAGTGGAACATGTTAATGTGGATAGCCCTATAGGTCGTAGTGACCATGCCTGTATAAGCTTTAGTTGTAACATTAAATCGGAGAGGGATAATAAAAGCAATAGAAAAATATACATGTATGATAGAGCAGATTATGAGCTGCTGAGACGGTGTTTGGACATTGACTGGGGGGAATATTTGAACGGTGAAGACGCTGAAGGAATGTGGAGGAAAATTAGAGTCAAACTGGAGAATGCTGTATCCAAAAGTGTACCAGTAAGGGAATATAAGGATAAAACAAAATTGAGGAAAAGAACTAACCCAGAATTGCCAATGAAAAGAAAGCTTTGGATATTGATTAGAAGAAAGAAACGATTGTGGGAAAGATTAAAATTGTTAAAAAAGAACAGGGGGTCTAGTATAGAGGCTAAGGAAGTGGATCTGGAACGTAGACAAATAAACAATAAAATAAGGTGGGAAACAAGGAGGGGGGTGAAGGAGAGGGAGAGAGAGATAGCTAGAAATGTGAAGGATAATCCAAAAATATTCTGGAAGTACATTCAGGAAAAATTAACAAGAAGAGTAGGGATCCCAGAGCTGGTGGGGGGGTTGAATGATGGGAGTAGAGCGGAGACTGATAAGGAGAAAGCAGAGGTGCTGGGGAAATACTTTGGGGGGGTACTAACAGTGGAGTCGGAGGATGCAGTGCCTACTATTCCCATCAAACAGGCACCGGCACTAGAACTAGTAGAGTTTTCCCATGCTAGAATAAGAAGGGCTATAGAAAAAATGAACAGAAGTAAGTCACCGGGACCGGATGGGATACACCCAAGAATCATAAAGGAAGGAGGGGAGATGTTAGTAGAGCCATTGAAAATGTTATTTGAGGTATCGTTTAATACAGGACAAATCCCGATGGACTGGAGAGAGGCGAAC
The DNA here is from genome assembly GCA_032716605.1 of Paralithodes platypus. NCBI lineage: Eukaryota > Metazoa > Arthropoda > Malacostraca > Decapoda > Lithodidae > Paralithodes > Paralithodes platypus. The sequence continues at coordinate 22,166,639 of CM064502.1, forward strand.
ATAACAGCTATATTTAAGAAGGGAAAGAGAAATGACCCAGGGAATTATAGACCAGTCAGTTTGACAAGTGTTGTGTGTAAACTAATGGAAACGGTAATTAGAGAAGGAATAATGGATCATATGAAGTCAAACCAACTTTTCAGTGGGAGACAGTTCGGATTCTTGCCGGGGAGGTCGATGGTACTACAGCTAATTAAGGTGGTAGATGATTGGATGCAAATTCTAGAAGATGGTGATGTAATAGACGTGGTATATTGCGATTTTATGAAGGCCTTCGATAAGGTCCCACATAAAAGGTTAATAGAGAAAGTTAGAAGCTATAATATAGGGGAGAAATGTGTGAAATGGATAGAAGCCTTCCTGAAAGATCGGAGACAGAGGGTATTGGTGAATGGAATAGGCTCGGAGTGGAGGGAAATTACAAGTGGGGTACCTCAGGGATCTGTGTTGGGACCACTGCTGTTCGTTATATTTATCAACGACTTGCCTGAAGTTATAACTAATGGAAGTGAGGTATACCTGTATGCGGATAACACTAAACTGTATAGAAGAGTGAGGAGTAAGGAAGATATGGGTTTGCTTCAAGGAGATGTGGAGGGCATGAAGGGATGGTCTGAGCATTGGTTAATGCCTTTTCATCCAAAAAAATGCGGATTGGGACCATCAAGATAGACAAGGTAGGATACAGTATGTATGAAGCGATGGAGGAAGTGAGTGCAGAAAAGGATATAGGAGTAGTGATAGACAATAAGTTAAATTTCTCAGAACATTTAGCGGAAAAGATAAACAAAGCCAATAGAATTGTAGGGCTGATAAGGAGGACATTTGTGTCACTTGACGAAGAAATCTTCAGGAATCTATATACAGCGCTGGTTAGGCCGCACCTGGAATATGCAAACCAGGTGTGGGCTCCATATATGGTAAAGGATATAGAAGCAGTGGAGAAAGTGCAGAGGAGAGCTAGCAAGCTGGTACCAACGTTGAAGAACGTGGGCTATGAGCAGAGGTTGAGGACACTGGGACTTCCGACACTGGCATATAGGAGAAAGAGAGGGGATATGATAGAGACTTTTAAGATAGTGTCAGGAAAGTACGATGAGGATGTGTGTGAAGGTATCTTCTTGATGCGGGAGGGAACAAGAACGAGAGGACACTCTTAAGAAAATTTACAAAGAAAGAAATAGGCTTGAGAAGGCGAAGAACTCATTTTGTGATAGAGTGGTAAATGAGTGGAACGCACTGCCCCAGTATGTAGTCGATTCCGAATCAATAAGGGAGTTTGAAAGTAATCTTGATAAAGCATGGGGAAGACAAGATTTGAAGTTTGATTATAAAACAAAAATACAGAATAGTAAAAATGTTGCGTCTGCTACCGCCGCCGCCAACACCGTGAACGACCGCAGCAGTGCAAGTACTGGTACTGAGCTGGATACACAGGCATAGTTTGCCTTTTTCCAGAGGATCTACTGTAAGAAACTGTAAGAAATAAGCCGAAACGAACCTAAACAGGGTGAATTAAAGGAGCACAACAAAAGCGACTTCATTCAATGGAGCGCGTGAAAAATGATGACAAGAGAGGGTCGCTCATGCGCACGTTCGACAGGGATCTGCACATGACGGAACACGGGATGGGCCTTAAGCGGTAACTAAGGTAAACCCCTTTTTCTTCTCTTCTATGCTTTTTTCACCTTCGGTGGTAGTTTTGGTTAATGTACAACGTCTCCTAGAGCAAGATAAGGAGTAGACTAGATGTTTTCATTTTAACCGCGGTTGGAATGACGACATAGCAGTCAAAATAGACAAGTCGTCATTGCAATTAGGTTAATAGCCTTGACGTTGGATTTGCCAAGACTACTAACAAATTATTTATTTTTGGATATGGATATTGTCAAAATATCATGAATACTGAGATGTAGAGAGCTGAGTTACGATAAAGACGAATATTAGATGTAATATGCGATAAACCTGGAGTTAGGACAGCCTATAGGCCTATTTGTAACTGGCGAAAACGAAAGTGATGTAGTAACACTTAACACAGGTGTTTTAAGTAGCCTAAGTAACATAATGTGATTTGGAAAAGAAAACCAGATTATAGCTGAATCGTAAAAGTAATCTTGGAAGAATAGTGGGGTTCATGGAGTTTTGTTATGAGCAGATGGAAAAAATGCGTTATATTTAGTAGTAGCCTCTACGTTCCAACGTAGAGTTAGAGCTATATACTTATTGTATAATTCTGCTCCGCTCTAGAGCGGGCAATTATCGAAATCACTAGCGCGATAAAACGATAACATCTAGAGTAGCACCTTACTCTCTCTACTAGGTACGTTGTACATACTTTGGAGGCCACTATTTGAAAAGGAAAATAAGAAAATATTGATGAGAAAGAAGAGAAAATTACAGGATTTTAGGCCATCCTATCTGGCTCCTTCAGCCGTCTTGACGGATCCACCCCACTACCCGACAGGGTTCATTGGTAGGGCTGGGCAAGACTCGATATTTTTGGACTCGATGGGATCGATTCTTTTTGGGGACAGACTCGCCAGACTCGATTCCAGACTCGAGTCTTTCCCTACACTTATTCTACAGTGGTCAGTGTCGCTCAGTGACACACCTTAGTGATTTGAAAGTTCACTCGGGTCACTCTAAAGGGGTTCAGGTCGTAAATAAGAATCGGCGAGGCTGCGGGTAGGAGAGAGTGGGTGAGAGACTGAGAGTGAGCCGTGGTGGATGGGGTTAGAATGATGCTCGAGTCTGTGAGCCTAGTGTGAGCCGTGAGCCAGCCAGTGAGCCTCCTATAATCCGCAGCTTCCACAAGACTCGTTTCTAGTTCTACTAGGCGCCTCGCTGCCAGACTGCCAGTCTTTGCACAAGTTTGTAGGCCTAGTAGAATCGATTCTCTAGATATTGGACTCGAGTCCGGGATCGTTCACCTGGTCTCGAAAGACTCTATTCTGGGATCGATTCCTATCTATCTATCTATCTATTGCCTGACGCCGTGATCCCCGAAGGGGTGGCCACGAACGAACCGCCCCCATGCACCTCTGTCCCCAGTCAGTCGACGCCCCTCCCCCCAACCAGCACCACCTTCGTTCATGTACTTCCTCACTCCATCCTTCCACCTCATATTCGGTCTACCTCTCCCCCTCTGTCCCTCCACCTCGCTCTCATACACCCTCTTAGTCATTCTCTCGCTTTCCATACGTTCCATATGGCCGAACCATCTCAAGTTGTTCCTTTTCACACTTTCCAGCACATCTACCTCCACACCACACCTCCTTCTTACTTCCTCATTAGTCTGTCTATCCCTCCATGTAACTCCGCACGCACTCCTTAAGTAATTCATTTCCACTGCTCTCACTCTTGGTCTGAGTCTCTCAACCAACGTCCATGCTTCGCTTCCGTAAGTCAGTGTCGGGATTACCACACTGTCATGCAAGGACTTCTTCACTTCCATACTGACCACCCTATTTCTTGTTACTGCTTTTAGCGTTCCTACAACCCTCTTCCCCTGTTGTACACTCTCCCGCACCTCTTCATCCATAGTCCCATCTTTACTCAACACACTGCCCAGATACTTAAAAGAGTTGACGATCTCCATAGCCTGACCGTTCAGCTTCACCTCACACTCTGTGACTTCACCCCTTTCGAAGACCATAACCTTGCTCTTCCCCGTATTTACCTTCAAATTCCGTTTTTCGCACACTGTTCCAAACTCATTTACCAGACCCTGCAACTCCCATTCATTATCACTCATCAGAACTGTATCATCCGCAAACAGCAATATAGGTAGCTTCCACTCAATTCCCTCCCTTTTCAGCGATACACCAACATCCACTGCTCTTGATAGTATTTCTTTCATAACTCCATCCATATATACAGTAAACAACCACGGGGACATCACACACCCCTGTTTCAAACCAACATTCAGGTCAAAGAACTCGCTCTGCTCACTCTCCACACGTACTGCCGCCTTTGCACCCTCATACATGCTCTTCACTGCTTTCAGCAACTTGCCCTCTACTCCGTATATTCTAAGTACTTTCCACAAACCTTCTCTATCCACTCTGTCATAGGCCTTCTCCAAGTCCATAAAGGCAACATACACCTTTTGTTTCTTCTCCAGATACTTCTCCACAACACAATTCAGGGTAAAAATCTGATCTACACATCCTCTTCCCTTCCTAAAACCTCCCTGCTCGTCGCCTATCCATTTCTCCGTTCTCACTCTCACTCTCTCAATCACTACCCTACTGTATACCTTCCCTACTACGCTTAGAAGACATATTCCTCGGTGGTTACCACACACTCCTCTTTCCCCTTTGCCCTTATATAGGGGGACTATTATGCCAGTCTTCCAGTCATCGGGTGCACTCCCCTTCTCCCATGCTAGTTTGCACATTTTCCATACCCATTCTATCACTATCTCACCACCATACCTCAACATTTCCCCACACACTCCATCTGTTCCTGGTGCTTTCCCCATCTTCACTCTTTTCATGGCTTCCCACACTTCTGACCTCCTGATCCCCACCTCCTCCTCCACTACTTCTCTTCTTCTCCCTCCCATACCATCGATTCCTGCCCAGCCCTATTCATTGGGCATTCCTTTTCGCGCTACTCAAGCTTCACACTCCCTGTTTTCTTTGCGCCCGATTTTTGTGCTGCTACTCCTGTCGCCTACCCTTTGGGTGAGTTGTGGGCCTTATTTATGGTACCTAAGGTTATTAGACAGATGATCTGTGATGTAGGCACGCTTCAAATGGGCTCTTAGGTGTGTTACTTTGAGTATGGCGTCGAAACTGGTTGGTCACGCTTCTGCGCATGCGTCGCCCTTCGGCGAGTGTTATTCTTTAGGCCTTTGCCTGGTTTTATCTTCATTTTCACTTGCAGTGGCTTAGTTTTGTTTACCTGGTAGGTTCTATTACGCTTTGTGCTTATTTTCTGCTTTCTTTGCGTGGTTTTTGCGAAAAGTTAGGCTAACTTGTGCACTTTCGTTTGTGATGTAGGGAGCCTTGACAGGTTATTTTGGCCTTATGTTTTGCTTACCTTCACATGAATGTTTCGCATTGGATTGTGCCCTGTGTTTTTGTTTTTATCTGCCACTCACCCAAGGCTAGGCCCCCTGTTCATAGCCTAACTTTTAGTTGGAGGGGGGCGCCAGGGCTAGGCCTCATGTTCCTAGCCTAACTTTTTGGAAGGGGGAGAAGGGACTTTTGGTAGACCGTCAATGTTGCCTCGTCGCTCTTGCTTGCCGATCTATGGTTTTACTAAACCGCCTTAGGCTCGCAGGGGTATTGCGCTTTGGTTTTCTAAACCTTCTGTGGGGCACCCTTTTTTCGTCTGCCGCTCGCTCCTGCGCTGTCTCTCCCTTCTTTTGTTGCGCTCCCCTAGGCCTTGAGTTCATGAGACACAGTCTTCCCCTTACTTGAACTCCCTCATACATTGAGGTCCCCGCGGCACGGTCTTCACCTCCTTTGAGCTCTGCGGTGCCTTGAATTGTCGTCCCTTCCACCCTTTTTGGTGACGCGGGTCTCTGGGACGGGCTCCGCGCCCGCTCCGCCCTGCAGCGTGGACAAATCCCGCTCCAGGTCAGTCCTTTGTTTTCGACATGTTCTCTTTTTTGGCTGCTGTGGTCGGGTCACTCTGGACCCGCTCCGCCCTGGGATGGTACTATCCGTCTCTAGGTCGGTCCTCTGCATCGCACTGTATTATTTTTGCTCATGCAAGCTCCCCTGCCAGCTGTCCTGCTGTGCACTTGGGTTGAGCCTTTTGGTTGGTATTTACCTCCATCTCCCTTTCCGCTCGTGGGCGGACAAATCCGCTCTGGAGCGGACATCTCCGCTCTGGTGCAAGCATCTCCGCTCTGCAGCGATGTCTATTCCGCTCTGGACAGGGCCCCCTTGGGCTCCTTCTTCGCTTTGGCTTCTACACTGGGTCTCTCCTCCACCTGTTCCGCTCTGGAGCGGACGCCAGTCCCGCTCCTGGTCGGTCCTAGGCATTCCCTATTGCTGCTCTAGCCCTCCTGTTTTCACCTGGTTCTACTCTATGATTGTTCCGCTTTGGAGCGGACGCCAGTCCCGCTCCTGGTCGGTCCTAGGGCTTCCCTCCTGCTGCCCTAGCCCTCCTGTTTTCACCTGGTTCTACTCTCCGATTGTTCCGCTCTGGAGCGGACGCCAGTCCTGCTCCAGGTCGGTCCTAGGCCTTGCCTTCTGATGCCTGGCTCTCTTGTTCGCTGTGCGCATGCCTTTCTCCTTTGCCTCGACTGCCATTGTCATGCATGCATGCCCCGCTCTGGAGCGGGAGGGTGTAGTCCGCTCTGGAGCGGGTCTGTCTGCTCCGCTCTGGAGCGGACTTTCCCGCTCTAGAGCGGACTTTCCCGCTCTAGAGCGGACTTGCCCTCTCGGCCCTGGCACTATTTTTTGGCCAATATTGCCTTGTTTGTACTTGGGGTTTGTCGGTTACAGTGTCTAATAACCTTCTCCTTTACATCAGGCTGTGTTCCCGCTCTGCACTGCTGGGTCCCTTGGACTACCGTCTCCTCTTCAGTCCCTTCACCCTCAGGTACCCTTTTCGGTTCTTATATAGCTGTCATGCTTTATTTCAGGGTGTTTGCACCTGCACCTTGGTCTTTTCTGACCTGGGTTTTTCGGGTGCTTCGGACTGTTGCTGCTTATGATATATGCTTGGCCCTCCCACATGGGGGGGTCCGTCTCCGTCCTTCTCCACATGGGGGGCGGGGGGGTGGGGGGTTATTACTTTTATGTACCTATCATGATGCATGGAATCTTTTGTGTGTTTGTTTGTGCATACTGTCATACCTTCCTGATATTTGTGCTTATTCTTTCTCTGTGCTTCGTCTGGGCCATTTTTCATTTCTCCCTTCGCTTACAGTGCGGATGTCGCTCCCTGACTGCGCGCACCATGGGTGTGCCCGTCCGGCTATGGGAGCTGGGCATACTGAGTGCCCCACCCATGCTGCGTGCTACTGCCGTGATGGCTTCACCCCCAGAAGGTGTGGCCCGTGTCTCGTCAACATTATGACTCTTGAGTCTCGCCCTACTTCGCCGGATGCTGAGACGGCACGGGTCAACCTCACCGCTGCATGGTCGGGCGTGGCTCGGTATGTTAAGGACCATTTACATCGGGTCCCCCGCTTCATGGACGAAGGGGTTCGCGCCTTGCTGAACCTTCCTCTGGAGTCTCCGCGCCCAGTGGTCACCGCTTCGCAAGTCCCTCAGTCTGGTGTGTTTCCGTTCTCGGCGGACACAGCGGGGTCGAAGCGGCACCACTCAGCTTCTCCACGTCGCCGGAAGTCTTCGCCGTCCCGCCGCCCTGCAGGTTCCGTCCGCACGTCTCCGGGCTCGACGACTTTTCGCCCTAAGATGAAGGCGCTTCCCTCGGTCCGTGTTCCTGCTGGTGTTTCGGCCTTCTCACCTGGTCGTCGTACCACCCATGCGCTGATCAAGGAGATTGAGGCGTCGCAGGCCGCCGGACATCTACCATCGGCTCCTCCGCCTTCGTTGCCGTTGGCTCTGCTACCCCCGTTACCGCCTACTCCACCACCTAAGAAGGCGGGGGCTCTGTTTGCTTCGGTCTCCCCTCTTCTTGTCCGCGAGGGTCTACCGGATTCTCCTGGCTTTGTCGAGTCTGACTTTCCGTGTGGCCAGCCTTCTCCTGCTCGGAAAAGTGGACCTGTACCTCTGGCAGTGCAAGGCGCCAGTGTGGAGGTTGTAGGGTCTGGTCAGGAGGGGGCTGCCTGTGACCTCGTGGAACTGAGTGGCAGGAGCGATGAAGAGTATGATGACGACGTGGTTGAGGACTCGCCACGGGAGTCGTTCTATTATACTCCGTCGCCTCGTCGGTCGCCCAGCCGTAGGAAACGTCGCCGGACCATCTCTTCGTCTTCCTCATCACCGACCGACGATACTGGATGGGTCCTTCCTATTCGGGCCATCCAGGAGGCCCAGGTTCGGGCTGAGGAGGCTAACGCTGCACGGTTTGCCTCCCTACAAGAGACGCTTGCACTGTTGGCGGGAGGCTATGGAGCGTCCTACTCCCATTCCTCCTATGATTCCTCTTGTGAATCCTCTTCCGCTATTTGTGGACCACCTGCCAACTCGTCCTGCTCTCTCTGTGCCTGTTGCTCCTGTTGTCGCCCCTCCCGTTCCCTCCCCGGCTGCATCTCCTTCTTTTGTCATGCTACCAGGGAGTGGGTTCGGGATGGTTGGGCAGCCTGTCACCGTTCCGTCCTTGGGAAAATACAAGATTCCGAAGCGTCGCTTTCCTTCTCTTTATGGAGAGCCGTCGTCGTGGCAGAACGTGACGGCTTCACACCCGGAAAGAGCTTCTACCCAGGCGCCGGGGGAGCGCCCTGTTTTGGAGAGCTGGCAGGTGCAGGTTAACGTTAAGGGTCATTTTCGGGCTTTGACTCCGGACGGTCTAGTCCCTGAGGTCGACATCAGGGCTCACCCTGGGAGGACGGATCTACAGTTTTTTACGTACCGTCCTCAAGTGTCGCCCTCTGGGTCTAATAAGTTATGGTCGGACTTTGCTCGACACGACATCAATGTTGATGCGCCCGCTCTGTCAGCCATCGCGGGCCTTCCCTTGGTGGGGAATGCTCGGGACGTAGAGGGTAACCTCATGGTTCGGCTTCCTCATCTCGAGGGGGGTCCCTGGGATTTGTGGCTGGCTGAAGGCTTGGACTTCGGGCTTCGGTCGTCGGAGGGTTCTTCCCCGCTTCCACAGCACGACTCATCGTTCGTGTCGAGCCTAGTCACGTCTTCGCCCGGGGTAGACCCTAAGTACTGGGCATGGCTCAATGCGCCTAAGTTGGCGTTTGTTGATATGCCTCAGCCCTGTTTCACGCCGCCGGATAAGGGTGCCCTGGAGCGTGATCACAAGCTCCGCCAGCGCACTGCTCGCCTGCTCTCCACCTTCCTGCTGCAGCTACAGCTTGCTCGGCTTCACCTGCGTCTGATAGAGGCGCAACCAGTTGGTGAGATCAGGAAGGGGGAAGAGCACTTGCGGCGGGTCCACCTGCAGCTCGCCCTTAACTCGGTCGGGGACCTTCGTTGTGCCATCCATGAGGCTGCGCGTTGTCGGCAGTCTCTGAGGGTGGCCTTCTCTAAGAAGGCGCCGACTGAGGTACGAACGAAGCTGCTGCTGTCGGAGCTCGCTACAGAGGGGCTCTTCTCTGACGCGGCGTGGCAGGAAGCATACCTCTTTGCTGCTGCGGGGCGCTTCGCACCTCGTCCACCTGGGGTGTCGCGACGCTCCTCAGCCGCTTCCTCCCTTAGTAGGGGTGGGAAGGCCGGCTCGTCAAGAGGACGCCAGGCTTGGCGAGGATCCTCTGCTGGGAAGCGTCAGGTGGTGAAGTCTTCCATGCGCCGTCTGTATGACCGTCGCTCACCACCTCGCCCTTCTCAGCACCTCGCTATTGAGGCCTCCTCTCGGCGAGTCGAGCAGAGGCAGGAGGATAGGCGGCCGACGCAGGAAGGTCGGCGCCAGTTTCAGAGGGGCAGTCGCTATAGGGGAGGGACTAACCGAGGCGGTCAGTCTAGGCGCGGCAAGCCGGGGGACAACTCCGCGGCAAAAAACGCCTAGTGCCTCCGGGACTATCCTCTCTCCCTTCTCCCAACTGCCTCGCCGAAACGGTGGTCGCCATCACTCAAGGCACCCCTACCGGCTTTTTTCGCCCCCACTATCGGCAATGGCCTCGCCGATCGTGGGCGCGTCGGGTAGTCAGGCGGGGTCTGTCCTAGAGGTGGCAGTCAAGGCCTCCACTCAGAATGCCTCCCATACATCGGTCTGTGTCTCCGGACGTGGCCAAGGTTATTCTGGCCATGCACAAGGATGGGATAATTCGGGAAGTCTCGCCTCACCAGCGAGTCTTCCTCTCTCATGTTTTTCTGGTCCCCAAGAAGGACTGCGATGCGATGAGACCGGTGGTCGACCTGTCGTGCCTCAATCTGCACATCGTGAACGACCACTTTCGGATGCTTACCATCAGTCAGGTGCGGTTGGCGCTCCATCCCGGTTGCTGGGTGGTTTCCCTGGATCTCAAGGACGCTTACTGGCATGTTCCGATAGCTCCTCGGTTCCAGGGTTATCTGGCGCTCCAGCTGCACGAAAGGGTGTTCACGTTCGACAGGCTGCCCTTCGGTCTCAACAACGCACCGAGGGTCTTTACGAAACTCGTCAAACAGGCTCTGACTCCCCTGCTCTGTCAAGGGATTCAGATCCTGTTTTACTTGGACGATTGGCTCATCACCGCAGACTCTCCCATCCGTTGTGTACACGACACTCTCCTTGTCATCCAACACATCACACGGTTAGGCTTCAAGGTAAACGTTCCCAAGTCATGCCTCACGCCGTCGCAAGAAGTGACGTAGGTGGGCCTCGACTGGGACATGGCGAGCGCGACTGTCAGACAGAGCCGGGTGAATGCGTCGAAAATTCGAAGGAAACTTTTTTGCTGCATTGCACTCGGTCTCGATTACCAGGAAACTCTGGGACTCGCTGATCGGGTCACTCAATTGGGCATCTCTGACCGTTCCCTTAGGGAGGCTCATACTCAAACGCCTGATTCAACTAGGCAACAGGGCTTTTCCGCTACTGCCTCCGCATCGGCTGCGACCGATTCCGCGCTCGATCCACTTACAATTGACACACTGGGTGGTTCGGGGCACGCTCGCGAGGGCTGTGTCCTGGACTTCGCCGCCGCCGACCATCTGGATCGACACAGATGCGTCGAGCGAGGTAGGTTGGGGTTACCAGTCAAACACGGGACACCAAGGTCAAGGCAGGTGGTCAGGCCTCACTCATCTTCATATAAACGTCTTAGAACTGTTAGTTCCGTTGTTCTTCCTGAGGGATCATGGGCAGGCCCTCTCCGGCAGGTCGATGGCCTTCAGGATGGACAACATGACTGCAGTTCATTGCATACAGAAACAGGGATCCTCCAGGTCCGCCGTTCTTCAGGACCTGGCGGTGAAACTGTTTTTCCAGGCAGACCTTTACAACATCACACTGCATGCGACCTACCTGCCCGGGACGGCCAACCTATGGGCGGATGATCTGTCGAGGGGACAGAGCACCCAGGTAGTATTGTCTTTCAAACAAACCGTATTCGACGACCTCGCGGCCTCCTGGGGTGTTCCGCAGGTCGACTTGTTCGCCTCGTCCGAGACGAACAAGTTGCCTGTGTTCCTGACCCGCTGGATTCGAACTCCAGCGGGGGGACCGGACGCTTTCAGCGAGGACTGGAGCAGGTGGCAGTCTCTATATGTGTTTCCTCCACCCGACACACTTTTGATGTGCAAGATCCTCCACAGGCTGAGAGAGTACCAGGGCAAAGTTTGGTTGATCGCGCCCATCTGGCCGGCCCAAGCCTGGTACGCTCAGCTGAAGCGATGGTGCCCGAGTCCCGTTCCCCTGTCGGTCTCAGACTTCCACTTGGGGTCGATTGGAGATCTAGGGACCTCGTTGGCATTCGCATCGTGGATGTTTGTGAGGCAGGGTGGCTGCCAACGTTTGGAAGATCATTAACTAACAAATTTACTCTACACGGGACACACTCCACATGGAAGACGTACGAATCTCACTGGCACAGTTTTACTTCTTGGATACACAACACGTCACAGACACTGCCATCGGTGGCGTTGGTTTTTCACTACCTCAATTATTTATTTGAGACACGTCACAACATGTTCAACACCCTTAGGAACCACCTGTCTGCCATCCGGGAGCCGTTTGAGAAGTTAACGGGGTTGGTCGTTCCTCAAAAAGAATTGGATTTCTTCATTCGTGCCTGTTTTAGGCTTCGACCACCCCCGCGCCAGATTCCTCCTCAATGGTCTCTGGCGGAGGCTCTCAAACTGCTCTCGTCTGCCCCTTACACTCCGAACCCATCACCTGAACACCTACTTGACAAAACCCTGTTCCTTCTAGCTTTAGCGACGGGTGAGAGAGTCTCGGAGATGGCCGCCATGTCTCGGGCCCAGAATTGCATGAGGTTTTCTCCCCTCCTTGGGTCGGTCACCTTGGCCCCGTCGGTTCATTTTATTGCTAAGAATGAGCGAGAGACTCACGTTTTTAAACCATTTACTGTCCCGGCTTTGAAACGGGGTAGGGCTCATCATCTTTTATGCCCCGTTCACGCTCTCCATTCTTATGTGGAGACAGTCAGGCCGATGTCGGGGTTGGCATTGTGGGTGGCGCCTCGTACTGGTAGGAGGCTTGGTAAACGTGCGGTAGGAATTCGCCTGTGTCGGATTATTCGGGCCAGCAACCCTCAAGTTCAGGGCACTGCCCATGACATTCGTTCATACGCTGCGACGATCCGTTTTCTTCATAATCATTCGCTTCCGGATATTGCCGACACAGGGCTGTGGTCTTCCTCCAACACGTTTGTCTCCTCCTATCTGTCCATGTCCACGGACAGGCCGGGGCGTCCTTGTGTTGCGTTGGGCCAGCGGGTTAGTTAGGGTCTACCTGCACTATTCCCTCTGTCTTTTGTCCCTTTTCCTTTCTGGTCATTCCTTTATTGGGGTGGGGGGGGGGGGACATGTTATTCATCTTCCCTTATGTGCACTTAAGGTTAAGGACTTTCCTAGGCTAAGATGTTTTATTATTTCTAGTCTTAAGTCTCCTACATATTGATTTTTATGTATGCACCCCCTTCTGCTACTGTTTTTTCAGGGGGTCCTGCTGCTCCGCGCTGGATATGCTCAGGTATTCTCGGTACCTCCGGTACAGTAATCCTCTTCCATATGTGTCTGTCTTCCCTCATTATATTATGGGTACTACTGCTTTGTACAGACAGGGGGGGGGGGTGTTCTTCCTGCACTATAACCATACCTGCACCTATGTTTACGGATTCACTAGGTTAAGATATTGATGTCCTCTCTTATCTTGTGTATGCTCCATGACCTTGTCTGTTCTCCATCATCTCACTTGTTTTGGTCATCCTGTTTTTCGTGCTAGTCACTGATTCTCCTCCTGTATCATCATCCCGTCATGTATGGTCCTCCTCTTCGGCAACTGTCTGAAGTCATTCCTTCCTTTATGACTCTTCCTGCCTTCTTCCAGAAGGCTCCGGGGGGGGGGGGGGGGCGGGGGGGGCATCCGGGGATTCATATTATCCCTTATGAAATGCATCATTCTTGTCTTAGGCTAATATATACCATTACATAAGATTTGACTGTACTTGACCTCTCTTGATATGCGCCTGTCAGTACACTCTTGTATATAAACTCTCTTGTTTAAGTCTGTCTTTTATGGTCCTGATATTACCTAATGGCTAAAGTTTGTGTTTTCAGCTTGTATGTCCGCCTCCAATTTGGTACTCTAGCTCTACGTTGGAACGTAGAGGCTACTACTAAATTGGGAGGTTTAACGACCATCCCAATACCAAATGAGGTAAACCTCCTATTTGGTCGTAGCCTCGGAGTATCCAACGTCATAGTATCCCGCCCTCGCGCCGTACCCCTGCCCATCCAATCTTGTCTCTTGTAACTTGATACCGGGAATGCCCAATGAACCCTGTCGGGTAGTGGGGTGGATCCGTCAAGACGGCTGAAGGAGCCAGATAGGATGGCCTAAAATCCTGTAATTTTCTCTTCTTTCTCATCAATATTTTCTTATTTTCCTTTTCAAATAGTGGCCTCCAAAGTATGTACAACGTACCTAGTAGAGAGAGTAAGGTGCTACTCTAGATGTTATCGTTTTATCGCGCTAGTGATTTCGATAATTGCCCGCTCTAGAGCGGAGCAGAATTATACGATAAGTATATAGCTCTAGCTCTACGTTGGATACTCCGAGGCTACGACCAAATAGGAGGTTTACCTCATTTGGTATTGGGAGGGTCGTTAAACCTCCTAATTTTGTCTAGCCTTGAGTAAATGTAATTATATTTATTATAAACATGAGAATTAGGGTTGGTAAAGTGAGAGGGAAGACAATTCCAATCATGGTTTTCCATCGTCTCCATAGATGGCGATGGTGATAAGATAGTTGGAAAGTCTCATGTTGTATTTGAAGTGAATACTATATTAGCCTTAACTTTTATAAACGAATAGGCCTAGGCCTATATGTAAAATGAAGCGGTTATAATAGGCCTAGGCCTATTGTATAGCGGCGCTTCACTTCAGTTAGTAGCCTAGCAATTTGACTTATATTGTTAATGTTTTCTTAACCTAAACTAATTTAATTATGCTAGGCCTACCCTAATCCCATCAAAAATGCCTCAAAGCATGTACAGTAGGCTAAATATTTATTATACAGTATATAGGCCTAATTACCGACTCATATTATCAGTGTCAAATAGAAAGTGTTAATTTTGAAAGTATTATATAATTTACAATAAGATTTTATTTAATTCTGATCTGAAGCTATATTCTGAGCATCATAATGAATATAGGCTCTATTAAATTACTTAATCAATCTAAAGTAAACCTATCTATCTTGCCATCCCCAAAGGGATGGCCACGAATGAATCGCCTCCTTGCACCTCTGTGATCTGGCGTACCTCCTCCCGAATGGTGCAAAATTGCGAATACTGATTATTACTGAATGATTCTCCCTGATAACAAGTCACCCCAACGTTCTATTGCCCATGTCGGACAAATGGAGTGGCCTATGCTATAGGTCTAGGCTATATATTATATATATATTTTTGTTAGCCAAACCTAACCAAAACGGGGCAAGTTCCTTATACAAAATGCGGGACAAGTTTTTGGGGCGACATCTCCAGTAACCTAGGCTAAAATAAACTGTAGGCCTATTAAACTTTAGGTACGGTAAGAGTTGTGTTAGCGGGCGGGTGTACAGTCGGTTGGGCCGCGGCGTACTTGTTATTTGCCCCCCTACTGGCAATATATATGATGATAATAAGTTATGGGGGGGATGAGGGGGGCAAAGCCGCCTTCAACCCATTACTGTATCCCATGGCATTATTAAAATGTATATCCCTGAGGTCACTGGAAGTTGTGCAACACTATATTTAAGTAAATATCTATATTTATTGACATTAGAGATTGATTTTATTGATTTACCCTTGATTCTGTAGTTTAAATTTAAAATTAATGAAAAACGGTTTGAGTTTGCATATTTGCATTTGCGAACAAGAAATTTCACAAGGTTTGCTCATTTGTGTTTGCTGAAGTTATGTTCTGGGTTTGCTGATTTGAGTTTGCTAATTTGACTTTTTGTTTGTGGTGCCCAGCTCTGGATATAGTCCCTACTCAGAGCCCGCCTGGTGGCTTGTTTGGTGAACTTCAGGTATTTTCTTAAATCTATGCATGAGTTGACAGACAAAATGGAACAGAAATTTACGTCTTTAGATAAGGCTATCCGAGATCTCCAAGTAGGTCTCTTGCTCCACTCATGTTACAACATGCCATACCAGACACAGTTTCACTGTCTCATTTACCTGTCCAGCCTAAACAACCTGCTCATGAAATGTTCAAGAAGCCTCCCCCTCTACTAATTGGTGTATCTCGATACTGGAAACAATTACCAGGGTAGCACCTACTAATGCTGACACAGGTCATTCAGACTTAGTGCCAATACCAAATGAGTGGATTATTAAAACGGACGAGCTTAGGCATCTACATACAAAAGATGCACAAGGCCGATTGCTGGACGTAATCATAAAACCCTTCCCATCTCTGGATGCTAAGTACTTTACTTACACACAGACACCCACAGTGCCTTCGGGTAAGCGCTTCAAACCATGGTCTGATGTGAATAAGGCGGATGGACATAACGCCATTAAATCTCTCTAATCTCTCTAATCTCTCAAAGTCCGTAGGTAGCTCCACAACAAATTTTTGAGAACAAATCTATTTCGGAGGCACCCACTCTAAGTTATGGTCCATGGGCTTAATGGGTGACTGAGGCAGAGAAATTGGCCTTGTTCTTGTTGTGATGCCCCCCCCACCCCCATAAAAACTCCCATTGGAGTATCACCAATTTGCCACTATGTATGTATACAACTCCGACTCTACTCCCCAAGAGTTCTGGGAATATCTCAGATCTCCAAAAAGAGTTTGTAAACCAGCTAGTGACCCCATGATTAATACACCTACCCCTGCACTGATTAACAAAGACTTTAGACTGCGTCAAAAGAGCCCATAGGTTGCTGTCAAATTTTATCACACAGCAACAACGTGCACAAGCCATGAGGCAAGTAGCAGATTCTATCCCTGAACAAACTCCAGGTCTGCACTTCTTTTTATCAGAAGAACTTCACTTGTTAATTCCCTGATGACCACTAAGGATGTCAATATTGCTATTTTTGAGGCAGCTAGAGCTAGACAGGATCCGCGCATCAAATTGCCCAAGAATATGCCCAAAGATATTGCTACTCGAGTTCTCCTTTCACCTCTGTTCACATGTAGATTGATTCCCCAAAACGACCTGGAATGAGGTTCATGCTCTGTTGCTAAGACCTGAGATTGGGAGGTTCCCAACCTACCAAATAGGAAAACCTACAATTTGGTAGTAGTCTTGGAAAATCCAACGTCAAGGCTATTAACCTAATTGCAATGACGACTTGTCTATTTTGACTGCTATGTCGTCATTCCAACCGCGGTTAAAAAGAAAACGTCTAGAGTCTACTCCTTATCTTGCTCTAGGAGACGTTGTACATTAACCAAAACTACCACCGAAGGTGAAAAAAGCATAGAAGAGAAGAAAAAGGGGTTTACCTTAGTTACCGCTTAAGGCCCATCCCGTGTTCCGTCATGTGCAGATCCCTGTCGAACGTGCACATGAGCGACCCTCTTTTGTCATCACATCTCACGTCAGCAGAAGAACGCGGATGGGCAGGGGTCCGGCGTGAGGGAGGGTATTATGTACGTTGGATTTTCCAAGACCAAATAGTAGGTTTTCCTATTTGGTAGGTTGGGAGGTACGTCAAACCTCCCAATTTGTTAGTAGTCTTGGCAAATCCAACGTCAAGGCTGCATAACAAATAGGAGGAGGACATCTAAGCCCAACATACCAAAAAAAAACAATGCATAAAACAAAATTATGAATGACAAAGAAACACAATTTAAACAAGAGAGTTTAATAAAAGAGTGAAAAACTGAGGAGTAGCTAAAAAGAACAGTTTTAACACGTGCCCGTCATTCATAGTAATGTAAAAACATAGACTTGTCTTAAACCAAAAAGTACCGTACCCAAAATCCCTTTTCTTCCAAAACCCACAAAAACACTGAACACAATAATAAAACACAATTTTCAATTTGGCAAAAACACTTATGTACTGTATACATAAAACATAATCCCAAACTTGCAATCAAGTGTTGCAAACCCGTACTCCCCCCCCCCCCCCCCCTCCTATTCCAAATAAAACAAAGTAAAAGAAAGAGTGACAAGGGGGGAAGACCAGGCATCTCCGCCAGAGCTCTAGGAAACACGACTCCCGAGAGCTATCACAGGCCGAGGGGGTCTAACAATGGACATGGAGAGGTAGGAGGAGACGAAGGTATTGACAGAAGACCACAAACCCGCCGAGGCGATGTCAGGCAATGATCGACTTTGCAGGAACCGTAAGGAAGCAGCAAAGGATCGTACATCGTGCGCAGAACCCCTACAATCAGGGTTACTGGCACGAATGACCCGACAAATGTGGCGTCCTATCTGCACCTTCGAGAGCCTCCCACCAGTCCGAGGAGACACCCACACAGCAGTACCCGAAGTCGGCGCCACAGACTCAACATAGGAGTGCAAGGCTTGCACCGGGCACAACACATGGTGAGTATGCCCACGTTTTAAAGCCTGGATGGTGAAAGGCTTGAAAACGTGGGTCTCTCTCTCATTCTTGGCAACAAAATGAGGGGAGGGGGCTAACGTGACGACATTCAAGGACGGGGAGAATCGCATGCATTCCTGGGACCGTGACATGGCTGCTAGTTCAGACACCCTATCCCCAGTGGCCAGAGCGACAAGGAAGAGTGTACGCTCCAGCAACTGAACCGGTGTAGTGTCCCGTGTATATGTGTGTGAAGCCAGAAGGTCCAGAGCTCGCCCCAGATCCCACTGAGGAGGGATCTGGCACGGAGGCGGTCGTTCCCTGAAGGCAGCCTTCATGAAGGAATCCAGCTCCTTCGGCGGAACGACCAGCCCAGTGACGGACTCAAAGACCTCCCGGATGGCAGACAAGTGGTTACGTATAGTGTTGACTTGAAAACGACGTGTACGGAAGAGGTGAAACAAGTAGTGTAGTACGAGGGAAGGAGAGCTAACTGTCTGGCGAGTGTCCTATATCCACCTAGTAAAAGACCTCCAGTGGGACTCGTAAGTCCCCCAAGTCGAAGACGTCCATGAACGCTTCAGGAAGTCAGTCAGGTCCCGTCCGTGGACTGGGAGCCACCGTGCTTCACGAACATCCACGATGCGAAGGCCAACGAGGTCCGCAGGTCTCCAACCTGGCTCAAGTGGAAGTTTGAGAGAGGGAGAGGGACCGGACTCGGGCACCACCGCTTCAACTGGGCGTACCAGGCCTGAGCCGGCCACAGAGGCGCTATTAGCCAGACTCTGCCGCGGTACAGCCGCAGCCTCGCGAGGACTTTGCACATCAACAGTGCGTCTGGTGGCGGAAATATGTATATCGACTGCCACCTGTTCCAGTCTTCCATGAAAGCGTCCGGACCCCCCTCCGGAGTGTGAGTCCGGAGGGATAGGTACTGAGGCAACTTGCGCGTCTCCTTCGATGCGAACAAGTCGACCTCCGGAACACCCCAGGAAGCTGCGAGGTCTTCGAACACAGTCTGTTTCATTGCCCATTCTACAAGAACGCCCTGTCCTCTCGACAGGGCGTCCGCCCACAGGTTGGCAGTCCCGGGCAGGTAGGAGGCGTGCAGGGAGATGTTGTGTCGGTTCGCGAGGAAGAACAACTTCTCTGAGATCCCCAACAGAGTCAAAGACCTGGAGGACCCCTGCTTTTGGATACAGTGGACAACTGTCTGATTGTCCATCCTGAAGACCACCGACTTTCCCCGTAGGGTCAGCGCATGGTCCCTCAGGAAGAACAAGGGAACCAACAGTTCGAGGGCATTGATGTGTAGGTGTGTGTGTCCCACCCATCTGCCGTGATGTTGATGTCCCAGGTTGGATTGGTAACCCCACCCTACCTCGCTCGACGCATCTGTATCTACCCAGATCGTCGGCGGGGGGGCGGTCCAGGGCACAGCCACAGAGAGCGTGCCCCGAGCAACCCAGTGTCCTAAGTGTCTGTGAATGGTACGCGGGATCGGCATGAGCCGATCCATAGGGGCCAACGGAAACACCTTGTTGTCCATGAGTATTAGGCAGCGTAGCCTGAGCCTCCCTAAGGGAATGGTCAGAGCGGCCCAATTCAGTGAACCCACTAACGAGTCCCAGATCCTCCTCGTGAGGGAGACCGAGTGCAACACGGCGAAGACCTTCCTGCGAACTTTCACCGCGTTTGGCTGACTCTGGGTCACTGTAGCGCTGGTCAGATCCCATTCGAGACCTACCCACGTCACGACACGCGACGGGGTCAGGCGTGACTTGGGAATATTGATTTTGAACCCTAACTGTGTGATGTGTTGAACTACTGTGAGGGTGTCGTGGACGCACTGTTCTAGGGTGTCTGAAACTATCAACCAGTCGTCCAAGTAAAACAGGATCTGGAGGCCGCTCCTGAGGAGAGGATCCAGAGCCTGCTTCACCAGTTTCGAGAAGATCCGCGGCGCGATGTTGAGACCGAAGGGAAGTCTGTCGAACATGAACACACGATCGGAAGTCTGAACGGCCAAGAATCGCTGGAAACGAGGATGGATAGGAACGTGCCAATACGCATCCTTGAGGTCCAGCGACACTACCCACGACAGAGGTCGCAGGGCCAGTCGTACCTAGTGCACCGTCAGCATCCGAAACCGTGTGTTCACGATGTGCCCGTTGAGGGCCGACAGATCCACCACCGGTCGTTTCGCGTCGCAGTCCTTCTTTGGTACCAGAAATACACGGGAGAGGAAAACCGGTTGACCGGCTTTCACCTCCTTGACGATTCCCTGCTCGTGCATGGACGTTATCACGTCGGCCACCTCCGAAGAGACGGGCCGGCTTCGTTGACAAGAGCTGAGTGGGGGTCTGGACTTCCATCTCCAGGTTAGACCCCTCCGTGCAATCTTCCGCCCCCACGTCCCTCGCGGCCAGCGAGGGGCGCAAGGGCGAAAACAACCTGTGGTAGCCCCCGAGATGAGGTGAGCGACCCTTTCGGCTATGCGAGAAGGAGAAAAAGGAGGAGACCGACCCGGAGAACCTACAAATTTTTTGACGTGGAGGGTCCCCCGGTACGGTCCTTGCGGTCATAAGCACCACGTTGACCTCCTCTACCCCCCCCCACCTCGTCGAAAAGGGCGGGTCACCCCATCCCCTGTCCGTCGCGCGTCTGACCCCGTCGAAGTGCGGCCGGAAGTGGAAGGCTGGCCAGCCCCTTCTCGGCGGGGATGAAAGGGAGCAAGAACAGAAGTGCGAGGCAGAACCGACGCTGTGGCCGGCAACTTCCCTTTCCTGCGCCCTTTCTTGGCGGCAGCACTGGCAGCAGCACCCCGAAGAGGACCGTCAGAAGGACGGGACTGAGAAGACCCTGGTCGCGACACAGCGCGTCATTGCGTGTCGTAAGCAAGGTCCGCCGACAGAGAAGCGTAGCGTTCCCAAGCATCCTGCGCAAAAAGCCCCGATGTATAGAGCTCAGAGTACAACAAACCCTGACGAATATCCAAGGGGGCTCTCCGGCAGAACGAGGACCTTACCGTCTGGCGTTGTCGAGTTGCCTCGCACAAAATCGCCTTCAGCTCGGGAACCAAAGACACCGCTAGCTGAAGGTGGATCCGCCGAACGTGGTCTAAACTCTCGCGAAGATCGCCCGGTGCAGTCGCCTCGATAAGCCT
Organism: Paralithodes platypus; assembly: GCA_032716605.1. Taxonomy (NCBI): domain Eukaryota; kingdom Metazoa; phylum Arthropoda; class Malacostraca; order Decapoda; family Lithodidae; genus Paralithodes; species Paralithodes platypus. Next base: position 22,187,566 of record CM064502.1, read on the forward strand.
CAGGTGGTGAACAGACGTCTGGAGGGAACCTAAAAGACAAGATAATAAGTTCGCCACCCTCTGTCGCAAGGTAAAATCCCTGTCGACAGAGGACTTATCTGGGTGAGAGAAGAACGGGTTAACAATAGAAAAAAATTCAAGTTTGGGCGCGCTGATCCAGGACCAGAACTTGCCGTCCAATCCGCCGACAGATACAAGAGGAGGCAAAAGCAGTGATGACTCCGGGGGAGGGACTGAAATAGATCTGTCGACGGAACGGTTGGCGAATTCTAAGGCCTCAGCAAACCAGGCCTCCAATGGGAGAGGGTTATCGAGCACGACGGCTAAGCCAGGCTTACCGTCGTCGCACAAACCCGTCCCTTAGGAGGACAGTCCCGTCAACACAGCCAGGGACTGAACATCCTGAAGGATGTCCTGGCGGCTGAAGTCTGACCAGAGCTTAGTCCGAGGAGCAGACGGGGGCTTGGGCTTCACCGAAAAGTACTGAAGGTCAGTCCTCGTCGGGTAAGCCCGCACCTCCACGTCGGCCACCTGACCATCCACCCTGATCGCCCTGAACTGCATCTTATCATTAATTTGCACCGACCAGTCCGAAGGTAGGGCCCTCTCACCTGACGGGAAGCCGGTAGCACGCTCCGGGTGGGAGGCCTGCACCCCCTTCCAAACAGCCAAGGAGCCATAGAGGAGCGGCATGGTCCGCGATGGGACCTTGGTCTTCTGTATGGGGGGCAAGCGCGGACCCTGCCCTAGCAGACGGAGAACCCCCGCATGGGAGACAGCAGGGGCAACCTCCTGAGCTAGGGCAGGAGCAGTACTAGCCGGCGACCGGGCAGGCGGAGAAGCTGGGCGAGAAGGAATGTGGTCCACTGCAGAAGGGAGGGGGACCAAAGCAGGGGTAGGTTGGGTGAGGCGCTGAGGTTGTGTCACCACCAAGAAGCGCGATAAGAGGGAGTCTTGCATCGCCTCCAAGCGCTCGTCGATGTGTGACACAACCCACCCCTGCATAGCCGAAAATCGATCCGAGAGAGGCGACCCCCCCGAAGATTGTTCGGCCCGCAGGGGCGAGCGTGAGCGGGAGCGAGACCCATGACACGAAACAGCAGCGTCGCGGCCCAAAGAAGGCGAGCGACGATGGCCGTGGTGCCTCTGAGGGTCTCGTCCCCGATCACTAACGCCCGAGGGGGAAACATCACCATCCCCCTCTTCCAGCGACACGTCAGCTCCCGAGAAAGGGGACCCCGAAACCTCGCTATACTCCACCGAGTCAAGAGGCGGGATACCCCCATGGCGAGCTGGTAAGTGAAGATCAGGGATAGAAGAATGAGGAGGAGCAGGATGACGGGAGTGGGAAGGCTGGCCGGGTGAAAGGAGGTCAGAAGGAGCCGCGGGGGGAAACAGAGCAAGGATCCCCGGGGCTGAGAGAACAGGGCGGCCCGACACCGAGGCGGAGGAGGGAGGGACCTCCACCTTGGGACGAGACCGTGAAGGAAGAATAGGCACCGAAGCAGGAGAAGTAGGAGGAGAAGCAACTACATCCTGGCGGACCCTCCTGGACAGAGTAGGAGGAGCGAGCACAGGGCCAGCTACAGCATCAACATCCGCGCGCGTAGAGGACAAAGGAAGAGGACGTCTTTTGTGCAGGGGAAGCGGGCGGAAGGTTGTAGAGCCCCTATCCGGAGAGGCCAGGGGAGGGCGCACAGGGGCAGAGCCGCTAACCCCGGCCTCAGGGTGAGAACCATGACGAGGGCGATGGGCGGCGTCAAGGCGATCAGGAGGACGACGAGGGGCAGTAGAGGACGGGCGATGAGGTGAGCGAGAGCGTGGACGGAGCTGGGGATCCTCCCGACGATGTGACGACCGGCCGCGGGATCCAGGGAGGAGGGCCCGAGCAGGGAGAGGGCCAGGTGAACGGCCTCCAGACGGGTCAGGGATGCCCAGGGCGACGCGGATCCGGTCGTCAACAAAGGCCGGGGAACGGTGGCCCACAGACCTAATGTGGTGGGAGACCAACGCCCACACTGATTGAAGGGAAGCAGAGGCCACTGCCGCCTCTGAGGAACCAGGGCGATGGTCCACCACATCCACCAGGTCCATACACGGGCCACACAGAGCAGGGAGGTAGGCCGTAGAGGACACACATTGCAAGTGGCGTAAGCAGGACCTGTGGCGCTCCAAGCACGGGGAGCCACAACCCTGGCGAAAGCAAGGCATCCCACCTGCAACGGAAGAACACACACCATAAGCAGCACGTCGATGGAGTAAGTGTAGAGAATGTCCAATAAAAACCAGGGAATGAGCAAGGGTAAACAGTAACACACATGCAAATCGGTATCCGTACTCACTCTAAACCGGGAGCACCGAGGTAGGTGAGGAGGGCGGGCGAGGTGGAATAGCACAAGCAGAACCTGCAAAGATGGAGAAAGTGTTAACCACCACTCAACACCTTACATGCAGGGTCCATAACACTAGTAAAGTGCATACACCAATATAGTATCAGGCAACAATATGACATAAAAACGGTCAACAGTGAAAGCCAACTATTACCGCAAATTTGCGGGCCAATGGAGGCATAACCGTACAGACACAACCCTCCCGCATCTCCGCGGGACCCCCCAGCGATCTCCGCAAATTTGCGGGGAGCCGAAACGTCCGAGGACCGAATCGAGCTCTCCGCAAATTTGCGGGACCGGCCGAGATGGTCCGGCGCCGAAAAAGCGAGAGGAGCGTCTAGGGAATACCAAAAAAGGCCACAAAAAATGCGTCATCTCCTTATGAACTCCAAGCGATGATGGCCATCAAGCTGAGCAGTGTCTTCCTTGAATTTATCCTAACTCAACCGGTAAAGGGAGAGGCAAGGAAGACACACCAGGGGAGATGAGGCACATCCCCCAGGAACTACCCAACCCACAGAGATAGAGCAAAGCCCATGAGGAGAAGTGGCAGGGAGGGTGGTTTCGCACAAACAGGGGGCCCCATGGGGTACCCCTGGATTGGGCAAAAGACTATGAAAGGATGGAGGTGAAACAGGAAGAGAAAACAAAAACCAGGAAATGAAGCTGGTGAGAAAAAGGGTGGCCTAGCCGTGAGCAGAGAATGTGTCAGGGGCGAAAAACCCTGTGGTGTGAAAGAGGGGCCCCCGTGGGGTACCCCTGGATTAACACGAACCACCTGTCGCCCAGGCCCTTGAGACACAGTGAAGGACTCGAAAGGGGGGACTCGGGAATAACGCTAATAATGCGGCCGACACAAACTCTACAAACAGCACCGCCACCAACGAAATCTCAGATTGTTTACCAACGGTACACCTAGGCTATGAAAAAATGAAAACTCATAGGGGCATAGCAATTCCTGAATGAGAAAACGAGCTAGGCTAAATTAAGCTAAAAGCTAAACTATGCCCAGACTAACAGGAAAAAAGAATATGAAAAGAGAAAGAATGAAAAACATATACGAGGAACGCCAGGCGCCCCCGTACCTTCGGTAGCTATTTCCACACGCGTCTCCATTATACACACTTAGGAGCCCATTTACGTGTGCCCTAGATCACGTAACATCTGTCTAACCAAAAAGAAGGCCAGATAAGCCGAAAACGAACCTAAAACAGGGTGAATTGAAGGAGCACAACAAAAGCGGACTCAACATGGAGACGCGTGAAAAAATGATGACAAAAGAGGGTCGCTCATGCGCACGTTCGACAGGGATCTGCACATGACGGAACACGGGATGGGCCTTGAGCGGTAACAAAAGTAAACCCCTTTTTCTTCTCTTCTATGCTTTTTTCACCTTCGGTGGTAGTTTTGGTTAATGTACAACATCTCCTAGAGCAAGATAAGGAGTAGACTCTAGACGTTTTCTTTTTAACCGCGGTTGGAATGACGAAATAGCAGTCAAAATAGACAAGTCGTCATTGCAATTAGGTTAATAGCCTTGACGTTGGATTTGCCAAGACTACTAACAAATAGCTGCGTTTTAGGCAGTCTCTGCAAACAAGCTGAAACACCCTAGACAGTTCCACTCTCGTTCTCAATCACAGCGTGGAAAAGTTAGAGTCCAATTCCCCTCTCCTAAGCTTTCTCCACAAACATCTCAGGCTCATAGGGATAACTCGTCAAACAGAGGACTCTACCAGTCCATAGGCCGGGGTGCACCAACATGCCCTCAAACACCAGAGACCACTTGGTCACCATCAACCCTCCATCCCTCACCAACCTGCCCAAAGTACAAGAAACTAAATTTTCTGGAGTCCATCAACAGAGAACTGGTCCTACATCAGACAGGCCAGTTCAGGAAAGATTTCCTTCATTGGCCTCAGAGATCTTGGGCGAAAGAGGGTAGTAAAGAAGGTCCTTACATGGCTCGGGTTAGTAAAACCCCTCCCCAGAGCTCAGTCCAACAATGTTCAACTATCTCTAGAGTTAGAAACAGTAATAAACCAAATGTTGACAGACAATGTTGTGACTTATGTACCAGAAGGCATACCAGTTTTCTATCCCGCATGTTTCTCGTCCCCCCAAAAAGGGACAGGCTACAACTAAGGCATGCGATAGAAAGATCCTGCTGGCACATCCCAATAGCAAAGAGGAACCAAAAGTTCCTAGCTGTCCCATTCAGAAACAAAGCGGTAATGTTCACCAGAATGCTTTTCAGCTTGAACATAGCTCCCAGTTTTTTCACCAAGATAAGTGAAACAAACTCTTCTCCCTCTACTCAAGGACGGTGTGAAAATACCAATTAACACCTCAGTAGTTCTGTTTTTCTGAGATAAGGCTTCTTTAATGGTACCCGCCTTATACATCTTTTTCTTACTGCTATACTCTTATATTTAAACACATGTCACAGTTTTCATTTTTGATCTTTTTGATAGATTCTTGTTTTTTAGCTTGATGAGCATATGAAGGTCCCTCCACCGGTCGTGATATTCTAGGCTCTAACGTCATTGACGTAAGGAGCCACCAATAAATTACGGTTTTGACAACCCGTAAAGGAAGGAAGGAAAAACTAATATTTATTGGTGGCTCCTGGAGTCAATGACGACAATTGCCCTCCCACCATCCCCTTCCCATACACATGCTCAACTTGAGATATACTGTATACATTAGAGAACGCACCTGAGAGGTGGAAATAGTGGGCAGGGTATGGGAAACAGAGGAAGATCAGAATGCGCGTAGGCGCGGTGTTCAAACTGTGTTAATTCTTCTCTTTATTTTCTACTTTTCAGTGGCTCCGTCCCAATGACGTACCTTAGGAATGATTAACCTGACAAGCGCGATATAGACCTAGGTGCTAGGGTAGTTATTTGTGCATTTCTAGCCCTGGATTCTGACAGAATTCGTTATATTTACAATATAAACCATTATTTGTTTTCGGTATGCTTTTATTTTACATATGATGTATATATGAACCTTCAAGAGTGCTAAAATAAGTGGGAAAAGCATTTGGGTGGTGAAAAACGAAGATATTGGCCACCCGGTCATAATCTCAGGCGAGAGAGAGCCACAGGCAGCCCTCCCCTCTCGCTGTCTGGGAGTCAACTGAGACGAGCGGGGCGGTGTGTGCCGGTGTCTGGGTGTTGCATAACGATCTTTTATGCAACCCACTTGTGCTACATTATCGCGGGAGAGAAAAATAACCGATAAATGATGATAATAAGTGGATAAATAGGTGATAATTGAGGAGGGGGGGGGGGAATAAGGTGGGGAAGGAGGGGAGGGGGAGGGGGGAGAAACACATGGATGAGTACTAGAGGGGAATTATCTCACCTAGAGACAAAATCCTTTGTTTTGATAGGCCCTTTTTTTTTTTGGAAGGCATTTTTTATGGTCCTGCTTCCGTGAGGCCTATCGCGTTCCCTATAGGAAGCCTTCCGTGAGGCCTATCGCGCTTGCCGGGTTAAGGGGTACCCCCTAAGATGATCTTGGTTCTCGACCGTCGTGATCGAGGTTAACCCGGGCTCTGAGGAGCCCGGAACGAGACCATATTATCATAGGCTCTTACGTCATTGACTCCAGGAGCCACCAATAAATATTAGTTTTTCCTTCCTTCCCTTACGGGTTGTCAAAACCGTAATATTTCCCATGTATGTATGTTGGTATGCTGTAAATTGGGAGGTTTGACGTACCTCCCAACCTACCAAATAGGAAAACCTACTATTTGGTAGTAGTCTTGGAAAATCCAACGTCAAGGCTATTAACCTAATTGCAATGACGACTTGTCTATTTTGACTGCTATGTCGTCATTCCAACCGCGGTTAAAAAGAAAACGTCTAGAGTCTACTCCTTATCTTGCTCTAGGAGACGTTGTACATTAACCAAAACTACCAGCGAAGGTGAAAAAAGCATAGAAGAGAAGAAAAAGGGGTTTACCTTAGTTACCGCTTAAGGCCCATCCCGTGTTCCGTCATGTGCAGATCCCTGTCGAACGTGCGCATGAGCGACCCTCTCTTGTCATCACATCTCACGTCAGCAGAAGAACGCGGATGGGCAGGGGTCCGGCGTGAGGGAGGGTATTATGTACGTTGGATTTTCCAAGACTACTACCAAATAGTAGGTTTTCCTATTTGGTAGGTTGGGAGGTACGTCAAACCTCCCAATTTGTTAGTAGTCTTGGCAAATCCAACGTCAAGGCTGCATAACAAATAGGAGGAGGACATCTAAGCCCAACCTACCAAAAAAACAATGCATAAAACAAAAGTATGAATGACAAAGACACAATTTAAACAAGAGAGTTTAATAAAAGAGTGAAAAACTGAGGAGTAGCTAAAAAGAACAGTTTTAACACATGCCCGTCATTCATAGTAATGCAAAAACATAGACTTGTCTTAAACCAAAAAGGTACTGTACCCAAAATCCCTTTTCTTCCAAAACCAACAAAAACACTGAACACAAGAACAAAACACAATTTTCAATGTGGCAAAAACACTTATGTACTGGAACAATATATAATCCCAAACTTGCAATCCAGTGTTGCAAACCCGTACGCCCCCCCCCCCCCCCTTTGTCAAATAAAACAAATGAAAAGAACAAGGGACAAGGGGGGAAGACCAGGGATCTTCGCCAGAGCACCAGGAAACACGACCCCCGAGAGCAATCACCGGCCGAGGGGGTCGAACACTGGACACGGAGAGGTAGGAGGAGAGGAAGGAATTGATAGAAGACCACAAAACCGCTGAGGCGATGGCAGGTAAGGATCGACGTGGCAGGAACCGGAAGGAGGCAGCAAAGGATCTGACATCGTGCGCAGAACCCCTACAAACAGGGTGACGGGCACGAACGGTCCGACAAACGTGGCGGCCCATCTGCACCTGCGAGAGCCTCCCACCTGTCCGAGGAGACACCCACACAGCAGTACCCGAAGGCGGCGCCACAGACGCAACAGAGGAGTGCAAGGCTGACACCGGGCACAACACATGGCGAGGATGCCCACGCCGTAAAGCCTGGACGGTGAAAGGCTGGAAAACGGGGGCCTCCCTCCCATGCGTGGTAACAAAATGAGGGGAGGAGGCGAACGAGACGTCATGCAAGGACGGGGAGAACTGCACACAGTCCCGGGGCCGTGACAATGCCGCTAGTGCAGACACCCGATCCCCAGTGGACAGAGCGACAAGGAAGAGTGGACTCCCGAGCAACGGAACCGGCGTAGCGGCCCTTGTATACGTGGGTGAAGCCAGAAGGACCAGAGCCCGCCCCAGATCCCACTGTGGAGGGACCTGGCGCGGAGGCGGTCGATCCCGGAAGGCAGCCGTCAGGAAGGAATCCAGCTCCTGCGGCGGAACGACCAGCCCAGCGACGGACCCAAAGACCCCCCGGACGGCAGACAAGTGGGCACGTATAGCGTCGACTTGAAAGTGACGTGTACGGAAGAGGTGAAACAAGGAGCATAGGACGAGGGAAGGAGAGCCAACTGGCAGGCGAGTGTCCTGTAGCCACCTAGTAAAAGACCTCCAGCGGGACCCGTAAGTCCCCCAAGGAGAAGACGGCCAGGAACGCTGCAGGAAGTCAGCCAGGGCCCGGCCGGGGACCGGGAGCCACCGTGCCTCATGAACAAGCACGATGCGAAGGCCAACGAGGTCCGCAGGTCCCCAACCTAGCTCAAGCGGAAGCCGGAGACAGGGATCGGACTCAGGCACCACCACGGCAACCGGGCGTACCAAGCCCATGCCGGCCACAGAGGCGCGAGGAGCCAGACGCAGCCGCGGTACAGCCGCAGCCTCGCGAGGACTGGGCACATCAACAGCGCGTCTGGTGGCGGACAGATGTATATCGACCGCCACCTGTACCAGGCTACCATGAAAGCGTCCGGACCCCCCCTTGAGCGCGAGGCCAGAGGGAGAGGTCCAGAGGCAACTGGCACGGCACCCCCGATGCGAACAAGGCGACCTCCGGAACACCTCGGGAAGCCGCGAGGTCGGCGAACACAGTCCGTTGCATCGCCCATTCTACAAGAACGCCCTGCCCTCTCGACAGGGCGGCCGACCAAAGGGTGGCAGGCCCGGGCAGGGAGGAGGCATGCAAGGAGAAAGGGTAGCGGTCCGCGAGGAAGAACAACTCCACCGACACCCCCAATAGAGTCAACGACCTGGAGGACCCCCGCATTAGGAAACAGTGGACAGCAGTCCGAGTGTCCAACCCGAAGGCCACCGACTTACCCCGAAGGGCCAGCGCGTGGTCCCGCAGGAAGAACAAAGGAACCAACAGTCCGAGGGCATAGACGGGTAAGTGGAGGGAGACCCACCCATCTGCCGGGAAGTGGACGTCCCAGGTTCGATCGGGAACCTCACCCAACCTCGCTCGACGTATCTGTGTCTACCCAGACCGTCGGCGGGGGGGCGGTCCAGGGCACAGCCGCAGAGAGCGCGCCCCGAGCAACCCAGCGACCGAAGAGTCTGCGAACGGTACGCGGGAGCGGCAGGAGCCGATCCATAGGGGCAACGGAAACACCGCGGTGCCCATGAGGAGGAGGTCGCGTAGCCAGAGGCTCCCTAAGGGAAGGGGCAGAGCGGCCCAATGCAGCGAACCCACGAACGAGTCCCAGAGCCACCTCGGAAGGGAGACCGAGTGCAACACGGCGAAGACCTTCCACCGAAGGTGCACCGCGGCCGGCAGACCCCGGGTCACCGTAGCGCCGGACAAAACCCATGCGAGACCGACCCATGGCACGACACGCGACGGGGTCAAGCGTGACTTGGGAACATCGAAGGGGAACCCTAACCGTGCGACGCGGCGAACGACTGTGAGGGCGTCGCCTACGCACATTCCTAGGGCTTCGGAAACTACCAACCAATCGGCCAAGGAAAACAGGATCTGGAGCCCGCTCCTGAGGAGAGGACCCAGAGCCTGCCCCACCAGTGCGGAGAAGATCCGCGGCGCGATGTGGAGACCGAAGGGAAGGCCGTCGAACAGGAACACACGATCGGAAGTCCGAACGGCCAAGAATCGCTGGAAGCGAGGATGAAGAGGAACGAGCCAAGACGCATCCTGGAGGGCCAGCGACACTACCCACGACAGAGGGCGCAGGGCCAGGCGTACCAGGGGTACCGGCAGCATCCGAAACCGTGTGTGCACGATGTGCCCGTTGAGGGCCGACAGATCCACCACCGGTCGCATCGCGTCGCAGTTCGTCTACGGTACCAGAAAGACACGGGAGAGGAAAACCGGGTGACCGGCGGTCAACTCCCTCGACGCTACCCAGCTCGGGCATGGAAGTGAACACGTGGGCCACCTCTGAAGAGATGGGCCGGCGTCGGTGACAAGAGCGGAGTGGGGGTCTGGACGTCCACCTCCAGGTGAGACCCCTCCACGCAACCCGCCGCCCCCAACGTCCCTCGCGGCCACCGAGGGGCGCAAGGGCGAAAACAACCCGAGGGAGAACCCGAGAGGAGGAGAGCGACCCGGTCGGCCAGGCGAGAAGGAGAACAAGGAGGCCGACCCAGAGAACCTACACATTGTGTTGACATGGAGGTACCCCCGGTACGGGCCGTGCGGGCATGAGCGCCACGTTGACCTCCTCTACCCCCCCCCCCCAACCTCGTCGAAAAGGGCGGGCTACCCCAACCCCTGGCCATCGCAGGGCTGACCCCGTCGAAGGGCGGCCGGAAGTGGAAGGCCGGCCAGCCCCGACACGGCGGGGATGAAAGGGGGCAAGAACAGAAGTGCGAGGCGGAACCGACGCACTGGCCTGCAACGTCCCAGTCCTGCGCCCGTGCAAGGCGGCAGCACCTGCAGCAGCACCCCGAAGAGGACCGGCAGAAGGACGGGACTGAGAAGACCCCGCACGCGACACAGCGCGTCGGTGCGTGTCGTAAGCAGGGTCCGCAATGACACAGCGCGTCGTCGCGTGTCGGAAGCAGGGGCCGCCGACAGAGAAGCGTAGCATTCCCAAGCATCCTGCTCAAAAAACCCCGACGTATGTAGCGCAGAGTACAACAAACCCTGACGAATATCCAAGGGGGCTGTCCGGCAGAACGAGGACCGTACCGTCCGGCGTTGCCGAGGTGCCACGCACAAAACCGCCTTCAGCTCGGGAACCAAAGACACCGCGAGCCGAAGGGGGACCCGCCGAACGCGGCCCAAACCCTCGCGAAGAGCGCCTGGTGCAGACGTCGCGAGAAGCCGCAGGTGGCGAACAGAAGTCTGGAGGGAACCAAAAGACAAGAGAAGAAGTTCGGCACCCACCGCCGCAAGGGAAAAACCCTGTCGACAGAGGACTGAACTGGGTGAGAGAAGAACGGGGTAGCAATAGAACAAAGTTCAAGAATGGGTGCGCTGAACCAGGACCAGAACGCGCCGTCCAACCCGCCGACAGACACAAGAGGAGGCAAAAGCAGTGATGACTCCGGGGGAGGGACTGAAGGAGAGCCGGCGACGGAACGGCCGGCGAAGACGAAGGCCTCAGCAAACCAGGCCCCCAACGGGAGAGGGTGATCGAGTAAGATGGCTAAGCCAGGCGTACCGTCGTCGCACAAACCCGGCCCATAGGAGGACAGGCCCGTCAACACAGCCAGGGACTGAACATCCTGAAGGATGTCCCGGCGGCTGAAGTCTGACCAGAGCATAGGCCTGCAGAAGGGAGGGGGACCGTAGCAGGGGTAGGGATGGTGAGGCGCTGAGGGTGTGTCACCGCCAAGAAGCGCGATAAGAGGGAGTCTTGCATCGACTCCAAGCGCCCGTCGATGCGTGACACAAACCACCCCTGCATAGCCGACAATCGATCCGAGAGAGGCGACCCCGCCCCCCCAAGAATGGTCGGCCCGCAGGGGTGGGCGCGAGCGGGAGCGAGATCCACGACACGAACCAGCAGAGTCGCGGCCCAAGGAAGGCGAGCGACCACGGTTGTGTCGCCGCAGAGGGACTCGGCCCTGAACACGAACGCCCGAGGGGGAAACAGCACGATCCCCCTCTTCCAGCGACATGTCAGCCCCTGAGAAAGGGGATCCCGAAACCACGCGATATCCCACCGAGCCAAGAGGAGGGGCACCCCCGTGGCGAGACGGTAAGTGAAGGTCAGGGAGAGAAGAAGGAGGAGGAGCAGGACGACGGGAGTAGGAAGGCTGGCCGGGTGAAAAGACAGCATCTGGTGTTCCCAGGCGCCACCCATCCAAGTACGAACCAGACCCTACGGTGCTTAACGTCGCTGATCGGACGAGAAGCGGTGCATTCAACGTGGTACGGCCGTTAGCTGAAAAGAGGTCAGAAGTAGCCGCGGGGGGAAACAGATCAAGGATCCCCGGGGCAGAGATAACAGGGCGGCCCGACACCGAGGCGGAGGAGGGAGGGACCGCCACCGTGGGACAAGACCGTGAAGGAAGAATAGGCACCGAAGCAGGTGAAGTAGGAGGAGAAGCAACTACATCCTGGCGGACCCTCCTGGACAGTGTAGGAGGAGGGAGCAGAGGGCCAGCTACAGCCTGAACCTCCGCGCGCGTAGAGGACAAAGGAAGAGGATGTCGTATGAGCAGGGGAAGCGGGCGGAAGGTAGTAGAGCCCCGATCCGGAGAGGTCAGGGGAGGGCGCACAGGGGCAGAGCCGCTAACCCCGGCCTCAGGGCGAGCACCATGACGAGGGAGATGGGCGCCGTCAAGGCGATCAGGAGGACAACGAGGGGCAGGAGAGGACGGGCGACGAGGCGAGCGAGAGCGTGGACGGAGCAGGGGAACCCCCCGACGACCGGCTGCGGGACCCAGGGGAGAGGGCCCGAGCAGGGAGAGGGCCAGGCGAACGGCCTTCAGTCGGGTCAGGGATACCCAGGCGACGCGGATCCGAGCGGCAACAAAGGCCGGGGAACGGTGGCCCACAGTCCAAAAGTAGCGGGAGACTATCGCCCACACCGACTGAAGGGAAGCAGAGGCCACCGCCGCCGCCGAGGAGCCTGGGCTATGGAGCACCACATCCACCAGGGCCAGACACGGGCCACACAGAGCAGGGAGGTAGGCCGTAGAGGACACAGTGCGAGTGGAGCATGCAGGACTTGTGGCTCACCAAGCACGGGGAGCAACAACCATGGTGAAAGCAAGGCAGCCTACCTGCACTGGAAGAACACACACCATAATCAGCACGTCGAAGGAGTAAGTGGAGAGAATGTCCAAGAAGAACCAGGGAAGGAGCATGGAGAAACAGGAACACACATGCAAACAGGTATCCGTACTCACCCTAAACCGGGAGCACAGAGGTAGGTGAGTAGGGCGGGCGAGGGGGAAGAGCACTAGCAGAACCTGCAAAGATGGAGAAAGTGTTAACCACCACTCAACATCTTACATGCAGGGCCTATAACACCAGTAAAGTGCACACACCAAATAGTATCAGGCAACAAGATGACATAAAAAAGGTCAAAAGTGAAAGCCAACTATTACCGCAAATTTGCGGGCCAATGGAGGCATAACCGTACCGACACCACCCTCCCGCAATTTCGCGGGACCCCCCAGCGATCTCCGCAAATTTGCGGGGAGCCGAAACGTCCCAGAGGACCGAATCGAGCTCCCGCAAATTTGCGGGACCGGCCGAGATGGTCCGGCGCCGAAAAAGCGAGAGGAGCGTCTAGGGAATACCAAAAAAGGGCCACAAAAATGCGTCATCTCCTTATGAACTCCAAGCGATGATGGCCATCAAGCTGAGCAGTGTCTTCCTTGATTATATCCTGACTCAACCGGTCAAGGGAGAGGCAAGGAAGACACACCAGGGGAGAGGAGGCACATCCCCCAGGAACCACCCAACCCCCAGAGATAGAGCAAAGCCCATGAGGAGAAGTGGCAGGGAGGGTGGTTTGGCACAAACAGGGGCCCCCATGGGGTACCCCTGGATTGGGCAAAAAGACTATGAAAGGATGGAGGTGAAACAGGAAGATAAAACAAAAACCAGTAAATGAAACTGGCGAGAAAAAGGGTGGCCTAGCCGTGAGCAGAGAATGTGTCAGGGGCGAAAAACCCTGTGGTGTGAAGGAGGGGCCCCCGTGGGGTACCCCTTGATATCACGAACCACCTGTCGCCCAGGCCCTTGAGACACAGTGAAGGCTCGAAAGGGGGGACTCGGGAATAACGCTAATAATGCGGCCGACACAAACTCTACAAACAGCACCGCCACCAACTAAATCTCAGATTGTTTACCAACTGTACACCTAGGCTATGAAAAAATGAAAACTCAGAGGGGCATAGCAATTCCTGAATGAGAAAACTAGCTAGGCTAAAATAAGCTAAAAGCTAAACTATGCCCAGACTAACAGGAAAAAAGAATATGAAAAGAGAAAGAATGAAAAACATATACGAGGAACGCCAGGCGCCCCCGTACCTTCGGTAGGCTATTTCCACACGCGTCTCCATTATACACACTTAGGAGCCCATTTACGTGTGCCCTAGATCACGTAACATCTGTCTAACAAAAAAGAAGGGCAGATAAGCCGAAACGAACCTAAACAGGGTGAATTAAAGGAGCACAACAAAAGCGACTTCATTCAATGGAGCGCGTGAAAAAATGATGACAAGAGAGGGTCGCTCATGCGCACGTTCGACAGGGATCTGCACATGACGGAACACGGGATGGGCCTTAAGCGGTAACTAAGGTAAACCCCTTTGTCTTCTCTTCTATGCTTTTTTCACCTTCGGTGGTAGTTTTGGTTAATGTACAACGTCTCCTAGAGCAAGATTTTTTTTTTTTTTTTTTTTTTTTCTATATTCCAACTACTCCCTCTCGGGCATAGGCTGAGAGCCTGTACATTCCACCGTTCAACACGGTGAAGCCCGTGAGGTCTTGTTCCAGTCTGGGGAGTGAGACATGTGAAGCAACCATCATGGCTCGAAACAGCTCCATCTCTGAAGCGGCCGGTTGCTTCGCTCAGGTGCTTCACCGTCTCACCCTCCAGACTCAGACCCTCACTCTCAGAACGCCACCTATTGAGCAGTGAACTCACATAGGAGTATGAGAGTAGAGAGTATGAGTAGTATGAGAGTAGACTCTAGACGTTTTCTTTTTAACCGCGGTTGGAATGACGACATAGCAGTCAAAATAGACAAGTCGTCATTGCAATTAGGTTAATAGCCTTGACGTTGGATTTGCCAAGACTACTAACAAATATCTTTGCTTCAGAAGAAATGGATTTTTGTACAGTACTGTTGTAGATTTTCTAGTTTTCTGCGGTGCTTTGAAGGACTAAGTCACGCTGAAAAAACTGCTCTTTTTAGCTACTCCTCAGTTTTTCATTTTTTTTTTTTTTTATTATACTCTCTTGTTTATTTTGTGTTCTTTGTCATTCATACTTTTGTGCATTGGTATTTGGTTGTTATGGGCTTGGATGTCCGCTTCCAATTTGTTACGCAGCCTTGACGTTGGATTTGCCAAGACTACTAACAAATTGGGAGGTTTGACGTACCTCCCAAACTACCAAATAGGAAAACCTACTATTTGGTAGTAGTCTTGGAAAATCCAACGTACATAGTACCCTCCCACAAGCCATTCCCCTGCCCATCCTCGTTCTTTTGTCTACATGGAAATTGATGACAAGCGAGGGTCGCTCATGCGCAGGTTCGACAAGGGTCTGCGCCAACAGAACTCGGGATGGGTCTCAACTGTAACTAAGGTAAATCCCTTTTTCTTCTCTTCTATGCTTTTTTTCACCTTCGGTGGTAGTTTTGGTTAGTGTACAACGCAAGCTAAGGAGTAGACTCTAGACGTTTTCTTTTTTAACCACGGTTGGGATGACGACATAGCAGTCAAAATAGACAAGTCGTCATTGCAATTAGGTTAATAGCCTTGACGTTGGATTTTCCAAGACTACTACCAAATAGTAGATTTTCCTATTTGGTAGTTTGGGAAGTACGTCAAACTTCCCATTCTCTCTCCCGTCACCGCGGGCACCGGGAATTGAGGGTTAAACAACATACCTATAACACACACACATACCTCGTAGCGCGTCTGGCTCACAACCAGAAGGTCCAGGGATCGAGACCCGGGCGGAGAAGAGACATTTGGGCAAGTCTCCTATCAGTGTAGCCTCTGTTCACCTAGCAGTATAGTACTTGATGCATGGCGTAATGAATGGCGTTCACAACCTGAATCTAATAATTTCCGTTCACTTAAGGATGACATTTTCTTGTGGCCTTCGTCGATTGCTTCATGTCGGGCGGACCAAACAGTTTTAATACACACGTCTTACTCACGGTTACTTAATGACCACCCCTCGCGATCCACCGCCTGAGTGTCAACTATGTCACACCCCATTAACAGTCCATAATTTTTTCTGTATCTGTCCGGTGTATGAACCAGAACGACAACGATTCCTGCAGCACGCCTCTTTCCCCTCTATACTATCTGAGTCAACCTCCTTCAATTTCGCTCCTCTCCGAGACTTCCTGAGAGCCACCAAACTATATGATGACATATGACTAAGTATGACAGTTCCATGACTTGACTTTGCACCTCCTCACCGAACACTAGCCGCCTTATGAGGGCCCTGGCCCAGTGGGCTAGTATAAAATAAACACATCACAACAACAACAACCTAGCAGTATAAATAGCAACCTGGTATAAGTGGACGAAGTTGTGACCCCCTCTGGGGGTTGATGATCTGTTCAAAGGTGTGAAGGGTATCGTATAGGTCAACCTAAGCCTTCGGGTGATTTTTTTTTTTTTTTTTTTTTTGTCCATGTGAGTAGGCCTACTTGTACCGTACAGATCAACCCAAACCTTCGATTTCAGATATCGCCAATTGACTGATTACAGACTACACTCTCATCCACAGCCAACGATACACTAACACATGACATGCACTTCACGCAATACATTCCCAGTTAAGGAGGCACGATAATAATGAACTGAAGCTCACATTGCGTGGAATCCCCTTGACAAACAAGTTCGATGAATTACACACACACACAGACACACACACACAAAATCCTTTGTGTAACATACGATACATCAATGTCATATAAATAACATATTACAAGCATCAAAAACAAACTTCTATATTTTGTTTTTCTTGTTTTTATATACTGTACAGTATAGTTTAACCAGGCCACTGAGTTCCCCAAAAGAACTCTCATAGGGCTGGCCCGAAGGACCTGATCTAGATGGACAACCAATCAAGTCAAGATAGACAGGGAAGGGCAGGAGGTGAACAAATCTAGGAAGGTGAAGACACGCAGACATTTCTCGCCATTTCACCAGTTCAGCCACTTAAAACTTGAGTCTCTGAGCATTTAGGTCAGTCTCCCAGGGTGGGTCAGTCACTAAGCAATCCCTCTCATTCTGCTGTTAGGGAAAACTGTAATCAGGTTTGTAAAATTACATTTAACAAAGATAATTTTATAATTATTGACACTTACCCCTCTGAAAATTTAAACATTTTAGAGTCCCTGCATTTACGGAAACTTTAACCCAAACTAAATATCTCTACGTCCGCTTTTCCCTTAAGTGTAGGCTAGCTTAATCCCCTGTGTTAATATGAAATTAAGGAATAACTATGCAGTATCTAGTGTTTTAGTATTGTTTCTAGTGTTAAATGTTTAGCATTTACTTTTAATTACTGTATCATGGTTATTCACGCATCTGATCACTAAAATGTATCCGCTATATTAGAGCTCATTCAGGCATTCCTGAATGATTAAGCAAGTGTCTGAATGAAATTAAATGTATTCAGCCAAAAACTAGAAGAAAATAACTTCAAAATGACACCAGAACAAGCTTTGTAGCGCACAGGGTTCATCCGCAGCACTACCATAGACATTGGCAAATATTCGCTAATAATGAGCAATGTCACGCTACATTTGCCTTTGGCAGCGCTGAATATGTCTAGCGAGACATGGCTGACATACCTCAGTGCACCAGCCACCGGGCTGGAGAGCGGACAGAGGCCTGCTGCACTCCCGCTCACTCGAACTCGTCTCCACAGGCTTTAAGAGGCTTTAACCTTTAAAGCACGAAGCTATGGTATTTGAAATGTCCCGCCAGGCGAAGGTATTTTGGTTCATTGCTGACAAAAATTGTCATATTATCCATATATATCATAAGTATTTATCCATATGTGCCTATTTTACTTTTAATATTAACATATTAACATTGAAGCTGAACGGTCAGGCTATGGAGATTGTCAACTCTTTTAAGTATCTGGGCAGTGTGTTGAGTAAAGATGGGACTATGGATGAAGAAGTGCGGGAGAGGGTACAACAGGGGAAGAGGGTTGTAGGAACGCTGAAAGCAGTAACAAGAAATAGGGTGGTCAGTATGGAAGTGAAGAAGTCCTTGCATGACAGTGTGGTAATCCCGACACTGACTTACGGAAGCGAAGTATGGACGTTGGTTGAGAGACTCAGACCAAGAGTGAGAGCAGTGGAAATGAATTACCTAAGAAGTGCGTGCGGAGAGTTACATGGAGGGATAGACAGACTAATGAGGAAGTAAGAAGGAGGTGTGGTGTGGTGGTAGATGTGCTGGAAAGTGCGAAAAGGAACAACTTGAGATGGTTCGGCCATATGGAACGTATGGAAAGCGAGAGAATGACTAAGAGGGTGTACGAGAGCGAGGTGGAGGGACAGAGAGGGAGAGGTAGACCGAAAGAGAGGTGGAAGGATGGAGTGAGGAAGTACAAAGGAGTACAAAGGAAATCAAGCAACAACAGATCTAGTGACCCTTCTAGGCTGCTTGTCCTCCAAAACACTGAGGATCAAGTGTCCAAACAGTGGTTTATAGTGGGTAAGGGAACATTGGAAAGGGAACTACTGCCCTGCCACTAACGTGGCAGGACTAGGAAGTTAGTAGGGGACATAGGGGTTAGTAACTGAGGGGAGGATAAAGTTATTCATTTACAAACGCAGTCAGTCGCGGGTTTGATGCGAGATATTTGTCTAGGCGGAATTTAAATGAATCAACGGTGCTGCAGTCTATAACGTCTCGGGGAAGCCCATTCCACAAGTTGACAACTCGATTGAAGAAGAAATTCTTAGATTCGTGCGAGTTAAAAGATTTACCAATAATTTTGCAACCGTATATGAAGTATATGAACGAAGGCGATGCTGGTCGGGGGGAGGGGCGTCGACTGACCGAGGACAGAGGTGCATGGGGGCGGTTCGTTCGTGGCCACACCTTCGGGGATCACGGCGTCAGGCAATAGATAGATAGATAGATAGAACATTGAAAAGAAATAAAACAAGTGGTAACAGCAACTGGCTGGTGAAAATCGTATATTTTAGCTCCGCGGTCGTAATCTGACCAGGGGGGGGGGCAGCGAGGGTCACTCTCCCCCCCCCCCCCCCAAGCTTTCTAGGGGGGCCTTGAAATCAACCACAGTTAATAAACATAAATTATGGTAAAAACTGCGAAATTACAAATAATTATATATATTTAGCCTCAATATGTTCCGAGTTAAATATATCCTATTTATTAGTGGCCCCTTCATCATTGACGATGCGCCTTACGTAGGTAATGGCCAATCTCTGAACACCAAGCTTGCTGTTCATACTTCCCGCCCGAGGAGAACTCAAAATACGATTGCCTTACATCGTGAGCGAAACGCTCTTAATAACCACTCACGGACTCGTCCTTATGATGTGGGTCCACTACTAGAAGAAACTAGTAAAATAAATAAATGAAAATAAAAATTAAACTTGGCCTAGCTTTGCGCTTCCCAGGCTTCTGCTCTTGGGTACCGCTCGCCATCTTGTTCACCCCGAGCGTTCCTCCTTAAATCTCCTGGGCCCGCATCGTTAACACGGGTATCCCCGACGCTCCTGCCAGCACCCCATTCGTCACTTTACTTCATCATATAGTGAGTCCTTGCTCATTTGTCCATGACAGTGCTGAAGTTAGGTTAGATTATCGATCAGGTGTAGGCTGAGTGTTAAATACAGGCCCTGGAGACTATTTTTCTGGGTCTAAGCATTAAGTTAATTAAGGAGTGCTCTTGTTGTGATAAGGCAAGTCACCCTAATGCGTTGTTTTTCTTTATCCTAGCCCACTATTAGTTCACATATTAGTCATGAGGCTTCTTTTAGGGTGAACTGGGGCCTGGTGCTCGGTCCCTTCAGGGTGTGCAACAAGTATGCTTCGGGGCTAGTACCTTTGGATTTTCTCACTTAGTTGAGGAATCCGGCACGGAGCCATTCTACACAGCAATCTACAGGTAGCGGGGTCGACGCTGGATTGCAGGTTTGAGCCATTGATGTCATCATCACCAAGGGCTCCCATCTAGTTGGCCTCATTAGGTTACATATATAGATATGGTTAAAGGGTCTTATAACTGATTATTGATTATTTTAATATATAACCATGCCACGTATGTAAACGTTGTTCATCCCTCTATATATAAAATGAAGGGTCACCCTTCCGCCGGGATCTCTATATATAAAATGAAGGGTCACCCTTCCGCCGGGATGTTTATGGTTCAGTACATGGAGGTATGATATAAGGAGGCGACATGACGTCACAGCCCTGACGCTAGCACGCTATTGGTCCGCTATCTCAATGTTTTGACTCAAAACATTGGATCAGCTGATGTTGTGATGTCTGATTTTTAGACACAAAGTCACACAATGCCAGCTTGTTCAGCCTATGGATGCACGCAAAGGGAGCGTAGTGCCTCTATAACATTCCACAGGTAAGTGGTGAAGCGAATAACAATAAAAACGTCAAATAAATTGGGAGGTTTGACGTACCTCCCAACCTACCAAATAGGAAAACCTACTATTTGGTAGTAGTCTTGGAAAATCCAACGTCAAGGCTATTAACCTAATTGCAATGACGACTTGTCTATTTTGACTGCTATGTCGTCATTCCAACCGCGGTTAAAAAGAAAACGTCTAGAGTCTACTCCTTATCTTGCTCTAGGAGACGTTGTACATTAACCAAAACTACCACCGAAGGTTGGGCAGGTGCCCAACCCCGAAAGGGGTTGAAATAGGGGAGCTATCCCCCCGCCAAAGGCGGCTTTCTAGGGCCTTTCCTAGCTGATGCTGAGAGGATTGGGTTCTAGTCATATGGTGATGGGCTGGTCTATCAGAGTGAGAACTGAGCGATCTCTGCCATACCCATAGCTTACTCCGACTGTTCCTTTTACTTATGTATTTCCTAGATCTCAAGTGACGGCGTCTTTTCCGTGGATTGACCTCCCAATCTACCAAGATTGGAAGCCAAAGCGTCACATTTTTCCTTTGCCCCTCAACTTTCTCTTCATAATTGCTGAGGGGCACAGGGCCCTGGGTGGGACTTTGGTTTCCCGGGCGTTTCCGCACCCTCCTCAGCTCCCCGCCATGGAGTGGCTTCGGTCACCCAGGCTTTATTGTGGTAGGCAGAGAGGGTTCTGTGGGGGTGCTCAGTTATGGCCTTGGCCTTGCTCGGAGCCTTGGGGCTGTTCGGCCAGGCAGTTTGGGGAACAACAACAACAAAAACAACAACCACCGAAGGTGAAAAAAGCATAGAAGAGAAGAAAAAGGGGTTTACCTTAGTTACCGCTTAAGGCCCATCTCGTGTTCCGTCATGTGCAGATCCCTGTCGAACGTGCGCATGAGCGACCCTCTCTTGTCATCACATCTCACGTCAGCAGAAGAACGCGGATGGGCAGGGGTCCGGCGTGAGGGAGGGTATTATGTACGTTGGATTTTCCAAGACTACTACCAAATAGTAGGTTTTCCTATTTGGTAGGTTGGGAGGTACGTCAAACCTCCCAATTTGTTAGTAGTCTTGGCAAATCCAACGTCAAGGCTGCATAACAAATAGGAGGAGGACATCC
The DNA here is from genome assembly GCA_032716605.1 of Paralithodes platypus. Lineage (NCBI taxonomy): Eukaryota > Metazoa > Arthropoda > Malacostraca > Decapoda > Lithodidae > Paralithodes > Paralithodes platypus. The sequence continues at coordinate 22,208,767 of CM064502.1, forward strand.
AAGCCCAACATACCAAAAAACCAATGCATAAAACAAAATTATGAATGACAAAGACACAATTTAAACAAGAGAGTTTAATAAAAGAGTGAAAAACTGAGGAGTAGCTAAAAAGAACAGTTTTAACACATGCCCGTCATTCATAGTAATGCAAAAACATAGACTTGTCTTAAACCAAAAAGGTACTGTACCCAAAATCCCTTTTCTTCCAAAACCAACAAAAACACTGAACACAATAACAAAACACAATTTTCAATGTGGCAAAAACACTTATGTACTGGAACAATAAATAATCCCAAACTTGCAATAAAGTGTTGCAAACCCGTACTCCTCCCCCCCCCCCCCTTTGTCAAATAAAACAAAGGAAAAGAATGAGGGACAAGGGGGGAAGACCAGGTATCTTCGTCAGAGCACGAGGAAACACGACCCCTGAGAGCCATCACCGGCCGAGGGGGTCGAACACTGGACATGGAGAGGTAGGAGGAGATGAAGGAATTGATAGAAGACCACAAAACCGCTGAGGCGATGTCAGGGAAGGATCGACGTTGCAGGAACCGGAAGGAGGCAGCAAAGGATCTGACATCGTGTGCAGAACCCCTACAAACAGGATTACTGGCACGAATGGGCCGACAAATGTGGCATCCCATCTGCACCTGCGAGAGCCTCCCACCTGTCCGAGGAGACACCCACACAGCAGTACCCGAAGGCGGCGCCACAGACGCAACAAAGGAGTGCAAGGCTGACACCGGGCACAACACACGGCGAGTATGCCCACGCTGGAAAGCCTGGACGGTGAAAGGCTGGAAAACGTGGGTCTCCCTCTCATTCGTGGCAACAAAATGAGGGGAGGAGGCGAACGTGACGCCATGCAAGGACGGGGAGAATCGCACGCAGTCCCGGGGCCGTGACAATGCCGCTAGTGCAGACACCCGATCCCCAGTGGACAGAGCGACAAGGAAGAGTGTACGCCCGAGCAACGGAACCGGTGTAGCGGCCCGTGTATACGTGGGTGAAGCCAGAAGGTCCAGAGCCCGCCCCAGATCCCACCGTGGAGGACCTGGCGCGGAGGCGGGCGTTCCCGGAAGGCAGCCGCCATGAAGGAATCCAGCTCCTGCGGCGGAACGACCAGCCCAGCGACGGACTCAAAGACCCCCCGGACGGCAGACAAGTGGTTACGTATAGCGTCGACGTCAAAGCGACGTGTACGGAAGAGATGAAACAAGGAGTGGAGGACGAGGGAAGGAGAGCCAACTGGCTGGCGAGGGTCCCGTATCCACCTAGTAAAAGACCTCCAGAAGTCGGCCAGGAACGCTTCAGGAAGTCAGGCAGAGCCCGGCCGTGGACTGGGAGCCACCGTGCCTCATGAACATCCACGATGCGAAGGCCAACGAGGTCCGCAGGGCCCCAACCTAGCGCAAGTGGAAGTCGGAGACAGGTAGAGGGACCGGACTCGGGCACACTGCGTCAACCGGGCGTACCAAGCCCGTGCCGGCCACAGAGGCGCGAGGAGCCAGACGCTGCCGCGGTACAGCCGCAGCCTCGCGAGGACGTTGCATAGCAACAGTGCGTCTGGAGGCGGAAATATGTATATCGACCGCCACCTGTTCCAGTCTACCATGAAAGCGTCCGGACCCCCCTCCGGAGTGCGAGGCCGGAGGGAGAGGTACCGAGGCAACTGGCGCGGCACCTCCGATGCGAACAAGGCGACCTCCGGAACACCCCAGGAAGCCGCGAGGTCGTCGAACACAGTCCGTTGCATTGCCCATTCGACAAGAACGCCCTGTCTTCTCGACAGGGCGTCCGCCCACAGGGTGGCAGGCCCGGGCAGGGAGGAGGCATGCAGGGAGAAGGTGTGTCGGTCCGCGAGGAAGAACAAATTCACCGAGAACCCCAATAGAGTCAATGACCTGGAGGACCCCCGCCTTAGGAAACAGTGGACAGCTGTCTGAGTGTCCATCCCGAAGTCCACCGACTTTCCCCGAAGTGCCAGCGCGTGGGCCCTCAGGAAGAACAAAGGAACCAACAGTTCGAGGGCATAGACGGGTAAGGGGCGGGAGTCCCACCCATCCGCCGGGAAGTTGACGGCCTAGGTTTGATGGGTAACCTCACCCCACCACGCTCGACGCATCTGTGTCTACCCAGATCGTCGGCGGGGGGGCGGTCCAGGGCACAGCCGCAGAGAGCGTGCCCCGAGCAACCCACTGTCCGAAGTGTCCGCGAATGGCACGCGGGAGCGGCAGGAGCCGATCCATAGGGGTCAACGGAAACACCTCGGTGCCCATGAGGAGGAGGAGGCGTAGCCTGAGGCTCCCTAAGGGAATGAGCAGAGCGGCCCAATGCAGCGAGCCCACTAACGAGTCCCAGAGCCACCCCGGGAAGGAGACCGAGTGCAACACGGCGAAGACCTTCCGCCGAAGGTGCACTGCGTCCGGCAGACCCTGGGTCACCGGAGCAGCGGACAAAACCGAGGCGAGACCGACCCATGGCACGACACGCGACGGGGTCAAGCGTGACTTGGGAACATCGACGGGGATCCCTAACTGTGCGACGTGGCGAACGACTGTGAGGGCGTCGCGTACGCACAGTCTGAGGGCTTCGGAAACTATCAACCAATCGGCCAAGGAAAACAGGAGCTGGAGCCCGCTCCTGAGGAGACCCAGAGCCTGTTCCACCAGGTCGGAGAAGATCCGCGGCGCGATGTGGAGACCGAAGGGAAGGCCGGCGAACAGGAACACACGATCGGAAGTCCGAACGGCCAAGAATCGCTGGAATCGAGGATGGAGAGGAACGAGCCAAGACGCATCCTGGAGGGCCAGCGACACTACCCACGACAGAGGGCGCAGGGCCAGGCGTACCTGGGGTACCGGCAGCATCCGAAACCGTGTGTGCACGATGCGCCCGGTGAGGGCCGACAGAGCCACCACCGGGCGCATCGCGTCGCAGTCCTACTTCGGTACCAGAAAGACACGGGAGAGGAAAACCGGGTGACCGGCGGGCAACTCCCTCGACGCTACCCTGCCCGTGCATGGATGTGAACACGTGGGCCACCTCTGAAGAGATGGGCCGGCGTCGGTGACAAGAGCGGAGTGGGGGTCTGGACGTCCACCTCCAGGTGAGACCCATCCGCGCAATCCGCCGCCCCCAACGTCCCTCGCGGCCACCGAGGGGCGCAAGGGCGAAAACAACCCGTGGGAGCTCCCGAGAGGAGGAGAGCGACCCGGGCGGCCAGGCGAGAAGGAGAACAAGGAGACCGACCCAGAGAACCTACACATTGTTTTGACGTGGAGGTACCCCCGGTATGGTCCGTGCGGGCATGAGCGCCACGTTGACCTCCTCTATCCCCCCCGAACTTCATCGAAAAGGGCGGGCCACCCCAATCCCTGGCCGTCGCGGGGCCGACCCCGGCGAAGGGCGGCCGGAAGTGGAAGGCCGGCCAGCCCCGACACGGCGGGGATGAAAAGGGGGCAAGAACAGAAGGGCGAGGCGGAACTGATGCACTGGCCTGTAACGTCCCTGTCCTGCGCCCGGGCATGGCGGCACCACTTGCAGCAGCACCCCGAAGAGGACCGGCAGAAGGACGGGACTGAGAAGACCCCGCTCGCGACACAGCGCGTCGTTGCGTGTCGTAAGCAGGGTCCGCCGATAGAGAAGCGTAGCGGACCCAAGCATCCCGCGCAAAAAAGCCCCGACGGAGAGAGCGCAGAGGACAACAAACCCTGACGAATATCCAAGGGGGCTGTCCGGCAGAACGAGGACCGTACCGTCCGGCGTTACCGAGGTGCCACGCACAAAACCGCCTTCAGCTCGGGAACCAAAGACACCGCGAGCCGAAGGGGGATCCGCCGAACGCGGCCCAAACCCTCGCGAAGATCGCCTGGTGCAGACGCCGCGAGAAGCCGCAGGTGGTGAACAGAAGTCTGGAGGGAACCAAAAGACAAGAGAAGAAGTTCGGCACCCACCGCCGCAAGGGAAAAACCCTGTCGACAGAGGACTGAACTGGGTGAGAGAAGAACGGGGTAGCAATAGAACAAAGTTCAAGAACGGGCGCGCTGAACCAGGACCAGAACGCGCCGTCCAACCCGCCGACAGACACAAGAGGAGGCAAAAGCAGTGATGACTCCGGGGGAGGGACTGAAGGAGAGCCGGCGAAGACGAAGGCCTCAGCAAACCAGGCCCCCAACGGGAGAGGGTGATCGAGCAAGATGGCTAAGCCAGGCGTACCGCCGTCGCACAAACCCGTCCCATAGGAGGACAGTCCCGTCAACACAGCCAGGGACTGAACAACCTGAAGGATGTCCCGGCGCTGAAGTCTGACCAGAGCATAGGCCTGCAGAAGGGAGGGGGACCGTAGCAGGGGTAGGTATGGTGAGGCGCTGAGGGTGTGTCACCGCCAAGAAGCGCGATAAGAGGGAGTCTTGCATCGACTCCAAGCGCCCGTCGATGCGTGACACAAGCCACCCCTATATAGCCGACAATCGATCCGAGAGAGGCGATCCCCCCCCCCCCCCCCCAAGAATGGTCGGCCCGCAGGGGTGAGCGCGAGCGGGACCGAGATCCACGACACGAACCAGCAGAGTCGCGGCCCAAGGAAGGCGAGCGACCACAGTTGTGTCGCCGCAGAGGGACTCGTCCATGAACACGAACGCCCGAGGGGGAAACAGCACGATCCCCCTCTTCCAGCGACACGTCAGCCCCTGAGAAAGGGGACCCCGAAACCACGCGATATCCCACCGAGCCAAGAGGAGGGGTACCCCCGTGGTGAGACGGTAAGTGAAGGTCAGGGAGAGAAGAAGGAGGAGCAGGACGACGGGAGTGGGAAGGCTGGCCGGGTGAAAAGACAGCATCCGGTGTTCCCAGGCGGTCACCCATCCAAGTACGAACCAGACCCTATGTTGCTTAACTTCGCTGATCGGACGAGAAGCGGTGCATGCAACGTGGTATGGCCGTTGGCTGAAAAGAGGTCAGAAGTAGCCGCGGGGGGAAACAGAGCAAGGATCCCCGGGGCAGAGATAACAGGGCGGCCCGACACCGAGGCGGAGGAGGGAGGGACCGCCACCGTGGGACGAGACCGTGAAGGAAGAATAGGCACCGAAGCAGGTGAAGTAGGAGGAGAAGCAACTACATCCTGGCGGACCCACCTGGACAGTGTAGGAGGAGGGAGCAGAGGGCCAGCTACAGCCTGAACCTCCGCGCGCGTAGAGGACAAAGGAAGAGGACGTCGTACGAGCAGGGGAAGCCGGCGGAAGGTAGTAGAGCCCCGACCCGGAGAGGCCAGGGGAGGGCGCACAGGGGCAGAGCCGCTAACCCCGGCCTCAGGGCGAGAACCATGACGAGGGCGATGGGCGCCGTTAAGGCGATCAGGAGGACAACGAGGGGCAGGAGAGGATGGGCGACGAGGCGAGCGAGAGCGGGGACAGAGCAGGGGATCCCCCCGACGATGTGACGACCGGCTGCGGGACCCAGGGGAGAGGGCCCGAGCAGGGAGAGGGCCAGGCGAACGGCCTTCAGTCGGGTCAGGGATACCCAGGGCGACGCGGATCCGGGCGGCAACAAAGGCCGGGGAACGGTGGCCCACAGTCCAAAAGTGGCGGGAGACTATCGCCCACACCGACTGAAGGGAAGCAGAGGCCACTTCCACCGCCGAGGAACCAGGGCTATGGTGCACCACATCCACCAGGGCCAGACACGGGCCACACAGAGCAGGGAGGTAGGCCGTAGAGGACACACAGTGCGAGTGGCGCAAGCAGGACTTGTGGCTCACCAAGCACGGGGAGCTACAACCATGGCGAAAGCTAGGCAGCCTACCTGCACTGGAAGAACACACACCATAATCAGCACGTCGAAGGAGTAAGTGGAGAGAATGTCCAAGAAGAACCAGGGAAGGAGCATGGGGAAACAGGAACACACATGCAAACAGGCATCCGTACTCACCCTAAACCGGGAGTACAGAGGTAGGTGAGTAGGGCGGGCGAGGCGGAAGAGCACTAGCAGAACCTGCAAAGATGGAGAAAGTGTGAACCACCACTCAACATCTTACATGCAGGGCCTATAACACCAGTAAAGTGCACACACCAAATAGTATCAGGCAACAAGATGACATAAAAAAGGTCAATAGTGAAAGCCAACTATTACCGCAAATTTGCGGGCCAATGGAGGCATAACCGTACCGACACCACCCTCCCGCAATTTTGCGGGACCCCCCAGCGATCTCCGCAAATTTGCGGGGAGCCGAAACGTCCCAGAGGACCGAATCGAGCTCCCGCAAATTTGCGGGACCGGCCGAGATGGTTCGGCGCCGAAAAAGCGAGAGGAGCGTCTAGGGAATACCAAAAAAGGGCCACAAAAATGCGTCATCTCCTTATGAACTCCAAGCGATGATGGCCATCAAGCTGAGTAGTGTCTTCCTTGAAAATATCCTAACTCAACCGGTAAAGGGAGAGGCAAGGAAGACACACCAGGGGAGAGGAGGCACATCCCCCAGGAACCACCCAACCCACAGAGATAGAGCAAAGCCCATGAGGAGAAGTGGCAGGGAGGGTGGTTTCGCACAAACAGGGGCCCCCGTGGGGTACCCCTGGATTGGGCAAAAAAGACTAGGAAAGGATGGAGGTGAAACAGGAAGAGAAAACAAAAACCAGTAAATGAAACTGGTGAGAAAAAGGGTGGCCTAGCCGAGAGCAGAGAATGTGTCAGGGGCGAAAAACCCTGTGGTGTGAAGGAGGGGCCCCCGTGGGGTACCCCTGGATTATCACGAACCACCTGTCGCCCAGGCCCTTGAGACACAGTGAAGGCTTGAAAGGGGGGACTCGGGAATAACGCTAATAATGCGGCCGACACAAACTCTGCAAACAGCACCGCCACCAACGAAATCTCAGATTGTTTACCAATGGTACACCTTAGGCTATGAAAAAATGAAAACTCATAGGGGCATAGCAATTCCTGAATGAGAAAACGAGCTAGGCTAAATTAAGCTAAAAGCTAAACTATGCCCAGACTAACAGGAAAAAAGAATATGAAAAGAGAAAGAATGAAAAACATATACGAGGAACGCCAGGCGCCCCCGTACCTTCGGTAGGCTATTTCCACACGCGTCTCCATTATACACACGTAGGAGCCCATTTACGTGTGCCCTAGATCACGTAACATCTGTCTAACAAAAAAGAAGGCCAGATAAGCCGAAACGAACCTAAAACAGGGTGAATTGAAGGAGCACAACATAAGCAGACACAACAGGGAGACGGGTGAAAAAATGATGACAAGAGAGGGTCGCTCATGCGCACGTTCGACAGGGATCTGCACATGACAGAACACGAGATGGGCCTTAAGCGGTAACTAAGGTAAACCCCTTTTTCTTCTCTTCTATGCTTTTTTCACCTTCGGTGGTAGTTTTGGTTAATGTACAACGTCTCCTAGAGCAAGATAAGGAGTAGACTCTAGACGTTTTCTTTTTAACCGCGGTTGGAATGACGACATAGCAGTCAAAATAGACAAGTCGTCATTGCAATTAGGTTAATAGCCTTGATGTTGGATTTGCCAAGACTACTAACAAATTAAGTAAATTGGGTGAAAGAGTATACGTGTATGAAGTGAAACAAATTACCTACCACATTGTATCCCCCTCGCACGAGTATTTGAATAGAAAGTATATTGACACAAATGGAACCTGTAAACAAACACCACGGTGATAGTGAAACACTGAATTAAGTAGCTTTACTCTTAAGTACAGGGTGTTAAAAAGACGAAACCGAGTAGCTTGCATATTGGTAAGCTACAGGATAGGCCTACGGTAAAAGTTACTTTTTGGGGACCAACAGCTCTTTCACCAATATTTAATATAATTCGTTTTATAGTCTGTCTTCATATCTATCCTTCGGTGATAATGAAAACTAGTTGAGATTAATATTTATCTATTATTATTCACTCAATACCAAGGCCCCCCCTAGTCGGCAAGGCTATGAAGAGAGGGAATTTGTGGGGAAAAAGCGCGGTAAGGGTTGTCTTATCGGGCGTACCACCACGGACATACAGCATAAATCATCTATAAACACTTAACCTAACTAAAGAACCTAACCTAACCTATTCTACATTAATACAATGTTGTTGTTGTTGTTGTTTTTCCCCAAGCTGCCTGGCCGAACAGCCCCAAGACCCCGAGCAAGGCCAAGGCCATAACCGAGCGCCCCCACAGAACCCTCCCTGCCGACCACAATAAAGCCTGGGTGACCGAAGCCACTCCATGGTGGGGAGCTGAGGAGGGTGCAGAAACGCCCGGGAAACCAAAGCCCCACCCAGGGCCCTGTGCCCCTCAGCAAGTATGAAGAGAAAGTTGAGGGGCAAAGGAAAGATGTGACGCTTTGGCTTCCAATCTTGGTAGATTAGGAGGTCAATCCACGCAAGAAACGCCGTCACTTGAGATCTAGAAAATATATAAGTAAAAGGAACAGTCAGAGTAAGCTATGGGTATGGCAGAGATCGCTCAGTTCTGTTTGGTTAGGTTAATGTTTTAGAGATGAGTTATAGCCTAGTTATGCTGTGTGTCGGTAGTGGTATGCCCGATAACACAACTCTTGCCGAAAAAGCTTGGAAAAAGCAACAAAATCACAGCTTTTTAACCTAACTTAAACTTGGTTAAGATAAGTTAGTGAGGGTAGGTTAATCTGACTGAAACAGTGTTTAAAGTGTGAAGCTTGCATAAATGCCTTAGAGAGTGACAATCACAGTGACATAAATTCCTTAGTTAAGCTAAAGAGTAGAGGCTCCCTTATTTTTTCTTCAGATGACGTCATTGATGTATGCATAACATGCGAGAAATTTTTCAGAAAGCATGTATCAGAGGAAAATCTTTCAAGAATAACTTGCCATCAACTTTTACAATCAGTTCTAGAAACATACTTGAATAAACCCATTTTTTCAAATCTAGATAAGCATATGAAAGAACTAGGGCCATTGGAAAATCACCTAGTTTTTCTAATAAAAGCCATCACAGAAAAGTACATCCAGGTTAGATGTAGATGGTGATGGGCTGGTCTATCAGAGTGAGACCTGAGCGATCTCTGCCATACCCATAGCTTACTCTGACTGTTCCTTTTACTTATATATTTTCTAGATCTCGAGTGACGGCGTCTCTTCCGTGGATTGACCTCCCAATCTACCAAGATTGGAAGCTAAAGCGTCACATTATTCCTTTGCCCCTCAACTTTCTCTTCATAATTGCTGAGGGGCACAGGGGGGGTGGGACTTTGGTTTCCCGGGCGTTTACGCACCCTCTCAGCCCCCCGCCATGGAGTGGCTTCGGTCACCCAGGCTTTATTGTGGTCGGCAGGGAGGGTTCTGTGGGGTCGCTCGTTTATGGCCTTGGCCTTACTAGGGGCCTTGGGGCTGTTCGGCCAGGCAGCTTGGGGAACAACAACAACATCCAGGTTAGATGTCACTATGCAGGGAAACAATATAATGCAAATGTAATACATAAAGTACATCCAGGTTAGATGTCACTATGCAGGGAAACAATATACTGCAAATGTAATACATAAAGTACATCCAGGTTAGATGTCACTATGCAGGGAAACAATATACTGCAAATGTAATACATAAAGTACATCCAGGTTAGATGTCACTATGCAGGGAAACAATATACTGCAAATGTAATACATAAAGTACATCCAGGTTAGATGTCACTATGCAGGGAAACAATATACTGCAAATGTAATACATAAAGTACATCCAGGTTAGATGTCACTATGCAGGGAAACAATATACTGCAAATGTAATACATAAAGTACATCCAGGTTAGATGTCACTATGCAGGGAAACAATATACTGCAAATGTAATACATAAAGTACATCCAGGTTAGATGTCACTATGCAGGGAAACAATATACTGCAAATGTAATACATAAAGTCACATCCAGGTTAGATGTCACTATGCAGGGAAATATACTGCAAATGTAATACATAAAGTACATCCAGGTTAGATGTCACTATGCAGGGAAACAATATACTGCAAATGTAATACATAAAGTACATCCAGGTTAGATGTCACTATGCAGGGAAACAATATACTGCAAATGTAATACATAAAGTACATCCAGGTTAGATGTCACTATGCAGGGAAACAATATACTGCAAATGTAATACATAAAGTACATCCAGGCTAGATGTCACTATGCAGGGAAACAATATACTGCAAATGTAATACATAAAGTACATCCAGGCTAGATGTCACTATGCAGGGAAACAATATACTGCAAATGTAATACATAAAGTACATCCAGGTTAGATGTCACTATGCAGGGAAACAATATACTGCAAATGTAATACATAAAGTACATCCAGGTTAGATGTCACTATGCAGGGAAACAATATACTGCAAATGTAATACATAAAGTACATCCAGGTTAGATGTCACTATGTAGGGAAACAATATTGGGAGGTTTGACGTACATCCCAACCTACCAAATAGGAAAACCTACTATTTGGTAGTAGTCTTGGAAAATCCAACGTCAAGGCTATTAACCTAATTGCAATGACGACTTGTCTATTTTGACTGCTATGTCGTCATTCCAACCGCGGTTAAAAAGAAAACGTCTAGAGTCTACTCCTTATCTTGCTCTAGGAGACGTTGTACATTAACCAAAACTACCACCGAAGGTGAAAAAAGCATAGAAGAGAAGAAAAAGGGGTTTACCTTAGTTACCGCTCAAGGCCCATCCCGTGTTCCGTCATGCGCAGATGCCTGTCAAACGTGCGCATGAGCGACCCTCTCTTGTCATCACATCTCACGTCAGCAGAAGAACGTGGATGGGCAGGGGTCCGGCGTGAGGGAGGGTATTATGTACGTTGGATTTTCCAAGACTACTACCAAATAGTAGGTTTTCCTATTTGGTAGGTTGGGAGGTACGTCAAACCTCCCAATTTGTTAGTAGTCTTGGCAAATCCAACGTCAAGGCTGCATAACAAATAGGAGGAGGACATCCAAGCCCAACATACCAAAAAAAACAATGTATAAGACAAAATTATGAATGACAAAGAAACACAATTTAAACAAGAGAGTTTAATAAAAGAGTGAAAAACTGAGGAGTAGCTAAAAAGAGCAGTTTTAACACGTGCCCGTCATTCATAGTAATGCAAAACCATAGACTTGTCTTAAACCAAAAAGTACTGTACCCAAAATCCCTTTTCTTCCAAAACCAACAAAAACAGTGAAAACAAAAAAACACACAATTTCAATTTGGCAAAAACACTTATGTACTGTATACATAAAACATAATCCCAAACTTGCAATCCAGTGTTGCAAACCAGTACTCCCCCCCCCCCCTTTCCCAATAAAACAAAGTAAAAGAAAGAGTGACAAGGGGGGAAGACCAGGCATCGTCGCTAGAGCTCTAGGAAACACGACTCCCGAGAGCTATCACAGGCCGAGGGGGTCTAACAATGGACATGGAGAGGTAGGAGGAGATGAAGGTATGGACAGAAGACCACAAACCCGCCGAGGCGACGTCAGGCAACGATAGACTCTGCAGGAACCGTAAGGAGGCAGCAAAGGACCGCACATCGTGCGCAGAACCCCGACAAGCAGGGTTACTGGCACGAATGACCCGACAAATGTGGCGTCCTATCTGTACCTTCGAGAGCCTCCCACCAGTCCGAGGAGACACCCACACAGCAGTACCCGAAGTCGGAGCCACAGACTCAACATAGGAGTGCAAGGCCTGCACCGGGCACAACACATGGTGAGTATGCCCACGCTTTAAAGCCTGGATGGTGAAAGGCTTGAAAACGTGGGTCTCTCTCTCATTCTTGGCAACAAAATGAGGGGAGGGGGCTAACGTGACGACATTCAAGGACGGGGAGAATCGCATGCATTCCTGGGACCGTGACATGGCTGCTAGTTCAGACACCCTATCCCCAGTGGCCAGAGCGACAAGGAGTGTACGCTCCAGCAACTGACCGGTGTAGTGTCCCGTGTATATGTGTGTGAAGCCAGAAGGTCCAGAGCACGCCCCAGATCCCACTGAGGAGGGATCTGGCGCGGAGGCGGTCGCTCCCTGAAGGCAGCCTTCATGAAGGAATCCAGCTCCTTCGGCGGAACGACCAGCCCAGTGACGGACTCAAAGACCTCCCGGATGGCAGACAAGTGGTTACGTATAGTGTTGACTTGAAAGCGACGTGTACGGAAGAGGTGAAACAAGTAGTGTAGGACGAGGGAAGGAGAGCTAACAGTCTGGCGAGTGTCCTGTATCCACCTAGTAAAAGACCACTTCGTAAGTCCCCCAAGTCGAAGACGTCCATGAACGCTTCAGGAAGTCAGTCAGGTCCCGTCCGTGGACTGGGAGCCACCGCGCCTCACGAACATCCACGATGCGAAGGCCAACGAGGTCCGTAGGTCTCCAACCTGGCTCAAGTGGAAGTTTGAGAGAGGGAGAGGGACCGGACTCGGGCACCACCGCTTCAACTGGGAGTACCAAGCCTGGGCCGGCCACAGAGGAGCTATGAGCCAGACTCTGCCGCGGTACAGCCGCAGCCTCGCGAGGACTTTGCACATCAACAGTGCGTCTGGTGGCGGAAATATGTATATCAACCGCCACCTGCTCCAGTCTTCCATGAAAGCGTCCGGACCCCCCTCCGGAGTACGAGTCCGGAGGGATAGGGTACGAGGCAACTTGCACGTCTCCTTCGATGCGAACAAGTCGACCTCCGGAACACCCAGGAAGCGCGAGGCACCTTCGATGCGAACAAGTCGACCTCGGCCCCACCACCGCGAGGTCGTCTGTTTCATTGCCATTCTACAAGAACGCCCTGTCCTCTCGACAGGGCGTCCGCCTTTGGCAGTCCCGGGCAGGTAGGAGGCGTGCAGGGAGATGTTGTGTCGGTTCGCGAGGAAGAACAACTTCTCGGAGATCCCCAACAGAGTCAAAGACCTGGAGGACCCCTGCTTTTGGATACAGTGGACAGCTGTCTGATTGTCCATCCGGAAGGCCACCCACTGGCCCCGAAGGGCCAGCGCGTGGTTCCGCAGGAAGAACAAGGGAACCAACAGTTCGAGGGCACCTCGCTCGACACCCTACCTCGCTCGACGCATCTGTATCCACCCAGATCGTCGGCGGGGGGGCAGTCCAGGGCACAGCCGCAGAGAGCGTGCCCCGAGCAACCCAGTGTCCTAAGTGTCTGTGAATGGTACGCGGGATCGGCATGAGCCGATCCATAGGGGCCAACGGAAACACCTCGTTGCCCATGAGTATTAGGCGGCGCAGCCTGAGCCTCCGTAAGGGAATGGTCAGAGCAGCCCAATTCAGTGAACCCACTAACGAGTCCCAGATCCTCCTCGTGAGGGAGACCGAGTGCAACACGGCGAAGACCTTCCTGCGAAGTTTCACCGCGTTTGGCTGACTCTGGGTTACCGTAGCGTTGGACAGATCCCATTCGAGACCTACCCACGTCACGACACGCGACGGGGTCAGGCGTGACTTGGGAATATTGATTTTGAACCCTAACTGTGTGATGTGTTGAACTACTGTGAGGGTGTCGTGGACGCACTGTTCTAGGGTGTCTGAAACTATCAACCAGTCGTCCAAGTAAAACAGGATCTGGAGGCCGCTCCTGAGGAGAGGATCCAGAGCCTGCTTCACCAGTTTCGAGAAGATCCGCGGCGCGATGTTGAGACCGAAGGGAAGTCTGTCGAACATGAACACACGATCAGAAGTCTGAACGGCCAAGAAACGCTGGAAACGAGGATGGATAGGAACGTGCCAATACGCATCCTTGAGGCCCAGCGACACTACCCACGACAGAGGTCTCAGGGCCAGTCGTACCTGGTGCACCGTCAGCATCCGAAACCGTGTGTTCACGATGTGCCCGTTGAGGGCCGACAGATCCACCACCGGTCGCATCGCGTCGCAGTCCTTCTTCGGTACCAGAAATACACGGGAGAGGAAAACCGGTTGACCGGCTTTAACCTCCTTGACGATTCCCTGCTCGTGCATGGATGTAATCACGTCGGCCACCTCCGAAGAGACAGGCCGGCTTCGTTGACAAGAGCTGAGTGGGAGTCTGGATTTCCATCTCCAGGTTAGACCCCTCTGTGCAATCTTCCGCCCCCACGTCCCTCGCGGCCACCGAGGGGCGCAAGGGTGAAAACAACCTGTGGGAGCCCCCCGAGATGAGGTGAGCGACCCTTTCTGCGAGGCGAGAAGGAGAACAAGGAGGAGACCGACCTGGAAACCTACACATTTTTTGACGTGGTGGGTCCCCCGGTACGGTCCCTGCGGTCATAAGAGCCACGTTGACCTCCTCTACCCCCCCCCACCTCGCCGAAAAGGGCGGGTCACCCCATCCCCTGTCCGTCGCGCGTCTGACCCCGTCGAAGTGCGGCCGGAAGTGGAAGGCTGGCCAACCCCTTCTCGGCGGGGATGAAAGGGAGCAGGAGCAGAAGTGCGAGGCGGAACCGACGCTCTGGCCGGCAACTTCCCTTTCCTGCGCCCTTTCTTGGCGGCAGCACCGGCGGCAGCACCCCGAAGAGGACCGGCAGAAGGACGGGACTGCGAAGACCCTGGTCGCGACACAGCGCATCTTTGCGTGTCGTAAGCAGGGTCCGCTGACAGAGAAGCGTAGCGTTCCCAAGCATCCTGCGCAAAAAGCCCCGATGTATAGAGTTCAGAGTACAACAAACCCTGACGAATATCCAAGGGGGCTTTCCGGCAGAACGAGGACCTTACCGTCTGGCGTTGTCGAGTTGCCTCGCACAAAACCGCCTTCAGCTCGGGAACCAAAGACACCGCGAGCTGAAGGTGGATCCGCCGAACGTGGTCCAAACCCTCGCGAAGATCGCCAGGTGCAGTCGCCTCGATAAGCCTCAGGTGGTGAACAGACGTCTGGAGGGAACCTAAAAGACAAGACAATAAGTTCGCCACCCTCTGCCGCAAGGTAAAATCCCTGTCGACAGAGGACTTATCTGGGTGGGAGAAGAACGGGTTAGCAATAGCGCAAATTTCAAGTTTGGGCGCGCTGATCCAGGACCAGAACTTGCCATCCAATCCGCCGACAGATACAAGAGGAGGCAAAAGCAGTGACGACTCCGGGGGAGGGACTGAAACAGATCTGTCGACGGAACGGTTGGCGAATTCTAAGGCCTCAGCAAACCAGGCCTCCAATGGGAGAGGATTATCGAGCACGACGGCTAAGCCAGGCTTACCGTCGTCGCACAAACCCGTCCCATAGGAGGACAGTCTCGTCAACACAGCCAGGGACTGAACATCCTGAAGGATGTCCTGGCGGCTGAAGTCTGACCAGAGCTTAGTCCGAGGAGCAGACGGGGGCTTGGGCTTCACCGAAAAGTACTGAAGGTCAGTCCTCGTCGGGTAAGCCCGCACCTCCACGTCGGCCACCTGACCATCCACCCTGATCGCCCTGAACTGCATCTTATCATTAATTTGCACCGACCAGTCCGAAGGTAGGGCCCTCTCACCTGACGGGAAGTCGGTAGCACGCTCCGGGTGGGAGGCCTGCACCCCCTTCCAAACAGCCAAGGAGCCATAGAGGAGCGGCATAGTCCGCGATGGGACCTTGGCCTTCTGGATGGGGGACAAGCGCGGACCCTGCCCTAGCAGACGGAGAACCCCCGCATGGGAGACAGCAGGGGCAACCACCTGAGCCAGGGCAGGAGCAGTACTAGCCGACGACCGGGCAGGCGGAGAAGCAGGGCGAGAAGGAATGTGGTCCACTGCAGAAGGGAGGTGGACCAAAGCAGGGGTAGGTTGGGTGAGGCGCTGAGGTTGTGTCACCGCCAAGAAGCGCGATAAGAGGGAATCTTGCATCGCCTCCAAGCGCGCATCGAAGTGTGACACAACCCACCCCTGCATAGCCGAAAATTGATCCGAGAGAGGCGACCCCCCCGAAGATAGTTCGGCCCGCAGGGGCGAGTGTGAGCGAGAGCGAGACCCACGACACGAAACAGCAGCGTCGCGGCCCAAAGAAGGCGAGCGACGACGGCCGTGGCGCCCCTGAGGGTCTCGTCCCCGATCACTAACGCCCGAGGGGGAAACATCACCATCCCCCTCTTCCAGCGACACGTCAGCTCCCGAGAAAAGGGACCCCGAAACCTCGCTATACTCCACCGAGTCAAGCGGCGGGGTACCCCCCCTGGGGAGCCGGTAAGTGAAGATCAGGGATAGAAGAATGAAGAGGAGCATGATGACGGGAGTGGGAAGGCTGGCCGGGTGAAAGGAGGTCAGAAGGAGCCGCGGGGGGAAACAGAGCAAGGATCCCCGGGGCTGAGAGAACAGGGCGGCCCGACACCGAGGCGGAGGAGGGAGGGACCTCCACCTTGGGACGAGACCGTGAAGGAAGAAGAGGCACCGAAGCAGGAGAAGTAGGAGGAGAAGCAACTACATCCTGGCGGACCCCCCTGGACAGAGTAGGAGGAGGGAGCAGAGGGCCAGCTACAGCATGAACATCCGCGCGCGTAGAGGACAAATGAAGAGGACGTCTTTTGTGCAGGGGAAGCGGGCGGAAGGTAGTAGAGCCCCTATCCGGAGAGGCCAGGGGAGGGCGTACAGGGGCAGAGACGCTAACCCCGGCCTCAGGGCGATAACCATGACGAGGGCGACGGGCGGAGTCAAGGCGATCAGGAGGACGATGAGGGGCAGTAGAGGACGGGCGATGAGGCGAGCGAGAGCGTGGACGGAGCTGGGGATCCTCCCGACGATGTGACGACCGACCACGGGACTCAGGGAGGAGGGCCCGAGCAGGGAGAGGGCCAGGTAAACGGCCTCCAGACGGGTCAGGGATGCCCAGGGCGACGCGGATCCGGTCGTCAACAAAGGCCGGGGAACGGTGGCCCACAGTCCTAATGTGGTGGGAGACCACCGCCCACACAGACTGAAGGGAGGCAGAGGCCACCGCCGTGTCAGAGGAACCAGGGTGATGGTCCACCACATCCACCAGGTCCATACACGGGCCACACAGAGCAGGGAGGTAGGCCGTAGAGGACACACATTGAGAGTGGCGTAAGCAGGACCTGTGGCATTCCAAGCACGGGGAGCCACAGCACTGGCGAAAGCAAGGCATCCCACCTGCAATGGAAGAACACACACCATAAGCAGCACGTCGACGGAGTAAGTGAAGATAATGTCCAATAAAAACCAGGGAATGAGCATGGGTAAACAGGAACACGCCAATGTGAGCTGGAAATTAAATTCGACAGAGCTGAATCATATAAGGGTAAAAAAGGACCTAAGTGTAGAAGAACGAGAACAGTTAAGGTAACTCCAAGCTAAGGCTGATGAAGAGAATGGAAAGTTGTCTGAAGAGCAAAAGAAGAATTTTTTTTTGGAGAATAAGGGAAGGGCAAGTAAGGAAGTGGTACATCAGGAGCCACCAAGAACCGAAAGTAAGAGGAGTGATAGGGAAAGAGACAGAGAGACAAGTACGAAGTCAAAGCAAGGAGACGGAGCGAGAGATAATGCAGGGAGCAGGGGACCGGAGAGAGAGCCAGGATGTGGTGGAGAGGGTGAAACAGAGGGAGAGAGAGGGGGGAGCAGAATAGAATTAGTGGGGGAGGTGGAACTGGGTCAGGGAAGGGATGGAGGAGGAGGAGGTGAACCTGGTAGGAGGCAGAGAGGGAAGAGAAACAAGGAGGTGGATTCAAATATACTGTGCTACTACACTAATATAGATGGAATAAACAGTAAAAAGGTAGAGTTAGATAATATTAAGAAAAGATCAACCACAGATAGTCTGTTTGACAGAGACAAAGCTGAACCAGGACTTTGACAGCAACATAGTGTTTAGTGAAGGATATAATATATGGAGAAAAGATAGAAAGGGTAAAAGGGGAGGTGGAGTGGCAGTATTAGTTAAGAACCCTATGACAGCAAAGCACGTGGAGTTAAATAATGACAAGGCAGAAATAATGGCAGTTGAACTCAATGATATAGAAGGAAAAAAGCTAGACATAGCAGTAGCTTACATGCCACCAAAGACCAGAGCATGGAGGGAGTTGGAGTTTGAGGAGATGGTAGAGGATATGATTCAGTCGTTGAGAAGATTGCTTTTAAGGAAGAATCGATTGATCTTGGTAGGAGATTTCAACTGTAGTGAGGTTGATTGGGAATCGGGAGATGCAGGGCCAAATCAGAGATCTTGGGGAAGTCGGCTAGTGGAGTTGGTTACGGAAAATGTACTTGCACAACATGTGAAGGAAAATACAAGAATGAGGGGTAATAACGAACCTTCTAAACTCGATCTGATTTTTACAAAAGATCCTCACGAAATTAGTGATATAAACTATCTATGTCCTGTAGGTAAAAGTGATCACCTATTACTAAAATGGAAGTTGACCTCGAGTAATTCCAATAGATTAGACAATAGCTACATAAATGACAGATTAAATTATAGTAAAGCTGATTATGTATCCTTGAAAAGATATTTAGAGGGAGTAGATTGGGATCTTATTTTGAAGGAACGGGACGTACAAGGTAAATATAGTAGATTCCTCGAAATTTATAGAGTAGGAACCAATATGTTTGTCCCAAGATATAAAACTGGAAATTTTACTAAGCAGAAAGATTGGTTTAATTTGAAATGCAAAAGAGCTTTGGGTAGGCGTGATGCAGCTTGGGCTAGATTAAGAAGAAGGAACACTGAGAGTAATCGGAATAAATATAAACAGGAGAGGAATAGATATGTTAACATAATTAGGCTATAATTAAAATGAACTATGAGAAGAACATAGTAAATAAATGTGAAAGTGACCCTAGATTATTTTATAAATATATAAACAGTAAGTTGAAGGTAAAGAAACAAATTACTAAATTAAGAGTTGATGCTAGGACGTATGAAAATGTATCGGACATGTGTGAGGTAATGAATAACAAATTGGGGTCAGTTTTTACTAGAGAGGAAGGTTTTGACGAACCACAGGCGGGAGTACTGGAGAGTGGTCTTAGTGAGATTGAAATAACTAGAGATGAGCTGTTATCTGCGATGAGAGGACTTGAAGTAAGGAAAGCTATGGGACCGGATGAAGTGTCTGCCTGGGTTTTAAAGGAGTGTGCAGAGCAATTAGTGGAGCCAGTGAGGGACATAATTCAAGCTTCCTTAGATAAAGGACAGGTTCCTGTTGAATGGAAAAGAGCTAATATCATTCCGATATACAAGAATGGAAACCCTGAGGACCCTCTAAACTATAGACCAGTTTCACTTACTAGTATTGTATGCAAGATTTGTGAAAAGCTAATTAGGAAGAGATGGATGAAAATGTTGGAGAGAAAGAAAATAATAACCCCAAAGCAATTTGGATTCAGAGAAGGGACATCTTGTGTTACCAGTTTGCTATGTTATTACAGTAGGGTGATAGATGTACTCCAAGAAAGAGGCGGATGGGTGGACTGCGTCTACTTAGACCTTTCCAAAGCATTCGATAAGGTACCACATAAGAGATTGTTATCTAAGCTTGAGACGCTAGGATGTGTCAGGGGGAGTTTGCTGAAATGGATGGAGAGCTATTTAACAGATAGGGAAATGAGGACCAACATTAGAGGAACTTACTCATCGTGGCGGAAAGTTGAGAGTGGTGTGCCGCAGGGATCTGTGTTGGCACCTCTCATGTTCCTTATGTACGTGAATGACCTGCCATAGGCATAAACTCTACATGTCAATGTTTGCAGATGACGTAAAAATTATGAGACAAATAACAAATAAAAGTAGTTGTGAGGAGCTGCAAGGGGATTTAGATAAAATATACGAATGGAGCACCAAGTGGAAAATGAAATTTAATATAAGTAAATGTCATGTGTTAAATATGGGAAGAAGTGTGAATAGACCAAATTGGGAGTACAGGATGGGAGATAATAAAATTAGCAAGGCCGGAAAAGAAAAAGATTTAGGGTTGATTATACAAGATAATTTGTCGCCAGAGAAACATATTAAAAAGCTCTTTAGCGGAATGTATGCAATGGCCGGGAATATGAAAGTTGCTCTGAACTATTTGGATGAGACCATGGTAGCGAAAATTATGAAGAGTATGATTAGACCAAGATTGGAGTATGCAGCAGTGGTGTGGTCCCCGCATCTAAAGAAGCATATTCACAAGTTAGAAAGAATCCAGAGAGCAGTCACTAGATTGGTTCCAAGTCTCAGAGAACTGCCATATGAAGGGAGGCTAGACAAATTAAATCTACCGAGTCTAAAAGAGAGGAGAGAGAGGGTAGACATGATAATGATGTACAAATGTACCCGGGGGCTGGAGAGGCTGGATAGGGAGGATATATTAATTATGGATACAGGAATAACTAGAGGCCACAGCTACAAAGTAAAAAGACCTACCTGCAAGAACGATATCAGGAAGTTTAGCTTCCCCTATAGATGTATTGACAAATGGAATGGGCTGGAGGAGGAGGTGGTAGGGGCAAGGAACATCCATATTTTCAAGAAAAAATTGGATAAAAAGTAGACTGAGAGACGGGACAACACAAGCTTAGCTCAACTCCTGTAAACTACAATTAGGTAAATACAATTAGGTAAATACATGCAAACCGGAATTCGTACTCACTCTAAACCGGGAGCACCGAGGGAGGTGAGGAGGGCGGGCGAGGTGGAAGAGCACAAGCAGAACCTGCAAAGATGGAGAAAGTGTTAACCACTACTCAACACCTTACATGCAGGGTCCATAACACCAGGAAAGTGCATACACCAATATAGTATCAGGCAACAATATGACATAAAAAAGGGTCAACAGTGAAAGCCAACTATAACCGTAAATTTGCGGGCCAATGGAGGCATAACCGTACCGACACAACCCTCCCGCATCTCCGCGGGACCCCCCAGCGATCTCCGCAAATTTGCGGGGAGCCGAAACGTCCCAGAGGACCGAATCGAGCACTCCGCAAATTTGCGGGACCGGCCGAGATAGTCCGGCGCCGAAAAAGCGAGAGGAGCGTCTAGGGAAAACCAAAAAAGGCCCATAAAAAAGCGTCATCTCCTTATGAACTCCAAGCGACGATGGCCATCAAGCTGAGCAGTGTCTTCCTTGATAATATCCTGACTCAACCGGTCAAGGGAGAGGCAAGGAAGACACACCAGGGGAGAGGAGGCACATCCCCCAGGAACCACCCAACCCAGCAAAGCCCATGAGGAGAAGTGGCAGGGAGGGTGGTTTGGCACAAACAGGGGCCCCCGTGGGGTACCCCTGGATTGGGCAAAAGGCTATGAAAGGATGGAGGTGAAAACAGGAAGGGAAAACAAAAACCAGTAAATGAAACTGGCGAGAAAAAGGGTGGCCTAGCCGTGAGGAGAGAATGTGTCAGGGGCGAAAAACCCTGTGGTGTGAGGGAGGGGCCCCCGTGGGGTACCCTGGATATCACGAACCACCAAGCGCCCAGGCCCTTGAGACACAGTGAAGGTTCGAAAGGGGGGACTCGGGAATAACGCTAATAATGCGGCCGACACAAACCCTACAAACAGCACCGCCACCACGAAATCTCAGATTGTTTACCAACTGTACACCTAGGCTATGAAAAAATGAAAACACATAGGGGCATAGCAAGTCCTGAATGAGAAACAAGCTAGGCTAAAATAAGCTAAAAGCTAAACTATGCCCAGACTAACAGGAAAAAAGAATATGAAAAGAGAAAGAAATGAAAACCTAACAGAAGGCTAGCCAGGCTCTCCCGTACCTTCGGTAGCTATTTCCACACGCGTCTCCATTAAACACACTGAGGAGCCATTTACGTGTGCCCTAGATCACGTAACATCTGTCTAACAAAAAGAAGGCCAGAAAAGCCGAAACGAACCTAAAACAGGGTGAATTGAAGGAGCACAACAAAAGCGGACTCAACAATGTCGACGCGTGAAAAAATGATGACAAGAGAGGGTCGCTCATGCGCACGTTCGACAGGGATCTGCGCATGACGGAACACGGGATGGGCCTTGAGCGGTAACTAAGGTAAACCCCTTTTTCTTCTCTTCTATGCTTTTTTCACCTTCGGTGGTAGTTTTGGTTAATGTACAAAGTCTCCTAGAGCAAGATAAGGAGTAGACTCTCGACGTCTTTTTTTATTTTTTTCTTCATTTCTCACCATTCTCTTCCATTTTGGCTCAACAAATTTTTTTGAGGGCCCCCCCCCCCAAAAAAAAAAATATCCGAGGTGATTTTTTTTTTTTTTTTTATTTCTCATCCTTGTCTTCCATTTTAGCAAACAAAAATAAGAAGTGAAAATGGCTTGGGACTGGGGTGAACAAAATATTATAACTAGCCGGGGCTCAACGGGTTAATGACTTCGACTAGGAGAAACGCTAGTTTACGTTTCATTAAGCGTTTGCCCGTACCTGCTACCCATAAAGCACCCTGTTGATTCAGAGGTGCTACTCTCAAATATTTGGTTAGAGCTTGCATTGGACATAAATTATGGTGCACTTTTCCCCTTTTCAACGCCGGCACCGTGAACTCTGAAAACACGTGTTCACTGTGTTCATTTTTGGCGATGAACCCCGGGGAAGGTGCAAAGTGAATACACTCATTGAACCTACCAAACCTTATGCAATTAGGTGTGTTGCTCATCGCCGCCAGCTCAGATACCCTGTTCCCGGTAGCCAAAGCCATAAGGAATACTGCCCTTTTTAAAAGTAAGTCAAAATCTGCAGTATTTTGGTACAGACGGGATTGAAGTAAAGACAACGCTTTGTCCAGAGACCAGGTAGGCATGAGCTGACGGGGAAGTGGGCGGAGTTTAAAACATGCTCTCATGAAACCTGTTTCCTCCGCTAGTGGTATGGTTAGACCTGTAAGGTCAAAGAATGGCATCCTAATCGCTGTTAAGTGATTTTTTAACGTTACTACAGATAGACGTTTCTGCTCGAACAGATAGTTTAAATAATGAAAAACCAAATCCACCGAAGGTACGGTTTGTTCTGTTCTAAGTATCCAAGAAGTAAAGGACTGCCAGTGCGATTGATACTGTCTCTTTGTAGATTGGGTATATTGATTCATGAATTTATCGGTCACGTTTCTACCATACGGTGTTAGCCACTTGGCCTCCTGAATGTCCATAATGCAAAAGTCAGCGAGGTCTCTAGGTTGCCAATCGTGTCTAAGTGGAAATACCCGACCGGGAGCGACACCGGGTTCGGACACCACGTTTTCAATTGCTGGTACCACAACTGCGCCGGCCACAGGGGCGCGATTAACGAGACTACGCCCCGATAATCCTGTAGTTTGTTTACTACGTGGCACATTAGAGAAGCGTCTGGTGGCGGAAACAGATAAACGGAACTCCACCTGTTCCAAGCCGTCACCAGTGCATCGGGTCCTCCCGCCGGCGTTATTGTCCGGCGGGTGAGGTACAGCGGGAGTTTGTGAGTCTCCTCGGACGCAAACAGATCCACTTGTGGACGGTAAGGCTCCGCAATCATTTGGTCGAAAATGGTTTGCTTGAGCGCCCATTCTACTGTTGTGCTCTGTCTCCGAGACAGAGCGTCTGCCCAGACGTTTGCTACGCCTGGGAGATAAGATGCGTGAAGATGAATGTTCAGATTGTCGGCTAGAACAAAAATCTTTTCTGACACGTTTAGAAACTTCCGAGATCTCGTTGACCCTTGTTTCTGAATGCAGTGAACCGCATTCAGATTGTCCATCCTGAAGGCCACCGATTTGTCCCGTAAAGTAGAGCCGTGAGCCTGAAGGAAATACAAGGGGACTAGTAACTCTTTGACATTGATGTGGGAGGTTTCTGAATGGGACCAAAGCCCTTGACCCTGATGCCCGTGGTTTGACTGAAAGCCCCAACCTATCGTTCCTGACGCATCCGTGTATACCCATACCGTCGGCGGAGAGGTCCATGACATGACCGAGTGCAATGTTTCTCTCTTCGCCCAGACCGCTAGTAAGCTGTGTATTAATTTTGGGATGGGCCATAATGTTTCCGCCGGCAATAGTGGAAAAAATGTGTTGCCCTCCAATATTAAACGTTTGACTTTCAACCGGCCCAACTTTACAGTTAGTTGAATCCAGTTGAGAGAGCCGACCAGAGATTCCCAGACTCTCCGTGTCGTAGTCAGACTGTGAAGAAACATAAACAGTTTCTTGCGAAACCTGTTCCGATCGTCCACACTCTGACTCAGAGTAAGAGCAGCTGTGTCCCAGACCAGCCCTATCCACTGGACCACTCATGAGGGAACAAGGTTTGACTTTACCGGGTTTACCTTGAATCCTAGAGATTTTACATGATTTAATGTTATGTTGACATGATTGATGCATAACTGTTCCGTCTCCGCCACCACCAGCCATTCGTTTAGATACCACAAAATCCTGATCCCTTGTTCTAACATGGGCATCAGGGCTTGCCGGACTAATTTCGTGAATAAGCGAGGTGCTAGGTTCAATCCGAACGGCATCCTCTGAAAGACATAAGTCTGATGCATTATTCGTAAGGCCAGAAATCATTGAAACCGTTTGTTTACCGGGACGTGCCAATACGCGTCTGTCAGGTCTAAAGAACACATCCACCTTCCCGGCGGAAGTGTTAGCCTGATTTGATTCACTGTCGGCATCCGGAAGTAAACGTTGTGAATGTGGAGGTTCAGATAAGACAGGTCTACGACCGGCCTCATCTGAACACTGTCCCTTTTGGGCAATAGAAAAAGTTTGGACGTAAATACTGGGTAATTTTGAGGGACCGGGATGATGACATTCTTGGCGATCATCTCTTGGATCAGTGACTCCACCTCTAATGAAACAAAATTTGCCTTTGTCGGCTG
Organism: Paralithodes platypus; assembly: GCA_032716605.1. Taxonomy (NCBI): domain Eukaryota; kingdom Metazoa; phylum Arthropoda; class Malacostraca; order Decapoda; family Lithodidae; genus Paralithodes; species Paralithodes platypus. Next base: position 22,233,511 of record CM064502.1, read on the forward strand.
ACGTAAGCGAGGTCGCCGAAGCCACTGCCAGGTGATGCCTTTGCGTGCCACCATCCTCGCCCATGTGTTTAATGGCCATGCGCGATGACACGCCCAGAATGACCCAGTTAGCAGACAAGGGTTCGCCGGCTGGACTACCCTCTGATCCACCCGCCGTAAGACTGGCCCTGGGAGTGAGAGAGACCCTAGTTTTTTGGTGGTGGTGGTGGTGTATGCTTAGATGACTGGCCGGGTTTGGCAGGAGACGGGCCCTGGCCCGGTCGTTGATACTTTTGTCCTTTATGATTACCTGAAAAATTTCCTTGCTTGTATCTGTACTGAGGACTTAGGTGGAAGAGGACTTAGGCAGATGAAAGGGCTTTTCCCCACCAGGCTGAGCTTTTGTGACTGGTTTGGGCTTGGTAAAATTGAAAGCAGATTTCTTAGATGGGGCGGGACTGTGCTTAAAGGCCTGAGCCATGTTGAACACTGTTCTCCACACATCCGGGGACATTAAAGAGGCAGTTAGAACAGGGGACATTACTACTTGATATGCAATCCTATCCGGGCGCTTCTTCACGAGAAACATCCTTAGATCTTGTCTTGCCCGCACCGCCTCTAGCAAGGCTGTACGGATATCTCCCAGTGACTGTATAGAAGTCTGGAGTAGCAAGCGTCTAGACAGTTCGATTGCCTTTCTGACTTCTGCCTCCACGATTGCCTGAGCAGATCTTAGCATTGACTTCGCTACCTGTTGTGTGACAATATACTGGGAAAACAGTCTATTTGTTAGTAGTCTTGGCAAATCCAACGTCAAGGCTATTAACCTAATTGCAATGACGACTTGTCTATTTTGACTGCTATGTCGTCATTCCAACCGCAGTTAAAAAGAAAACGTCTAGAGTCTACTCCTTATCTTGCTCTAGGAGACGTTGTACATTAACCAAAACTACCACCGAAGGTGAAAAAAGCATAGAAGAGAAGAAAAAGGGGTTTACCTTAGTTACCGCTTAAGGCCCATCCCGTGTTCCGTCATGTGAAGATCCCTGTCGAACGTGCGCATGAGCGACCCTCTCTTGTCATCATTTTTTCACGCGCTCCATTGCTTGAGTCCGCTTTTGTTGTGCTCCTTCAATTCACCCTGTTTTAGGTTCGTTTCGGCTTATTCTGGCCTTCTTTTTTGTTAGACAGATGTTACGTGATCTAGGGCACACGTAAATGGGCTCCTAAGTGTGTATAATGGAGACGCGTGTGGAAATAGCCTACCGAAGGTACGGGGGCACCTGGCGTTCCTCGTATATGTTTTTCATTCTTTCTCTTTTCATATTCTTTTTTCCTGTTAGTCTGGGCGTAGTTTAGCTTTTAGCTTTTTTTAGCCTAGCTCGTTTTCTCATTCAGGAATTGCTATGCCCCTATGAGTTTTCATTTTTTCATAGCCTAGGTGTACCGTTGGTAAACAATCTGAGATTTCGTTGGTAGCGGTGCTGTTTGTAGAGTTTGTGTCGGCCGCATTATTAGCGTTATTCCCGATTCCCCCCTTTCGAGCCTTCACTGTGTCTCAAGGGCCTGGGCGACAGGTGGTTCGTGATAATCCAGGGGTACCCCACGGGGGCTCCTCCTTCACTCCACAGGGTTTTTCGCCCCTGACACATTCTCTGCTCACGGCTAGACCACCCTTTTTCTCACCAGTTTCATTTACTGGTTTTTGTTTTCTCTTCCTGTTTCACCTCCATCCTTTCATAGTCTTTTTGCCCAATCCAGGGGTACCCCACGGGGGCCCCTGTTTGTGCGAAACCACCCTCCCTGCCACTTCTCCTCATGGGCTTTGCTGTATCTCTGTGGGTTGGGTGGTTCCTGGGGGATGTGCCTCCTCTCTCCTGGTGTGTCTTCCTTGCCTCTCCCTTTACCGGTTGAGTTAGGATAAATTCAAGGAAGACACTGCTCAGCTTGATGGCCATCATCGCTTGGAGTTCATAAGGAGATGACGCATTTTTGTGGACTTTTTTGGTATTCCCTAGACGCTCCTCTCGCTTTTTCGGCGCCGGACCATCTCGGCCGGTCCCGCAAATTTGTGGAGAGCGCGATTCGGCCCTCTGGGACGTTTCGGCTCCCCGCAAATTTGCGGAGATCGCTGGGGGGGTCCCGCAAATTTGCGGGAGGGTGGTGTCGGTACGGTTATGCCTCCATTGGCCCGCAAATTTGCGGTAATAGTTGGCTTTCACTGTTGACCTTTTTTATGTCATCTTGTTGCCTGAAACTATCTTGGTGTGTGCACTTTCCTGGTGTTATAGGCCCTGCATGCAAGATGTTGAGTGGTGGTTAACACTTTCTCCATCTTTGCAGGTTCTGCTAGTGCTCTTCCACCTCGCCCGCCCTACTCACCTACCTCTGTGCTCCCGGTTTAGGGTGAGTACGGATACCTGTTTGCATGTGTGTTCCTGTTTCCCCATGCTCCTTCCCTGGTTCTTCTTGGACATTCTCTCCACTTACTCTTTCGACGTGCTGATTATGGTGTGTGTTCTTCCAGTGCAGGTCGGCTGCCTTGCTTTCGCCATGGTTGTAGCTCCCCGTGCTTGGTGAGCCACAAGTCCTGCTTGCGCCACTCGCACTGTGTGTCCTCTACGGCCTACCTCCCTGCTCTGTGTGGCCCGTGTCTGGCCCTGGTGGATGTGGTGCACCATAGCCCTGGTTCCTCGGCGGCGGCAGTGGCCTCTGCTTCCATTCAGTCGGTGTGGGCGATAGTCTCCCGCCACTTTTGGACTGTGGGCCACCGTTCCCCGGCCTTTGTTGCCGCCCGGATCCGTGTCGCCCTGGGTATACCTGACCCGATTGAAGGCCGTTCGCCTGGCCCTCTCCCTGCTCGGGCCCTCTCCCCTGGGTCCCGCAGCCGGTCGTCACATCGTAGGGGGGATACCCTGCTCCGTCCACGCTCTCGCTCGCCTTCGCCTGTCGTTGTCCTCCTGATCGCCTTGACGGCGCCCATCGCCCTCGTCATGGTTCTCGCCCTGCGGCCGGGGTTAGCGGCTCTGCCCCTGTGCGCCCTCCCCTGGCCTCTCCGGGTCGGGGCTCTACTACCTTCCGCCCGCTTCCCCTGCTCGAACGACGTCCTCTTCCTTTGTCCTATACGCACGCGGAGGTTCAGGCTGTAGCTGGCCCTCTGCTCCCTCCTCCTACACTGTCCAGGATGATCCGCCAGGATGTAGTTGCTTCTCCTCCTACTTCACCTGCTTCGGTGCCTATTCTTCCTTCACGGTCTCGTCCCACGGTGGCGGTCCCTCCCTCCTACGCCTCGGTGTCGGGCCGCCCTGTTATCTCTGCCCCGGGGATCCTTGCTCTGTTTCCCCCCGTGGCTCCTTCTGACCTCTTTTCACCCGGCCAGCCTTCCCACTCCCGTCGTCCTGCTCCTCCTCCTTCTTCTCTCCCTGACCTTCACTTACCGTCTCGCCACGGGGGTACCCCTCCTCTTGGCTCGGTGGGGTCTAGCGTGGTTTCGGGGTCCCCTTTCTCAGGGGCTGACATGTCGCTGGAAGAGGGGGATGGTGCTGTTTCCCCCTCGGGCGTTTGTGTTCAGGGCCGAGTCCCTCAGCGGCGACACAACCGTGGTCGCTCGCCTTCCTTGGGCCGCGACTCTACTGATTCGTGTCGTGGATCTCGCTCCCGCTCGCGCTCACCCCTGCGGGCCGACCATTCTGGGGGGGGGGGGGGGTCGCCTCTCTCGGATCGATTGTCGGCTATGCAGGGGTAGCTTGTGTCACGCATCGATGGGCGCTTGGAGTCCCTGCTACGGTCCCCCTCCCTTCTGCAGGCCTACGCTCTGGTCAGACTTCAGCCGCCGGGACATCCTTCAGGTTGTTCAGTCCCTGGCTGTGTTGACGGGACTGTCCTCCTATGGGACGGGTTTGTGCGACGACGGTACGCCTGGCTTAGCCATCTTGCTCGATCACCCTCTCCCATTGGGGGCCTGGTTTGCTGAGATCTTCGACTTCGCCGGCCGTTCCGTCGCCGGCTCTCCTTCAGTCCCTCCCCCGGAGTCATCACTGCTTTTGCCTCCTCTTGTGTCTGTCGGCGGGTTGGACGGCGCGTTCTGGTCCTGGTTCAGCGTGCCCGTTCTTGAACTTTGTTCTATTGCTACCCCGTTCTTCTCTCACCCAGTTCAGTTCTCTGTCGACAGGGTTTTTCCCTTGCGGCGGTGGGTGCCGAACTTCTTCTCTTGTCTTTTGGTTCCCTCCAGACTTCTGTTCACCACCTGCGGCTTCTCGCGGCGTCTGCACCGGGCGTTCTTCGCGAGGGTTTGGGCCGCGTTCGGCGGATCCCCCTTCGGCTCGCGGTGTCTTTGGTTCCCGAGCTGAAGGCGGTTTTGTGCGTGGCACCTCAGCAACGCCGGACGGTACGGTCCTCGTTCTGCCGGACAGCCCCCTTGGATATTCGTCAGGGTTTATTGTACTCTACGCTCTCTCCGTCGGGGCTTTTTTGCGCGGGATGCTTGGGGCCGCTACGCTTCTCTATCGGCGGACCCTGCTTACGACACGCACCGACGCGCTGTGTCGCGAGCGGTGTCTTCTCAGTCCCGTCCTTCTGCCGGTCCTCTTCGGGGTGCTGCTGCTCGTGCTGCCGCCATGCACAGGCGCAGGACAGGGACGTTACAGTCCAGTGCGTCTGTTCCGCCTCGCCCTTCTGTTCTTGCCCCCTTTTCATCCCCGCCGTGTCGGGGCTGGCCGGCCTTCCACTTCCGGCCGCCCTTCGCCGGGGTCAGCCCCGCGCCAGCCAGGGGTTGGGGTGGCCCGCCCTTTTCGACGAAGTTTGGGGGGGGTAGAGAAGGTCAACTTGGCGCTCATGCCCGCACGGACCGTACCGGGGGTACCTCCACGTCACAACAATTTGTAGGTTCTCTGGGTCGGTCTCCTTGTTCTCCTTCTCGCCTGGCCGCCCGGGTCGCTCCCCTCCTCTCGGGAGCTCCCACGGGTTGTTTTCGCCCTTGCGCCCCTCAGTGGCCGCGAGGGACGTTGGGGGCGGCGGTTTGCGCGGAGGGGTCTCCCCTGGAGGTGGACGTCCAGACCCCCACTCCGCTCTTGTCACCGACGCCGGCCCATCTCTTCAGAGGTGGCCCACGTGTTCACATCCATGCACGGGCAGGGTAGCGTCGAGGGAGTTGCCCGCCGGTCACCCGGTTTTCCTCTCCCGTGTCTTTCTGGTACCGAAGTAGGACTGCGACGCGATGCGCCCGGTGGTGGCTCTGTCGGCCCTCACCGGGCGCATCGTGCACACACAGTTTCGGATGCTGCCGGTACCCCAGGTACGCCTGGCCCTGCGCCCTCTGTCGTGGGTAGTGTCGCTGGCCCTCCAGGATGCGTCTTGGCTCGTTCCTCTCCATCCTCGATTCCAGCGATTCTTGGCCGTTCGGACTTCCGATCGTGTGTTCCTGTTCGCCGGCCTTCCCTTCGGTCTTCACATCGCGCCGCGGATCTTCTCCGCACTAGTGGGACAGGCTCTGGGTCCTCTCCTCAGGAGCGGGCTCCAGCTCCTGTTTTCCTTGGCCGATTGGTTGATACTTTCCGAAGCCCTCGGACTGTGCGTACGCGACGCCCTCACAGTCGTTCGCCGCGTCGCACAGTTGGGGTTCCCCATCGATGTTCCCGAGTCCCGCTTGACCCCGTCGCGTGTCGTGCCATGGGTCGGTCTCGCATGGGTTTTGTCCAGCGCTACGGTGACCCGGGGTCTGCCGGACGCGGTGCACCTTCGGCGGAAGGTCTTCGCCGTGTTGCACTCGGTCTCCCTCCCGGGGTGGCTCTGGGACTCGTTAGTGGGTTCGCTGCTTTGGGCCGCTCTGCCCATTCCCTTAGGGAGCCTCAGGCTACGCCGCCTCCTCCTCATGGGCCCCGAGGTGTTTCCGTTGACCCCTATGGTTCGGCTTTTTCCGCTCCCGCGTACCGTTCGCCGACGCTTCGGTCACTGGGTTGCTCGGGGCACGCTCTCTACGGCTGTGCCCTGGACCGCCCCCCCGCCGACGATCTGGGTAGACACAGATGCGTCGAGCGAGGTAGGGTGCGGTTCCCAATCAAACCTGGGACGTCCACTTCCCGGCAGATTGGTGGGTCTCCCTCCCCTTACCCGTCTATGCCCTCGAACTGTTGGTTCCTTTGTTCTTCCTGAGGGACCACGCGCTGGCCCTTCGGGGAAAGTCGGTGGCCTTCGGGATGGACACTCAGACAGCTGTCCACTGTTTCCTAAAGCGGGGGTCCTCCAGGTCGTTGACTCTCTTGGGGATCTCGGTAGAGTTGTTCTTCCTCGCGAACCGACACGCCTTCTCCTTGCATGCCTCCTCCCTGCCCGGGACTGCCACCCTGGGGGCGGACGCCCTATCGAGAGGACAGGGCGTTCTTGTAGGATGGGCAATGCAACGAACTGTGTTCGACGACCTCGCGGCTTCCGGGGGTGTTCCGGAGGTCGCCTTGTTCGCATCGGGGTTGCCGCGCCAGTTGCTTCAGTACCTATCCCTCCGGCTTTGCATTCCGGAGGGGGGTCCGGACGCTTTCATGGTAGACTGGAACGGGTGGCGGTCGATATACATCTTTCCGCCACCAGACGCACTCTTGATGTGCAAAGTCCTCGCGAGGCTGTGGCTGTACCGCGGCAGCGTCTGGCTACTCGCGCCTCTGTGGCCGGCACGGGCTTGGTACGCCCGGTTGACGCGGTGGTGCCCGAGTCCGGTCCCTCTACCTGTCTCCGACTTCCACTTGAGCTAGGTTGGGGACCTGCGGACCTCGTTGGCCTTCGCATCGTGAATGTTCATGAGGCATGGTGGCTCCCAGTCCACGGCCGGGCCCTGACTGCCTTCCTGAAGCGTTCCTGGCCGCCTTCTCCTTGGGGGACTTACGGGTCCCGCTGGAGGTCTTTTACTAGGTTGGTACAGGACGCTCGCCAGACAGTTGGCTCTCCTTCCATCGTCCTCCACTCCTTGTTTCACCTCTTCCGTTTCACGGTGACGCCATACGTAACCACTTGTCTGCCGTCCGGGGGGTCTTTGAGTCCGTCACTGGGCTGGTCGTTCCGCCGCAGGGGCTGGATTCCTTCATGACGGCTGCCTTCCGGGACCGCCCGCCTCCGCGCCAGGTCCCTCCACAGTGGGCTCTGGGGCGGGCTCTGGACCTTCTGGCTTCACCCACGTATACCCGGGCCGCTACACCGGTTCCGTTGCTCGGGCGTACACTCTTCCTTGTCGCTCTGACCACTGGGGATCGGGTGTCTGCACTAGCGGCATTGTCACGGCCCGGGGGCTGCGTGCGATTCTCCCCGTCCTTGCATGGCGTCGCGTTCGCCTCCTCCCCTCATTTTGTTGCCACGAATGAGGGAGACCCACGTTTTCCAGCCTTTCACCGTCCAGGCTTTCCAGCGTGGGCATACTCGCCATGTTTTGTGCCCGGTGTCAGCCTTGCACTCCTCTGTTGCGTCTGTGGCGCCGCCTTCGGGTACTGCTGTGTGGGTGTCTCCTCGGACAGGTGGGAGGCTCTCGCAGGTGCAGATGGGACGCCACGTTTGTCGGACCATTCGTGCCAGTAACCCTGTTTGTAGGGGTTCTGCGCACGATGTGCGATCCGTTGCTGCCTTCTTCCGGTTCCTGCAAAGTCGATCCTTACCTGACATCGCCTCAGCAGTTTTGTGGACTTCTATCAATTCCTTCATCTCCTCCTACCTCTCCATGTCCAGTGTTCGACCCCCTCGGCCGGTGATGGCTCTCGGGGGTCGTGTTTCCTAGTGCTCTGGCGAAGATACCTGGTCTTCCCCCCTTGTCCCTCGTTCTTTTCCTTTGTTTTATTTGACAAAGGGGGGGGGGGGGGAGTACGGGTTTGCAACACTTGATTGCAAGTTTGGGATTATGTATTGTTACAGTACGTAAGTTTTTTTTGCCACATTGAAAATTGTGTTTTGTTATTGTGTTCAATGTTTTTGTTGGTTTTGGAAGAAAAGGGATTTTGGGTTCAGTACCTTTTTGGTTTAAGACAAGTCTATGTTTTTGCATTACTATGAATGACGGGCATGTGTTAAAACTGTTCTTTTTAGCTACTCCTCAGTTTTTCACTCTTTTATTAAACTCTCTTGTTTAAATTGTGTCCTTGTCATTCATAATTTTGTTTTATGCATTGTTTTTTTTTGGTATGATGGGCTTGGATGTCCTCCTCCTATTTGTTATGCAGCCTTGACGTTGGATTTGCCAAGACTACTAACAAATTGGGAGGTTTGACGTACCTCCCAACCTACCAAATAGGAAAACCTACTATTTGGTAGTAGTCTTGGAAAATCCAACGTACATAATACCCTCTCTCACGCTGGACCCCTGCCCATCCGCGTTCTTCTGCTGACGTGAGATGTGATGACAAGAGAGGCTCGCTCATGCGCACGTTCGACAGGGATCTGCACATGACGGAACACGGGATGGGCCTTAAGCGGTAACTAAGGTAAACCCCATTTTCTTCTCTTCTATGCTTTTTCCACCTTCGGTGGTAGTTTTGGTTAATGTACAACGTCTCCTAGAGCAAGATTAGGAGTAGACTCTAGACGTTTTCTTTTTAACCGCGGTTGGAATGACGACATAGCAGTCAAAATAGACAAGTCGTCATTGCAATTAGGTTAATAGCCTTGATGTTGGATTTTCCAAGACTTCTACCAAATAGTAGGTTTTCCTATTTGGTAGGTTGGGAGGTATGTCAAACCTCCCAATATGCCTTCCCACGTAGCCTAAACTCCCGGTCTAGGTGAGCTGTGGAAGGTGTAGAAAAGGGATCTTTAAGCTCGCATAGATTAATTTTAGGGGCAGCTAAAAATGCAAATAAAGCAGAGGGAACTCCGCCGGCAGAGAATACCGGCAGAGAGAACCAAGAATGGCTTTCTTGTGGAATTTGGTGCGAAGATTTAGAGGTAAAAGTTGTTGCAAAGTTCTGAGCCTCCACTTCCCATTCCACCCAAGGTCCCGGACCCAACTGCTGCACCTTCAAAACTGGATTTGCGGCTGTGTCTGTGAACGTCTTTAAATCTAACTCTGGTGTTAGAGCTGACAGTGCTTTTATATCATTGAAACCGTCATGCTTGGTCCAGTCCGAAAACAGTTTTGAAGCTGACGCAGGGGGTAGGGCAGGTGTAGAAGTATACACAAAATAATCATGGTGATAATGGCCTTAATATTAACATCAAGTACATTTCCCATAATATCTAAAGCACGTAACTTTCTAGATTTATTACCCTGGATTACCCACTCACGTGGTACCGGAAGTTCCCCTGACATAGTGGATTGTGCTACCTCTGGCTTTGCTGGGAACATTGTTACCCATGACTCATCCGGCCCATATAAGAGGGGCATAGCTCCCTTTCTGATCGGTGCCTTGTCTAAAGGGGGAGGATTTACATCTGCTACTACTCTCACATTGGAAGTAGTTAGTGCCGCCGAAGTTGGCCTAGTAACAATAGTAGGTGATACAGGGGGAGGGTGCAGAATTTGTGCCAAGGCAATGGAAGTAGCCAGAGGTCGGACATTCGATGCTGTCGTGGAAGCTCCCAAACCAACTGTAGGAGTCTCCGGCTGCTGGCCAAAAAACTTAGTTAGTGCACTTGCTAGTAACCCATTAATTTCATCAGCTGTGACAAATTTAGCAGAGGATGAACTATGTGGCGAATCATTCCTACTCGGAGAGTCGTCTATCAATGAACCTGACTCTTGAACCTCCATCTCAGAAATTATAGAATCCTCATCCCTTTCCTCCGGCCTCTCATGAGAGGATCCCGCCGAAGCCGGGACCCTTTCATGCTGCCATGTTAAGTCCGGGATGGACGATGGGATCTCAGCGTCCCGGTGGACGTCTGCCACTACCTGTGTTGCCTGAAAAAGACGTGAGCCTTCACTCCATGGCTGGGAGTACCTCCAAACTCCCCGGTCTTGGCCGGAACTCACTTGTGAGCTAGGTACCACATCAATTACCGAGCCCTCACTCGAGCCCACTAGAGGGTAATATCTTTTGGCAGAACTCTCTAAGTCTAAAGCTGGTACATGTGAACTGGGAATATTATCTGGTGACAACCTGTCCGCCGGTATGTCCTCCACCACAGCCTCTGACTCCACTCCCGACCTGTCAGATTGGACATTAGACATGTCGGGAGTAGAGGCAGAAAGCGAGGTACGAGGCTCCGGCGATCGCCGGGAGGCCTTTCGTACATGAGTATCCTTTTCTGAAGACTTTTGACTTCGTCCTGACTTTGATTTCACACCAGGACCGTCACACAGCCGTCCGGCTGGCTCAGTTGATAGCGTGCCCGATTCCCATCTTGCAAGTCTCGCGTTCAATCCCCGCTCAGATTGAAAAGTTTTTCTGGGATATAGCCGGCGGTTACCGTCTCCCCATGAGCAAGGGGGATGGGTAATGGTCTCTGGTAGACTAAAGAAAGCCAAGCGCTTGTGAATCCTCGAAGGAGGAGATACGGGCGCTATATAAGTAACCAGACGATTATTATTATTTTAATTAGGACTGTCCTTGGTCTCCTCCTCCTTGCTCTTCTTACTCGAAGGTGAAGTAGAGTGACTATGTGTCTGCTGTCGGAGGGGAGACCTTGACTTGGACCTCGACCTTGACATGGAAGCTGTCGCCGGGGGTGTCGGCGCTCGAGATCTCTTAGATGTGCCGGGGGAGGGAATAAGCACTTTACCCTGCCCAGTCTCTGCTGACTTACGCACATTTACTCTACTTTTAGAAGGGGTACGTTTAAGTGGGGGATGCCTAACAATCAATCGTTCCCACAGAACTACGTTATCGCACTGAAGAGCTTTATGAGCCACTGATGTAGCATAAGTAGTTAGGAGTTGTCTGACTTCTTGCAATGCAACCGCCGCGGCCTGATCACTGTGTTGTAAGACTTGGATACTTAACCGACTACAAAATGCACAATTCTTAGTAACCCACAAACCCCTTGTGCATTTGACGCATCTGATGCACAGTGTATGCGCAAAAATCGGGATCCCTGAACAGGAAGGTGTTAAGCACAGAGCAAAAACAGGGTCTACTGTAGCCATGACAGAGACTGGAGAAAAGCTAACCCACCCCCGGGCCTCTCCTGGTCCTCTGTTGACCCGCCGGAACTCCGCCCTGGAAAAAAGAAAATTTCCAGGAATTAATGGTCATAAGGTTACCCCAAAATGTTCTAACACAAGTGTTAATGATCCGCCGGGCAACGAGACGTAATACACCACTATTACCTCTTGTTACCCTGTAGGTTCATATGTAAAGATTTTATAATATCGTTACTTGTCCAAAAGATTCAAGAATATCCTCTGACATGATATAAAGATGAGCATATCTTTATAAATGACGCAGTCTTCCCAGTGGTATTTGTTCACCGGAAACCCATATTAAGACGCCGGCCTCATTATTATATCGCAGTTAGAAGGGTAAGCCTATCTTAATTTTTAGATCTGCCTTCTCTCGAAGCCTTCATAGATCGCCGTATTTTGAAGGCCTCGATACCCAATTGTATCCCTCAATTGTCTGGCCAACCATACCGAATTGCAAATCCGTTAATCTCACCCTCCCACGGTTCAACCGCCGGGTGTGAAATTAATTTAATGTTAACCCCAATTGTTCCTATCCCCACTTCTTTGCAAAAGATCGCCGGGGTGGAAAGACCAATCAAACAAAACAGCCTAGTTTTTCAATGGCTTTGCAAAAACCGGGAAAACTATACTCAACCGGTGTCCGCATGAACACCTAGTTAAATGGGTATAGCCAACCCGCCGGGAAACACACAGTAAGCCTGAACACAGGCTCCACTACAGAGACGCAGTTCCTGGAGAGCCCTCAAGCCACCACTCGCCGGGGGAAACTAGCCTATTTTAACCACGCGTGATTTAAAACTCGGCAACCAGCCGGATTTTCTCGGCGCAATCGAGAAAATCCGCCGGAAAAGGCAACCAACACTAACCAGACGCAGTCTGCTATACACAAAGAGGCCCTGGATAAAGCCAAAACACAACTAATCCAGGACACACATGACACAGTAGAATATATTTATCAGTGGCCCCTCCATCATTGACGAACATGCCTATTACATAAGGCACCCTCTTCAAACACTCATCCGCCGTAGTTTGAATCTACCGCGCAGAGCATAAAAAATTGAGGAGCCTTCATCATGAGCGCACGCGACCTCACTCATGGCTTCATTCATTATGAATTGGGTTCTCACTACGAAAAAACTTCGTAAAAAATAAAAAGAAAAAGAAAATAAGAATAACTATTCAATAAGCTTTCCATAATATCGTGGATGTACTTGGGTGGATCTTTGACCAGACGCTGACTCAGGCGTCATTCTTCCTTCTCTGCTCTGCGCTCAACCGACCCGGACGTGCCTCCCCACGCTCCGCTCGTTCCGCATTTGTTGCGTCCCTAGTGATTTTTTTCTCATTTGTTTACTCCGGGATGTATCGAGTAAGGTTAGGATATGCGTAGCAGGAGTGTCCTGGGCAGGTTGCCCGCAGTGTAGTGTATTTTGGGTCGTGTTTTTGGGGCATCTATTTCGGATGTACCCTCGTGGTCCTGTTGTGGACATGTGAACTTTTTCACAGTTAGCTAGTTTTGTGATGCAGGCGGCTTTCATTACGCGTTATAATTGCTTCCTTTTATCTTTCTGATGAGGTAGCTTGTTTTTGCTGACGTTCCCAGCGTATTTTTCTTCACTTAGTGAAGTTTTTTCTGGGTCCCGAGTCAGTTCTTCCCTTTGCCGGAAGTTTTTTGCTACAGTGGTGTGTTGGCGGTGGTTCCTGTTGTGATATAATTCAGTGCTTTTTGTTTATATTCCGACATGTTTACTTTATCCGTCTGCCTAGGCCTAGCCAGCCTCTCGTAGCTTTGCCACATGTACAAGTGTTATTGATTTATTTTATAAATATGTACTACTGTGTCATGTGTGTCCTGGTTTAGTTGTGTATTGGCTATTTCCACGGACTATTGTTGTGTCCTGGGATAGTTGTGTATTGGCAGAGCTGGGCACCACAAACAAAAAGTCAAGTCAGCAAACACAAATCAGCAAACCCAGAACATAACTTCAGCAAACACAAATGTGCAAACCTTGTGAAATTTCTAGTCCTCAAATGCAAATATGCAAACGCAAACCGTTTTTTATTAATTTTAAATTTAAACTACTGAATCAAGGGTAAATCAATAAATTCAATCTCTAATGTCAATAAATATATATATTTACTTAAATATAATGTTGCCCAACTTCCATGGACCTCAAGGAAATACATACAGGCTTTTAAAGCTTGGAAATTGCTGTAAATTGCCAAAACATTCCAGAACGTCACTCGCAGTGAAAGGGTTAATATATATAGCATAGGCCACTTAGTTTGTCCACATGGGCAGTAAAACATTGGGGCAACTTGTTTATGGGGAGAGTGCTTCAGTAATAATCAGTATTCGCAATTCCGCACCATTCAGGAGGAGGTACGCCGGATCACAGAGGTGCAAGGAGGTGATTTATTCGTGGTCCCCCCTTTGGGAATGGCAATAGGCTATATATGCCTAGATAGGTCTACTTTAGATAGATTAAGTAATTTAATAGAAAGTAGCCTAGGCCTATTAATTTTAATGCTCAGAATAAAGGCCTAGCTTCAGATCAAAATTTAATAAAATTTTATTGTAGGCTAAATTTAGTCTAGGCCTATATGATACTTTCAAAATTAACACTTTCTACTTGACACTAATAGCATGAGTGTGATTATAGGCCTAGGCCTATACATAGAAGTTAGAACATGCAATATTTAGCCTAGGCCTACATGCTTTGAGGCATTTTGATGGAATTAGTGACTGATTATAGCCTAGACCTAGGCCTAGGTTATATATTAAAGTTAGAACATGCAATATTTAGCCTACATGCTTTGAGGCATTTTGATGGAATTAGTGATTACCGGTATAGCCTAGACCTAGGCTATATATATAGAAGTTAGAACATGCAATATTTAGCCTACATGCTTTGAGGCATTTTGATGGAATTAGTGATTGACTGATTATAGCCTAGACCTAGGCTAGCCTATATATATATATAGAAGTTAGAAAATGCAATATTATTTAGCCTACATGCTTTGAGGCATTTTGATAGGATTAGGGTAGCCTAGGCCTAGCCTAATAAAATTACTTATATTAGTAATTAGCCTAGGCCTAGGCTATATTTAGAAGTTAGAACATGCAATATTTAGCCTACATGCTTTGAGGCATTTTGATGGGCTTAGTGATTATAGACCTAGGCCTAGGCTATATAGCCTAGCCTATATAGAAGTTAGACTTAGCCTAGGCCTACATGCTTTGAGGCATTTTGATGGGCTTAGTAATTATAGACCTAGGCCTAGGCTATATAGCCTAGCCTATATAGAAGTTAGACTTAGCCTAGGCCTACATGCTTTGAGGCATTTTGATGGGATTAGGGTAGCCTAATAACATTAGTTTAGGTTAAAAATTAACAGGCTATCAATCAAATTAACGATAGCCTAACTTTATAATCTTAAATTAGGCTAGATTATAAAGTTATAAAGCCCTTCTCCAGAGACATCTTGGTAATTACAGGCCCATAGAAGGTTTCTAGGTGGGGCCAGGGGTCACGGGTGGCTTAGGTCCTGTATAGGCCTAGATCCCAGAACACAGGTAGTTGGCTTGGTGACATGACTTTTTTTGGCTGGAGCTGCAGGAGCAGCCCAGGGCTGGCTGGCGGCTGGAATTTTTATTTTGCGGACTCGAGGTTTGCAACATGGAGGTACTTTCCAGAGCTTCAAACCCGCAAATAGGCAGCCATTTTGGCGCCAACGCTAATTCGCCAACAAAATTACACTTCCGCCATGGCGGAATTGGCTATTTGCGGAAGTGTTGGCTAAAGTGCCCAGCTCTGTGTATTGGCTATTTCCACGGACTATTTTGTGGGCCCGGCGTTAGTTGTGTTTTGGCTAACTCCTTGGTCCTGTGTTGCGTTCAGATGGTATCTGGACGGGGTGGGTTGCTTTTCCGGCGGGTTTTTCTCGGTTACACCGTGAAAAACCCGGCTGGTGGCCGAGTTTTGGCCACGTGTGGTTTTAAAACAGGCTTGTTTCCCCGGCGAGGGGTTGTCTGTGGCTCTCCAGGACTGCGTCTCTGTGGTGGAGCCTGTGTCAGGCTCCCTATGAATCCCGGCGCGATGGCTGTACCCATCTAACAGTGTTCATGCGGACACGTGTTGTGTGTAGTTTTTTCCGGTTTTGCAAAGCCAGTAAAGAACTAAGCTGTTGTTGTTGGTTTTCCTCCCCGGCGATCTTTTACAAAGAAGTGGGGATAGGAACAATTGGGGTTAACTTTTTTAAACGTAAAATCACACCCGGCGGGTGCACCCTCGAAGGGTGGGATGAACGAATTTGCAAAATTCAGTGTAGTTGACCAGACAATTGAGGGATGCATTGTGTATCGCCGCCTTCAACATACGTCGATTTAGGGCACAATTGGGGTTAACGTTTTTAACTTAATTTCACACCCGGCGGGTGCTCCTTGGAAGGGTGGGAATAACGAATTTACAATTCAGTTTAGTTAACCAGACAATTGAGGGATACGTTTTGTATCGCCGCCTTCAACATACGGCGATCTAAAGAGACACTTCGGTAGAAGTCAGATCTCGTATATTTGTCAGGCTTCCCAGTTTTTTATCTGCGAGATAATTCAGGGGCCGGCGTCTTTTTAGTTTTTTTTTCTTCCAAAATTGAATCTTGAAACAAACACCACCGGAAAGACTTAATCAGTTATAAACGCCATGCTGGTCTTTATATTATGTCAGAGGGTATTCATAAATCTTTTGGACAAGTTAAGATATTCTGAAATCTTTACTGAGGAACCCCACCGCGTAGCGAGCTGTAATCGTTGAGTATTGCGTCTCGTTACCCGGCGGGTTATTTAACACTTGTGTGCGAACATGTTGGGATTAACCTTATGAGCATTAACTCCTGGAAATTTTTTTTTTTCCAGAGCTGGGTCCCGGCGGGTCTATACAGAACCTGGAGTAAGTTTCCCACCAGTCTCTGTCATGGCTACCTTTGCCCCTGTTTTTGCTTTGTGCATTACGCCCACCTGTTCAGGTATCCCTATTTTTGCACACACCCTTTGCATTAAATGTGTTAAATGTCTCGACCGCTCAAGGGGTCTGTGGGTTATGCGGAACTGTACCTTTTGCTCTCAGTTAAGCCATAAAATTTTACAAGATAATGATAAGACCGCAGCAGTCGCTTTATGGGAGGTCAGGCAGCAGATGACCACTTATACTACTACCGTGGCTCATAAGTCACTTCAATGCGATAACGTCCCTCTTTGGGACAAGTTACTAATTGAGCACCCCCCCCCCCATTAAACGTCCCTCTAGAGTAACTGTACGAAAGTCGACAGAGACTGGACAGGGTCTTACATTTTCTCCAGCCCCAGGCACATCTAAAAGACAGCGGGAACCTACGCCCCCGGTGGCAGCGTCACGGGCGCGATCCAGGTCCAGGTCCCCGCTTAGACAGCAGCCGCCTAGTCTCTCTTCTTCGCCGGCGAGTAAGAAGAGCAAGACAGAGCGGTCCACAAGTGGTTATAGCGAGAAATCTTCAAAGTCCAAAGGCGGTTCTAGGTCGCACAGTAGCCACAAATCTTCTAGAAAAGACTCGCATGATCGAAAGGCCTCCCGGCGTTCACCGGAGTCTAGTGCCTCTCGTCATGCCTCTACCCCCGACAAAGCTAGTATTCAATCTGATGAGGCTAGTGTAGTGTCAGCAACCAAAGATAGTTTGCCAATTAGTATTCTAACCTTAGAATTGGAGATTTCGGTGGACAGTGATCGTCCTATAGCAGAGTCCAGTGGGGGCTCCATAATTGAGGGTGTATCGGACTCCCAAGGGAGTGCAGGCCGAGGCCTAGGTGTATGGCGCTATTCTCAACCAGGGACTGAAAGCCCACGTCTGGCTCAAGATACACAAACAGTGGCTGATGTCCACCGGGACGCGGCGATCCCATCATCCATTCCGGACTTGTCTTGGCAACGCGACGGGACTCCGGCTTCGGCGGAATCCTCTCACGGAGAGCCAGATGACAAAGACGAGGTATCCATAATCTCGGACATGGAGGTGCAAGAGTCGGGTTCAGTTTTAGACGACGCACAGGATCGGAATGATTCACCTCTGAGTTCGTCGTCAACTAAATTTGTCACGGCAGAAGAAATAGATGGTTTACTGGTTAATGCTCTAACTAAATGTTTTGGCCAACAGCCGGAGACTCCCACAGTAGACCTGGGAGCTTCCATGACAAGTTCCAATGTTCGGCCTCTGATGACTATTGCTTTGACTAAGATTCCTCACCTTCCCTCTATATCACCATCTGTGGTCACTAGGCCTGCTTCGGCGGCACTGACTACTTCTAGTGTAAGGGTTATAACGGATGTGAATCCGCCCCCTTTAGATAAAGCACCAATAAGGAAGGTAGCAATGCCCCTATTATACGGTCCAGACGAGTCATGGGTACAATTGATCCCCACTAAACCAGAGGTCGCTCAACCCACTTTGTCAGGGGAACTTCCAGTGCCGCAAGAGTGGGTAATCCAAGGCAATAAATCTAAAAAGTTACGAGCCTTGGATACTTTGGGTAATGTACTAGATGTTAATGTTAAGGCCATTCCTAACTATTATCACCAGGACTATTTTGTATATACTGCTATACCTGCCCTGCCCCCTGCCTCAGCTTCAAAACTGTTTTCTGACTGGTCCAAGCATGATGGTTTTAATGACATAAAAACACTGTCAGCTCTCACTCCAGAACTAGATTTGCAAACTGTCACAGACTCAGCCGCTAATCCAGTGTTGAAGGTGGGGGAGTTAGGCCCAGGACCTTGGGTGGAATGGGAGACGGAGGCTCAGAACTTTGTGACCACCTTCACCTCAAAATCTTCCCACCAAATTCCTCACGATAGTCATTCTTGGTTCTCTATGCCAGTGTGTTCTGCCGGCGGAGTCCCTTCGGCTTTGTTTGCTTTCTTAGCTGCCCCCAAAATCAATCTATGTGAACTCAAGGACCCTTTCACTACTCCTACCCCAACTCACCTAGACCGGGAATTTAGGCTACGAGGGAAAGCGTTTAGACTTTTCTCTCAGTACATTGTGACGCACAAGGTGGCGAAATCGATGCTCCGATCCACTCAGGCAATCGC
Organism: Paralithodes platypus; assembly: GCA_032716605.1. Lineage (NCBI taxonomy): Eukaryota > Metazoa > Arthropoda > Malacostraca > Decapoda > Lithodidae > Paralithodes > Paralithodes platypus. The sequence goes on from CM064502.1 coordinate 22,251,703, forward strand.
AGACGCGGATGCCAGAAGGTCGGTTGAACTATCTCGGCGATTGCTCCTTCAGACGTCGATTCAGTCGTTGGGTGATATCCGCACAGCCTTGAGGCGGTCCGGGCGAGACAAGATCTCAGAATGTCTTTGGTACGGAAACTTCCTGATCGAATTGCGAATCAGGTGGTCATGTCACCAGTGCTCACTCCCTCTTTAATGTCCCCTGATGTGTGGAGAACTGTGTTTAATATGGCTCAGGCCTTTAAACATAGTCCCGCCCCTTCTAAGAAACCTGCCTTTAACTTTCCCAAACCCAAGCCAGTCGCAAAAGCACAGCCGGGGGAATCTAAGCCCTTTCACCTACCTAAGTCCTCCTCCCCCCAAGGTCAGTACAGGTATAGACAGGGTAAGTTTACAGGTCAGAAAGGACGAGGCTATAACAAACCAGGTCAAGGCCCGTCTTCTGCCAATGCCGGCCAGCCGGCTAATCGTCCACCACCACCATCTCCACCACCATAAAAAAACTAAAGTCTCTCTCACTCCCGGGGCCGGTCTCAAGGCGGGTGGATCCGAGGGTAGTACAGCCGGCGAACCCTTGTCTTCTAACTGGGTCGTTCCGAACGTGTCATCAAGCATGGCCGTTAAATACTTGGGCAAGGATGGTGGCACGCAAAGGCATCACTTGGCAGTGGCTCCGGCGACCTCGTTTACGTCAGCCGACTACGGCGAATCTAGTTTCATTAGAGGTGGAGTCACTGATCAAGGAAATGATAGCCAAGAATGTCATCATCCCGGTCCCTCAAAATTACCCAGTCTTCACATCCAAGCTATTTTTGGTACCCAAAAGGGACAGTGTTCAGATGAGACCCGTCGTAGACCTGTCGTATCTGAACCTTCACATTCACAACGAGTCATTCAGGATGTTAACGGTACACCAAATCAGGCTAACACTTCCGCCGGGAGGATGGATGTGTTCCTTAGACCTGACAGACGCTTATTGGCACGTCTCGGTAAACAAAAGATTTCAAAGATTTCTGGCCTTACGGATCAGGCATCAAAATTATGTTTTTCAGAGGATGCCATTCGGATTAAACCTGGCACCTCGTTTATTCACAAAATTAGTCCGGCAAGCCCTGATGCCATTGTTAAAACAAGGGATCTGGATTTTGTGGTACCTAGACGACTGGCTAGTGGTGGCAGAGACGGAGCAAGTATGCATAAATCATGTCAAAACTCTAGGGTTCAAGGTAAATCTGGTAAAGTCAAACCTTGTTCCCTCATGAGTAGTTCAGTGGATAGGGCTGGTTTGGGACACAGCTGCTCTCACTCTGAGTCAGAGTGTGGACAATCGAAACAGATTTCGCAGGAAACTGTTCCTGTTCCTTCACAGTCTGACTACGACACGGAGAATCTGGGAGTCTCTGGTCGGCTCTCAACTGGATTCAACTAACTGTAATGTTGGGCCGGTTGAAAGTAAAGCGTTTAATATTGGAGGGCAACAAATATTTTCCACTATTACCGGCGGAAAAATTATGGCCCATACCAAAATTAATCCACAACTTACTAGCGGTCTGGGCGAAGAGGGAAATGTTGCACTCAGTAATGTCATGGACCTCTCCTCCGTCGACGGTATGGGTAGACACGGATGCGTCAGGAACGATAGGGTGGGGTTTTCAGTCAAACCAAGGGCACCAGGGTCAAGGGCTTTGGTCCCATTTAGAAATCTCCCACATCAATGTCAAAGAATTACTAGTCCCCTTATATTTCCTTCAGGCTCACGGCTCTACTTTACGGGGCAAGTCGGTGGCCTTCAGAATGGACAATCTGAATGCGGTTCACTGTATTCAGAAACAAGGGTCAACGAGATCTCGGAAGTTACTAAACGTGTCAGAAGAGATTTTTATTCTAGCCAACAGGCTGGACATTCATCTTCACGCATCTTATCTCCCAGGCGTAGCAAACGTCTGGGCAGACGCTCTGTCTCGGAGACAAAGCACAACAGTAGAATGGGCGCTCAAGCAACCCATTTTTCAACCAAATGATTGTAGAGCTTTACCATCCACAAGTGGATCTGTTCGCGTCCGAGGAGACTCACAAACTCACAATGTACCTCACCCGCCGGACGATAACGCCGGCAGGGGGGCCAGACGCCCTGGTGACAGACTGGAACAGGTGGAGTTCCATCTATCTGTTTCCGCCGCCAGACGCGTCTCTAATGTGCCATGTAGTAAACAAACTACGAGATTTTCGGGGCTTAGTCTCGATAATCGCGCCCCTGTGGCCGGCGCAGTTGTGGTACCAGCAATTGAAAACGTGGTGCCCGCAGCAGGTGTCGCTCCCGGTCGGGTTTTTCCACTTAGACACGATTGGCAACCTAGCGACCTCGCTGACTTTTGCATTATGGACATTCAGGAGGCCAAGTGGCTAGCACCATATGGTAGAGACGTGACCAATAAATTCATGAATCAATATACTCAGTCTACAAAATGACAGTATCAGTCACATTGGCAAGCCTTTACTTCTTGGATCCTTAGGACAGAACAAACTGTGCCCTCGGTGGCTTTAGTTTTTAATTATTTAAATTATCTGTTCGAGCAGAAACGTTTATCTGTGGTAACGTTAAAAAATCACTTAACAGCGATTAGGATGCTATTTTGGGACCTTACCGGTCTCACCATACCAGTCGCGGAGGAAACAGGTTTTATGAGGGCATGTTTTAAACTCCGTCCACCTCCCCGTCAGCTCATGCCTACTTGGTCTCTGGACAAAGCATTGTCGTTACTTCATTCCCGTCTGTACCAAAATACTGCAGATTTTACATTACTATTAAAAAAGGCAGTATTCCTTTTGGCTTTGGCCACCGGGAACAGAGTGTCTGAGCTGGCGGCGATTAGCAACACACCTAATTGCCTCAGGTTTGGTAGGCTTAATGAATGTATTCACATTGCACCTTCCCCGGGGTTCATAGCCAAGAATGAGCACAGTGAACACGTATTTTCAGAGTTCACGGTGCCGGCGTTGAAAAGGGGAAAGGTGCACCATAATTTATGTCCAGTGCAGGCTCTAACCAAATATTTGAGAGTAGCTCCTCTAAACCCCCAGGGTGCTTTATGGGTAGCAAGTACGGGTAAGCGCTTGCTGAAACGTAGATTGGTTTCTCTTTTTGGTCGAGGTCATTAAAGAGAGTAATCCCGGCGTTGTGGGTAGGGCCCACGATTTACGCAAATGGGCAGCCTCTTTGCGTTTCCTTAAGAATTTTTCTGTGGAAGATATTACGTCCACACATCTGTGGGCCTCTAATCATACGTTTTTGACTCGATACCTGTCAGTAGCTCTAGACAAACCTTCCTTGCCATGTATAGCTTTAAGGCAAAGGGTCTAGGTGGCCCTTAAGTCACTTTTTTGTTTAATTTCAAGGAAAAGGGGGGGGGGGGGGGTGCAGTCAGTGTAACATAGGACACCCTAGACCCCGCCGGAGTATAAGAGCTGTGATACTAGTTATGGGTATTGCGATATGAAAAAAAAAAAAAAAAATCTCTGTACTATTCAGTGCAGGAAATTGTGCTAGTACAATGATAGTACAAACAACAGTGTTGTTGTAAGTAGTTTTAGCTGTGAAGCAATTAATGTTAAGCATTGGTTATATTTTGCGAGATATATCCACTACTATTATGGGGTTATATGTGCACATATAAACTTATAAGTTTTTATTTTTCACCACTTATGTTGAGTGGGGTGCCTTTTTAACTTACAGATCTGTTCGCAGAGTCTCAAGAGGTAACCCTTTTTTATCAAGCAGGCTTCTTTGAAGCATGCACCTGCTTGAACCCCCTTTTGTATATATGTGCTGTGCCAATAAATATATATTTTTTCGAAGTAAAAATACTATGTGGTTGTTTGATTATCTGCTTTTACTAGAGTTATGATATGATTATGAATGTCCCCCGCCAGTCTTAGATATCAGGCATGTTCGTCAATGATGGAGGGGCCACTGATAAATTATAGGTTTGACTCCTGTAAGGAGATAAAGAAAACCTAATATTTAGTAGTGGCCCCGTAATCATTGACGACTGGGGCCCTCCCGACCATCCCCTTCCCATTCGTTGATGTATTAAGGATTTTGGTTTACTTGATATGTCAGTGAAGGAAGAATGACGCCTGAGTCAGCGTCTGGTCAAAGATCCACACAAGTACATCCACGATATTATGGAAAGCTTATTGAATAGTTATTCTTATTTTCTTTTTGTTTTTATTTTTTACGAAGTTTTTTCGTAGTGAGAACCCAATTCATAATGACTGAAGCCATGAGTGAGGTCGCGTGCGCTCATGATGAAGGCTCCTCAATTTTTTATGCTCTGCGTGGTAGATTCAAACTACGGCGGATGAGTGTTTGAAGAGGATGCCTTATGTAATAGGCATGTTCGTCAATGATTACAGGGCCACTACTAAATATTAGGTTTTCTTTATCTCCTTACAGGAGTCAAACCTATAATTTATTAGTGGCCCCTCCATCATTGACGAACATGCCTATTACATAAGGCATCCTCTTCAAACACTCATCCGCCGTAGTTTGAATCTACCGCGCAGAGCATAAAAAAATTGAGGAGCCTTCATCATGAGCGCACGTGACCTCACTCATGGCTTCAGTCATTATGAATTGGGTTCTCACTACGAAAAAACTTCGTAAAAAAGAAAAACAAAAAGAAAATAAGAATAACTATTCAATAAGCTTTCCATCATATCGTGGATGTATTTGTGTGGATTTTTGACCAGACGCTAACTCAGGCGTCATTCTTCCTTCTCTGCTCTGCGCTCAACCTGCCCGGACGTGCCTCCCCACGCTCCGCTGGTTCCGCATTTGTTGCGTCCCTAGTGAGTTTTTCTCATTTGTTTACTCCGGGATGTCTCGAGTAAGGTTAGGATATGCGTAGCAGGAGTGTCCTGGGCTGGTTGCCCGCAGTGCAGTGTATTTTGGGTCGTGCGTTTGGGGCATCTATATCAGGTGTACCCTCGTGGTCCTGTTGTGGACAGGTGAACTTTTTCACAGTTAGCTAGCTTTGTGATGTAGGCGGCTTTCTTTACGCGTTATTATTGCTTCCTTTTATCTTTCTGATGAGGTAGCTTTTTTCTCTGACGTTCCCAGCGTATTTTTCTTCACCTAGTGAAGTTTTTTCTGGGTCCCGAGTCAGTTTTTCCCTTCGCCGGGAATTTTGGGCTACAGTGGTGTGTTGACGGTGGTTCCTGTTGTGATATGATTCAAGGCTTTTGTTTATATTACGACATGATTTCCTTTTATTTCCGTCTGCTTAGGCCTAGCCAGCCTCTCGTAGCTTGCCACATGTACAAGTGTTATTGATTTATGCTATAAATATGTAATACTGTGTCATGTGTGTCCTGGATTAGTTGTGTATTGGCTAATTCCACGGAATATTTGTGTTTTTTTTTTTTTTTTTTATATTCCAACTTACTTCCTCTCGGGCATAGGCTGAGAGCCTTAACATTCACCACTTTACAATGAACAGTGAAGCCTGTGAGGTCTTGTTCCAGTCTAGGGAGTGAGACATGTGAAGCACGTAGAGTACAACGAGCACCTGCCATCTTGCCTTCACATGAGGCACGGTGCTCACTCATGGCCCGAAACGACCCCATCTCTGAAGCCACCTCGTTCCCGTGCTTCACTGTCTCACCCCCTACATTCGGACTCTCACACTTACACACACACAACGCCACCTGTTGAGCAGATAACTCACCAGGCATTGCACCCCTATAGCATATTTTGAATATGGGAATATTCATACAGTGCTATTTAATCAGGGAACAATGAGGGTATTTTATTGACATTTCGGTGGGCTTGTGGTAATGTACTGATACTAGGTACAGCACAAATTCCATCCCAATAATATCTTTCCATTGATACATCGGGATTTGAACCCGGGACCTCTGGATTACCAGGCCAGTGGCAAGACCACTCCACCACACCTCCCCTAATCCTGGATTAGTTGTATCCTGGATTAGTTGTGTATTGGCTAATTCCACAGGTTATTTATGTGTCCTGGGTTAGTTGTGCTTTGGCTAATTCCACGGTCTTTTTGGTGCGTTCAGATTGAATCTGGGCGGGGTGGGTTGCCTTTTCCGGCGGGTTTTCTCGGTTATACCTTGCAAAACCGGCTGGTTGCCGAGTTTTAATCACGCGTGGTTAAATTAGGCTTGTTTCCCCCGGCGAGTGGTGGCTTGCGGCTCTCCAGGACTGCATCTGTAGTAGAGCCTGTGTTCAGGCTTACTGTGTTTCCCGGCGGGATGGCTTTACCCATTTAACTAAGTGTTCATACGGACACTTGTTGAGTAGGTTTTTTCCCGGTTTTGCAAAGCCAGTAAAACTAGGCGGTTTGTTGATTGGTCTTTCCTCCCCGGCGTTCTTTTGGCAAAGAAGTGGGGACAGGAACAATTGGGGTTAATGTTATAGATTTCAATTCACACCCGGCGGTTTGCACCGTGGGAGGGTGGGATTAACGGATTTGCAATTCAGTATAGTTGACCAGACAATTGAGGGATACGTTAAGGTATCGCCGCCTTCAACATCCGGCGATCTAGGAGGCTTCGGGAGAAGTCAGATCTAGCATTTCAGACAGGCTTCCCAGTTTTTGATCTGCGAGTTAATTCAGGGGCCGGCGTCTTCTTATGGGTTTCCCAGGAAAAAACTTAACAAACCCCACTGGGAAGACTGCGTCTTTTATAAAGCCATGCTGGTCTTTATATCATGTCAGAGGATATACGTAAATCTTTTGAAATAGGTTAAGAGATTCTGAAATCTTTTCTTTTGAACCTCCCGCGTAGCGAGCTGTGATAGTTGTGTATTACGTCTCGTTACCCGGCGAGTTACCCTTACCCGGGTGTTTTCTACGATTTTGATGTGGCGGCTGTCCCAGTTTTGGTGGGATGGCGTGCTTTTCGATGGTGTTTCGACGTCATTAAGTGTTTTTTCCGTTCTCACCAGGCCTAGCCGGCCACTCGTAGTTTTTTCACGTATGCAAGTGTTTTCATTGTTTATTATAATAAAAATGTATTCATGAGCCATGTGTGTCCTGGATTAGTTGTGATTAGCTGATCCAGGAGCTTCGGACTGTGGGTCTGATTATGTTTATCAGACTGCGTTCTGCTTGGTGTGGGTTACCTTTCCGGCGTTTTTCTCGTTGCTCCGAGAAAGCCGTTTTTTGTTTACCGAGTTTTAGTCAGGATGGCTAAAATAGGTAAGTTACCCTCGCGAGTTTGGTAGCTTGAGGGCTCATCGGAAACTGCGTTTTCTGTGGTCGAGCCTGTGATCAGGCTTCCTGTGTTATTCCCGACGAGGGGGGCTCCACACAGTTATCTAGGTGATCATGCTGACACCTGTTGGATATGGTTTTCTCGGTTTTTCAAGGCCATTGAAACCATGCTGTCTGTTTGTTTGGTCTTTCCCTCCCGGCGACCTTTTTACGAAGAGGTCTGGGGCAGGTACAATTGGTTTTGACATTGCATATAAAAAACCCGGCGGTTGTACCTTCGGGTGGTTATATTGCCGGATTTGCAAATTCGTGATAATTTGCCAAACGATTGATTGGCACAATAGGGTATCACGCCCTTCAAGACGGCGCTCTATGTGGGCTTCTGGGAGAAGCCAGATTAGCGATTAAGATAGGCTTAGACTTTTTATGGGATAAAAAGATGCCGGAATCTTACTAGTGTTTCAAGTGTAAAGGGATACTTGAAAGACTTCGTCTTTAATAAAGATATGCTTCATCTTTATGAGGTTTCTGAAGATATGCTTAAATCTTTTGGACAGGTAGAGATATGCTGAAATCTTTAATAAGCCATTGAAACAATGCTGTTTGTTTGTTTGGTCTTTCCCTCCCGGCGACCTTTTTACGAAGAGGTCTGGGGCAGGTACAATTGGTTTGACATGATATATAAAACCCGTCGGTTGTACCTTCGGGTGGTTATGTTAACGAATGTGCAATTCGCGATAATTTGCCAAACAATTGACTGATACACTAGGGTATCGCAGCTTTCTAATAAAGATATACTTCATCTTTATGAGGATTCAGAAGATCGGCTTAAATCTTTTGGACAGGTAAAGATATGCTGAAATCTTTAATATGAAACTAAAGGACAACGAAAAGTAGTGGTGCAGTGCTACGGTTCGTTGACCGGCGGTGTTGTGGCACATGTTTTGTACCATTTTTTGGGGGTAACCTTATGAGCATTAATCCCTGGAAATTTCTCTTTCCAGGGCGGAGTACCGGCGTTGCACCAGGTGACCAGGTAGTTCCCGGGGGCGGGGTAGTATTCCCCCAGTCTCTGTCATGTCGGCACTTGAACCTCTCATTGCTGTATGTCCAACGCCGTTATGCTCAGGTATCCCTATTTTTCCTCACCAGCTCTGCTTTAAATGTGTTAATGAGCTATGGGAGCTTTTAATTATCATAAACCTTTACGGGGCTCGGGCGAGGGCTCTCAATCGGAGAGTATTCCAAGCTCGCAAGCGAGTGACAGCCACAGCCAAGGTGTATGGCGATACTCACAGTCCTGGCAGGACAGAACACATCCCTTTGTGACTCAACTAGTGGCTGACGTCCACCGGGATGCCGATGTACCATCTTCTATCCCAGATTTAACATGGCAACATGTGGAGGTCCCGGCTTCGGCGGGATCTTCCCATGATAAGCCAGACTTAACGGATGAAGAACAACGATCTCTGGTCTCAGAGATGGAGGTTGACGAGTCCAGTCACCTTCTAAACGACTCTCAGGGTACTGTCGAATCTCCACGGAGTTCGTGATCGGCTAGGTATGTAACGGCGGAAGAGATTGATGGATTACTATTGAATGCACTTAATAGGTTCTTTGGCCCTACGCCGGAAACTCCTACAGTTGGTACGGTGGCTCCCGCGGTGTCGACGAATGTGCGACCTCTGGCTACATCCTTTGCTTTAGCTAAAATACCTAACCCTCCTCTTGTGTCAGATCCAATTCCCAATGTGCCAGGCACAGCAGCTCTCACTACTTCCAATGTGCGAGTCATATCAGACATATCTCCCCCTCCTTTAGACAAGGCGCCAGTCAACAAAAGGAGATATTCCTCTTTTATACGGGCCTGATGAGTCGTGGGTAGCAATGTTACCAACTAAGCCAGAGGCAGCACAAGCTACTATTTCGGGGGAGTTCCCTGTACCACATGAGTGGGTAATCCAAGGCAATAAGTCTAGACAACTCAGAGCTTCGGATAGTCAAGGAAATGTTTTGGATATTCATATTAAGGCCATTCCAAGTTATTATAACCATGACTTTTTTGTGTATGCATCAACACCAGCCCTGCCCCCTGCCTCAGCTTCAAAGCTATTTTTCTGACTGGACTAAGAATGACGGCTTTCATGACGTCAAGGCACTTTCTGCTTTGACGCCGGAGTTGGATATGTTTCCGATCACAAACTCAGTCTCTAATCCAGTCTTGCAGGTGGGGCAGTTGGGTACGGGACCTTGGGTGGCATGAGAAACAGAGGCTCACAATTTGCAACTACTTTCACGTCAAAATCTTCCCACCAAATCCCTCAAGAACACCATTCTTGGTTCTCTCTTCCGTTTTTTGGTGCCGGCGGAGTCCACTCTGCTTTGTTTGACTTCTTGGCTGCCCCCCAAATAATCAATTTGTGCGAATTAAACGATCCCTTTAGCATGCCTTTCCCAGTTTACCTAGACCGCGAGTTTAGGTTAAGAGGAAAAGCGTTTAGACTGTTTTCACAATATATGGTTACCCAGCAAGTAACGAAGTCTCTGTTACGCTCTTCTCAGGCAATAGAAGCCGCGGAAGTCAGGAAAGCCATTGAACTTTCCCGGCGCTTGCTTCTCCAGACTTCCATCCAAGTCTTTAGGAGATATTCGGACGGCCTTATTAGAGGCAGTTCGAGCAAGGCAGGATCTGAGGATGTTCTTAGTGAAGAAACTTCCTGACCGTATTGCAAGCCAAGTAGTTCTGTCTCCAGTTCTAACTCCTTTGATTTCACCAGCAGTTTGGAAGACTGTTTTCAATTTGGCACAAGCATTCAAGCAAAGTCCCGGCAAGCCCTGATGCCCATGTTAGAACAAGGGATCAGGATCTTGTGGTATCGGGACGACTAACTGGTGGTGGCAGAGACTGAAAAGTTATGCATCACTCATGTCTACATTACGTTAAACCATCTCAAATTGCATTGATTGATATGCAGGATTCGAAGTTGCATAATAAATCGTAGGCAGTGTCCACCAACCTTTAACTGTCTTCGTGGTGCGATGTATAAGGTGTTGATTTTCGGTGTGAGCATCCTGGGATCGAATCCACGGACTGCCACATGTGTTTGTAAATTTCATTAATCGATTTTAGGAGTATGGTTGGTTGTTGGAAGGAACATAATAATTGATATTGGTTCAGGAGTAATTTATCGAGAGGACTTCCCTAAGTGGTTAAGGCCCCATTAATTGCTCTTTCCATTCACATATGCATAGCCTACGTGAGTTGCAGTTGGGATGTGTGTACATGCTTAGATTGATATGCAGGATTCGAAGTTGCATAATAAATCGTAGGCAGTGTCCACCAACCTTTAACTGTCTTCGTGGTGCGATGTATAAGGTGTTGATTTTCGGTGTGAGCTTCCTGGGATCGAATCCACGGACTGCCACATGTGTTTGTAAATTTCATTAATCGATTTTAGGAGTATGGTTGGTTGTTGGAAGGAACATAATAAAATCTCTAGGATGCAAGGTCAACTTAGTAAAAGTCAAACCCTTGTTCCCTCACGAGTATTTCAGTGGATAGGGCTGGTCGAGGACACAGCTTCTCTCACTCTGAGTCAGAGTGTGGACACTCGAAACAGATTTCGCAATTTTTTTTTTATGTTTCTCCACAGTCTGACTACGGCACGGAGACTTTGGGAATCTCTAGTCAGTTCTCTCAACTGGGTTCAACTAACTGTGAAGTTGGGCCGGTTGAAAGTCAAACGTTTAATCTTGGAGGGCAACAAATTTTTCCCACTATTACCGGCGGGAATATTATGGCCTATCTCAACGTTATTACACAACTTACTAGCGGTTTGGGCGAAGAGAAAAATGTTGCACTCAGTCATGTCATGAACCTCTCCTCCGCCGTCGGTATGGGTGGACACGGATGCGTCAGGGACGATAGGTTGGGGCTTTTAGTCAAACCTCGGGCATCAGGGTCAAGGGTTTTGGTCCCATTTAGAAATCTTCCACATCAATGTCAAAGACTTACTAGTCCCCTTATCTTTCCTTCAGGCTCACGGCTCTGCTTTACGGGGCAAGTCGGTGGCCTTCATAATGGACAATCTGAATGTGGTTCACTGTATTCAGAAACAAGGGTCAACGAGATCTCGGAAGTTGCTAAAACTTTTCGGAAAAGATTTTTATACTAGCCAACAGGCTGGACATTCATCTTCACGCATCTTATCTCCCAGGCGTAGCAAAGGTCTGGGCAGACGCTCTGTCTCGGAGACAAAGCACAACAGTTGAATGGGCGCTCAAGCGATTGCGGAGCCTTACCATCCACAAGTGGATTTGTTTACGTCAGAGGAGACTCACAAACTCCCACTGTACCTCACCCGCCGGACGATAACGCCGGCGGGCGGACCAGACGCTCTGATGACGGACTGGAACAGGTGGAGTTCCATTTATCTTTTTTCCGCCGCCAGACGCGTCTCTAATGTGCCACGTAGTCAACAAACTACAAGATTAGTGGGGCGTAGTCTCGCTAATCGAGCCCCTGTGGCCGGTGCAGTTGTGGTACCAGCAATTGAACACGTGGTGCCCGCACCCGGTGTCACTCCCGGTCGGGTTGTTCGACTTAGACACAATTGGCAACCTAGAAACCTCGCTGACTTGTGCATTATGGACATTCAGAAGGCCAATTGGCTAGCACCATATGGTAGCGACGTGACCAATAAATTCATGAATCAATATACCCAGTCTACAAAGCAACAGTCTCAATCGCATTGGCAAGCTTTTACATCTTGGAGTCTTAGAACAGAACAAACTGTGCCCTCGGTGGCGTTGGTTGTTAATTATTTTAATTATCTGTTCGTGCAGAAACATTTATCTGTAGTGATTTTATGAGGGCATGTTTTAAACTCTGCCCACCTCCCCGTCAGCTCTTGCCTACCTGGTCTCTGGACAAAGCATTGTCGTTAACTCGTTCCCGTCTGTACAAAAAAACTGCAGATTTTACATTACTTTTATAAAAAGGGCAGTACTCCTTATGGCTTTGGCTACCGGGAACAGAGTATCTGAGCTGGCGGCGATGAGCAACACACCTAATTGCCTCAGGTTTGGTGGGCTTAATGAGTGTATTCACATTGCACCTTCCCCAGGATTCATAGCCAAGAATGAGCACAGTGAACACGTGTTTTCAGAGTTCACGGTGCCGGCGTTGAAAAAGGGGAAAGGTGCACCATCATTTTTGTCCAGTGCAAGCTCTAACCAAATATTTGAGAGTGGCACCTCTAAATCACCAGGGTGCTTTATGGGTAGCAAGTACGGGTAAACGCTTGATGAAGCGTACACTGGCTTCTCTCTTGGTCGAAGTCTTTAAAGAGAGTAATCCCAGCGTTGTGGGCAAAACCCACGATTTTACGCAAGGGAGCAGCCTCTTTACGTTTCCTTAATAATCTTTCGGTTGAAGATATTAAGTCCTCACAGTTGTGGGCCTCTAATCATACGTTTTTTGGCTCGATACCTTTCAGTAGCTCTAGACAAACCTTCCTTGCCATGTGTAGCTTTAAGGCAGAGGGTCTAGGCGGCCCTTTTAGTCACTTTTTGTTTAATTTCAAGAAAAGGGGGGGGGGGGTGCAGTCAGTGTAACATAGGACACCCTAGACCCCGCCGGAGTATGTGTACGGAACATACGAGCTGTGATACTGTTTGTAGGTATTGTGATATAAAATTTCTCTGTAGTATTCATTACAGGAAATTGTGCTAAAGTCCAATAGTAGTAATACAACAATTCTTGTTGTAAGTAGTTTTGGCTGTGAAGCAATAGATTTTTAAGAAATCTCAGTAGTTGCGACTACGACTTTTATTTTTGATGTAAGTACGTCTGCATAAGTACACGAGTTCAGTACTTCTGCGAAAGTACAAGAATTCATTTATGTTTGGTTATATTTTTAGGAATATATCCACTAGTTTAATGGGGTTTATATGTGCACATGTAAACTGATAAGTTTTTAGTTTTCACCACTTACTTTAAGTGGGGTGCCTTCTTAACTAGCAGATCTGTGTACAGAGTCTCAGAGTTAACCCCTTTTTCAAGCAGGCTTCTTTGAAGCACGCTCCTGCTTGTACCCCTTTTTGAAGATTTAGGCTGTATAAAGTTTATGCACCCAAATATATTTTTTTTACGATGTAAGATTACTATGTGGTTGTTTGATTATCTGCTTTTACTAGAGTTATGATATGATTACGAATGTCCCCCTCCAGTCTTAGATATCAGGCATGTTCGTCAATGATGGAGGGGACACTAATAAATTATAGGTTTGACTCCTGCAAGGAGATAAAGAAAACCTAATATTTAGTAGTGGCCCCGTAATCATTGACGACTGGGGCCCTCCCGACCATCCCCTTCCCATTCGTTGATGTATTGAGGATTTTGGTTTACTTGATATGTCAGTGAAGGCAGAATGATGCCTGAGTTAGCGTCTGGTCAAAGATCCACACAAGTACATCCACGATATGATGGAAAGCTTATTGAATAGTTATTCTTATTTTGTTTTTGTTTTTATTTTATACAAAGTTTTTTCGTAGTGAGAACCCAATTCATAATGACTGAAGCCATGAGTGAGGTCGCGTGCGCTCATGATGAAGGCTCCTCAATTTTGTATGCTCTGCGCGGTAGATTCAAACTACGTCGGATGAGTGTTTGAAGAGGATGCCTTATGTAATAGGCATGTTCGTCAATGATTACGGGGCCACTACTAAATATTAGGTTTTCTTTATCTCCTTGCAGGAGTCAAACCTATAATTTATACAATAAATCAATAACATTTGTACGTGTAAAAAGCTACGAGTGGCTGGCTAGGCCTAAGCAGACGGAAACATCACTTAATCACGTCGTAATATAAACAAAAAGCACTGTATCATATCACAACAGGAACATCCGCCATCACAACATCGTAGAAAAATCCCGGGAGAGGGATTCACTGACTCGGGACCTAGAAAAAACTTCACTAAGTAAAGAAAAATACTCTAGGAACGTCAGTATACAAACAAATAAGGCAACTTCATCAGAAAGATAAGAAGAAGCCTGATAACGCGTAGTTAAAGCCAACTAAATAACTAGGCTAGCTAGCCGCGAAAAACGTTTCACGCGTCCACCACGGGACCACGAGGGTACACCCGAAATAGACGTCCCAAACACACGACCCAAATACACTGAACTGCGGGAAACCCGCCCATGACACTCCTGCTACGCATTTCCTAACCTTACTCGATACATCCCAGAGTAAACAAATGAGAAAAAACTCACTAGGGACGCAGCAAATGCGGAATCAGCGGAGCGTGGGGAGACACGTCAGGGCAGGTTGAGCGCAGAGCAGGGAAGAAGGAAGTATGACGCCTGAAGTCAGCGTCTGGTCAAATATCCACACAAGTACATCCACGAGTATATGGAAAGCTTATGAATAGTTTTCTTATTTTCTTTTTATTTATTATTTGTTACAAAGTTTTTTCATAGTGAGAACCCAATTTCATAATAACAGAACCATGAGTGAGGTTGCGTGCGCTCATGATGAAGGTTCCTCAAATTTGTTATGCTCTGCGCGGTAGATTCAAACTACGGTAAATAAGCGTTTGAAGAGGAGGCCTTATGTAATAGGCATAATCGTCAATGATGGAGGGGCCACTAATAAATTATTATTTTACAAATATGAAAACAAGATTAACATTCATGAATATGTTCCATGATATTGGCCTTTTTATTTAATAAAGTAATGAAATTTTGCAATTGTGCTTCTCATTAGTAGCTTAAAATGGTATGCTATATTATTACCATCTCGCCCATTAATTATGAATACTGTGCTTAGATTTATGAAGAAAATTCTTAAGATAGATGTCAAACACAGTTAGAATATTATACAAATGTAACACAACTATTACTGTTACTAAATACTTGTAAAATCAATCTACCTATCTATTGCCGGACTCTGTGATCTCCAAAGGGGTGGCCACAAACGAAACGACCCCATGCACCTCTGTCCCCAGTCAGTCGACGCCCCTCCTCCCATCCAGCACCGCCTTCACTCATATACTTCTTAACTCCATCCTTCCATCTCTCACACAGTCTACCTCTCCCTCTCTGTCCCTCCACCTCACTCTCATACACTCTCTTAGTCATTCTCTCGCTTCCCATACGTTCCACATGGCCGAACCATCTCAATGTGTTCCTTTTCACACTTTCCAGCACATCTACATCCACACCACACCTCTCTCGTACTTCCTCA
Source organism: Paralithodes platypus (assembly GCA_032716605.1). Taxonomy (NCBI): domain Eukaryota; kingdom Metazoa; phylum Arthropoda; class Malacostraca; order Decapoda; family Lithodidae; genus Paralithodes; species Paralithodes platypus. Next base: position 22,267,193 of record CM064502.1, read on the forward strand.
TTCGTCTGTCTATCCCTCCATGTAACTCCGCACGCATTTCTCAAGTAACTAATTTCCACCCCTCTCACTCTTGGTTTGAGTCTCTTCACCAACGTCCATGCTTTGCTTCCGTTAGTCAATGTCGGGATTACCACACTGTCATGCTAGGACTTCTTTACTTCAATGCTGACCACCCTATTTCTTGTTACTGCTTTCAGCGTTCCTATAACCCTCTTCCCCTGTTGCACCCTCTCCCGCACTTCTTCATCCATACGCCCATTATTACTCAACACACTGCCCAAATACTTAAATGAGCTGACATTCTCCATCAGCTAACCTTTCAACTTCACCTCACACTCTGTGGCTGCACCCCTTTCAAAGACCGTAATCTTGCTCTTCCCCGCATTTGCCTTCAAATTCCGTTTTTCACACACTGTTCCAAATATAGGCTATTTACCAGCCCCTGCAACTTCCACTCACTATCGCTCATCAGAACTGTATCATCAGCAAACGGCAGTACAGGCAATTTCCATTCGCTTCCTTCCCTTATCAGATGTACACCAACATCCGCTGCTCTTTCTTGTATTTCTTTCATGACTCCATCCATATATATATTGAACAGCCATGGGGACATCACACACTTTTGCTTTAACCCAACATTCAGATCAAAGAACTCGCTCTGCTCATTCTCCACACGTACTGATGCCTTTGTACTCTCATACATGCTCTTCACTTCTTTCAGCAACTTGCCATCTACTCCGTATATTCTCGGTACTTTCCACAAACCTTCTCAATCAACTCTGTCATAGGCCTTCTCCAAGTCCATAAAGGCAACATACAACTTATGCCCCTTCTCCAGATATTTCTCCACAACACATTTCAGGGCAAAAATCTGATCTACACATCCTTTTCCCATCCTAAGCCATCAGGGGGGGGGGGCTGGCTCCCAAACAGCCTTTGCCCCTCACAAGGAAAAATGAAATGACGCCCCTTAATTATCTGACCCAGACCGGAGAGATAGATATACCCTTCCTGTCTCGTGTCTCTCATGGTACTAAGAGACAAGGGGAGCTCTCAAACTGACTTAGAGGGTCAGAGATCCTCGCCAAGCCGTCCTCACACAAAAATACTCGATAAATATCGGGAATAATAGGGAAAATAACGGATAATTGAGGAGGGGGTTAAATGGGGGGAAGGAGGGCGGGAGGGGAACACATGTGGAGGATTGATAGGAGGTATGGAGGGGAATTATCTGACTTAATCATATATTGCTTTGTTTTAAGTGCCAGTGGGGTGTTTTGAAAGGCATTTGTTATGCCTAAACTCTTAGAGTCCCGGCGCCTTCGCCCAGTAAAACCTCTTAAGAGTACTGGCGCCTCTCCCGGGTTAAGAGCATGCAAATTGCTTTAAATTGCCAGGACGTTCCAGAACGGTTCCCGCACCGTAAGGGTTAATATAAAATTAACCCTTTCGCTGCGGGTGATGTTCTGGAACGTCCTGGCAAGTTACAGCAATTTCCAGGCTTTAATAGCCTGTAACAAACGTAAAAATCGAGTGTCAGTGGGCGGGAGCATGAGGGGCCCACCTCCGACCCTCAGAGCACCGAGCGGCTTACTGAGGTTGACTGTGTCTCGCGCGGGTCTCTCTCTGTGTTTCCCAGCAGTGTAGCCAAGCGAGCGAGTGTTACATAATAGCGGGTTTCCCGCATTTCACTGGCACCACTGCGGGTGAACCAGACCACGTACGGGGCCCGTTCTGGTGTCATTTTGAAGCTATTCTCGCCTAGTTTTGGGCAGAATACACTTCATTTAATGCAGATGCTTGATTTATCATTCAGGAGTGCCTGAATATGCCCTAAATAGCCCAAAAATGGCCGCAGCCAAAGGGTTAAGTAATTAACCACGCAGTGGTTACATGAAAAGAGTAAAGTTGGGAAAGCACCAGGAATAGATGGAGTGTGTGGGGAAATGCTGAGGTATGGTGGTGAAATAGTGATCGAATGGGTATGGAAAATGTGCAAACTAGCATGGGAAAAGGGGAGTGCACCTGATGACTGGAAGACAGGCATAATAGTCCCCCTATATAAGGGTAAATGGGGAAAGAGGAGTGTGTGGTAACCACTGAGGAATATGTCTTCTAAGCATAGTAGGGAAGGTGTACAGAAGGGTAGTGATTGAGAGAGTGTGAGAGAGAACGGAGAAATGGATAGGTGATGAGCAGGGCAGTTTTAGGAAGGGAAGAGTATGTGTAGATCAGATTTTTACCCTGAAATGTGTTGTGGATAAATATCTGGAGAAGCAACAAAATCTGTAAGTTGCCTTTATGGACTTGGACAAGGCCTATGACAGAGTGGATAGAGAAGGTATGTGGAATGTACTTAGAATATACGGAGTAGATGGCAAGTTGCTGAAAGCAGTGAAGAGCATGTATTAGGGTGCAAAGGCGGCAGTACGTGTGGAGACTAAGCAGAGCGAGTTCTTTGATCTGAATGTTGTGTTGAAACAGGGGTGTGTGATGTCCCCATGGTTGTTCAATATACAGTATATATGGATGGAGTCATGAAAGAAATACAAGGAAGAGCAGTGGATGTTGGTGTATCGCTGATAAGGGAGGGAAACGAGTGGAAGCTACTTGTACTGCTGTATGCTGATGATACAGTTCTGATGAGCGATAATGAATGGGAGTTGCAGGGTCTGGTAAATATGTTTGGAACAGTGTGCGAAAAACTGAATCTGAAGGTAAATGCGGGGAAGAGCAAGGTTATGGTCTTCGAAAGGGGTGAAGCCACAGAGTGTGAGGTGAAGTTGAACGGTCAGGCTATGGAGATTTTCAGCTCATTTAAATATCTGGGCAGTGTGCTGAGTAAAGATGGGAATATGGATGAAGAAGTGTGGGAGAGGGTGCAACAAAGGAAGAGGGTTGTAGGAACGCTGAAAGCAGTAACAAGAAATAGGGTGGTCATGGAGGGATAGACAGACGAATGAGGAATTAAGAAGGAGGTGTGGTGTGGAGGTAGATGTGCTGGAAAGTTTGAAAAGGAACAACTTGAGATGATTCGGCCATATGGAACGTATGGGAAGCGAGAGAATGACTAAGAGGGTGTATGAGAGCGAAGTGGATGGAGGACAGAGAGGGAGAGGTAAACCGAAAGAGGTGGAAGGATGGAGTGAAGAAGTATATGGATGAAGGCGGTGCTGGTTGGGAGGAGGGGCGTCGACTGACTGGGGACAGAGGTGCATTGGGGCGTTTCGTTCGTGGCCACCCCTTCAGGGTTCACGGCGTCAGGCAATAGATAGATAGAACCACGCAGTGTATAATGTTTCAGTATTACTGCATTTCTAGTGTTAGGTATTTAGCATTTACTTTTCCCTCGCTCTGCCTACTTCGTTGGTTTCACTTTTGAACACGTGCTGGGCCTGACAGAGGCGGCAGGAGGGGAGTGCAATGGCCGCATGCCCACCCTTCCTGCCGCCCCCAACTAATTGTGGTAATTTCTCATCCTTTCTGTTTTCCGTTTTTCCCTTCTTCCCGCTGCCCCCTCCTTTGGGAGCACCATGACTGTCATGAGGTAAATGACCGTACTCACTCTTTGGTTTCGTTGGAGGGTGGTGTGGGTCGGCAATCCTTACACCCGTTGAACTGTGGTGCCCGACGTGTTCGAGCGAGGGGAAACTTTTATGCCAAATCCTGACCCTTGTGCTGAGTCGGCGATCGACGGATCGACGGCCCTTAAGGTGCATTAGTCGGGGTGTATATCTGCAAGAATTCCTAGGGCGGTTGTCCAGTCCTCTAATTGTGGCTCCATGGTGGGTATGGAATCTGACTCAGATGAATTTAGAAATCATCGTCCTATGGAATCTGTAATTGCCCCCTCCGACACCGATCCCTGCGAGAATTTGGACTGCCTCAAGGACCCTTCCCCTGATGCCAACAGTGCCGGGAGTTCCCCACTCAGGCATGTCACCCACAGACCTTGGCAAACCTCCTAAGGATGATGTGACGAATTCTCCAACGTCGGGTAGTGAGATCAATCAGGTGATCTCCTCGGCATCAATTCCTACGCAATGTAGTGCCTCTGTAACCAATATTAGTGATGTTAACCCCACAGTCTCGACTTTAACTTCTAAATTACCCGATTATGATTCTAGCCTTAGCCTACCTCCTCATTCCATTGACAACCTTAATGAAGAACTCGAATGCCCTCAGCTGACACCCCTATGGATGCTTCTTGTATCCCTGACCCATCTGTGACTACATCTGTTACCATCTTCCCTCCGGATGCAGGATCTACTACCTCAATTAAACCTGCTTCTGTACCTCCACGATCTCAACGGACCATTGATGCAGGTGCAGGAAAAGACCTTGCCGGTATTTCCTCTGCCATTCACACGCTTCAACCGTTTGTACCATCGCACATCCGACAAAGGCGTAAGCATAACACATATACCCCTGCTTTGAAGGACACTTATAACGCTATGTTCAGTCCCCCTGATTGGTCACGGTTTTTCACGGTCTCTGGTGAACCTATGGATGATTTTAGTCTATACGATACTCTCGCACAAGATATTGGTGACTTCACCATGCATGCTGTTGGTTCGGCCAAGCGCATGATTGAGGCGAAAACACAGGAGCAATCAGAAGCCTTACAAGCCTACCTCGACACCCCCAACGACAGATACACAGGTAAACCAGATGAATACCTGAATCAGTGTACTGGCACGGTTTTGCTCCCTTCTGACTTCGAATTTGCAGATCAAAGCTTTACAGACTCAACCCATCGTATCTTAAAATTATTGCAAAGAACTGACCCCACTGTTGTTAAAGTGGACACTTATACTGCTCCTCATCGTGGAAATCGGCCCCCACTACCCATTGTCAAAATCTATTTTAAGCGCCATGACCTCCCTATGCATGTCCGTCTTGCAGGTCGCCAACTGCAAGTACGAAGGTATGTTAACAAGCCGAGACAATGCACAAATTGCTGGAAGCTTGGGCATTCAACCCCACTGTGTCGGGCCAGGAGTAGCGTCTGTACACAGGTCAAGCGCGTGTCGCAATTCCGGAATTGAAAAAGGGGTGTTATATTCATGTGTTTCCCCGCTATGAAAAGATAGCGGGCGAGATTCCTCCATACATTTATAACAAAGAAATTGTCGAGGCAATGACTGGTTTGAGCTGACGTGACAGAAATGTTTGGAATGTATGGCAGCGATGTCAAGGGGGTCATGTGTAAGCGAGTCCGAGGCAGGGTGGAGAGAGTGGAGTCCGTTGATACTGCGAACATTTTTCCATAAAGTTGAGAGAGAGGTGCGGGAAGTGAAGGACGAGATATATGATCGCCATGAAAGTATCTTGTTGTCAAGGATACTGCGTTTGACAACTGCACAAATCTTGTTATATAACGTTTTAAGGGCAATTTTTTCAATAGTGATGGTTATGAGGTCAAACTAACGATTAGTGGAAAAAAGTCGGGGGGAAACAGTCTTTAAACGTCGCTGCCTAACACTCAGACGCTTGAGAAGGCGTTCCACACGATGCTTGAATTTTATCATTTGGGCTAGAGTGGGCGTCCACCAAGGGACCTGGCGAGGGTGCATCAGCGAGGAGGTAAGCGGGATATGATTGCGAGCAATGGAGTTGAGGAAGGACGAAAAATAATCAAAATTGTGTGCAGGGGAAGAGGTAGGGGAGAAGTCCGAAACTTCTGCAGAGGAGTGCGTATAAGACGTCCAATCGGCTTTAGAGAGATTATAACTTGATAGTTGAGTGGAGGATGCAGGGCACAAATACTTAATGAGTATAGGGTAGTGGTCGCTGGAGAAGCGATCCTGTAAAACTGACCAGTCAAATAGGGGAGCTGCGTCATCCGAGGCAAAGGAAAGATCGACAGCGGAAAATGTACAGTGGGTAGATCTGTAGGTGGGGGTGTCCAAGTTGAGACAACAGAGTAGAATTAAGGAGATATTTTTCAATTTTATCGCCTGGGGTGTCTGTGTTTCGGTTGCTCCAAAGGGGAAAGTGTGCGTTAAAGTCGCCCAGAATAAGGTATGGTGGGGTCAGTTGTTGTACTATTTGATGAAGGTCTGAAGTATTGTAATGACAGGAGGGTTGATTGTAGGAGGAGTAAACAGGTAAGGAAGGAAGGTTTGGTAATGAAATGGAGACGGCAGTTGTTTGAAAAGGGTTGGGGTCAAGAGTGACAGGAACAAATACGCACTTATAATAATAATAATAATAATAATAATAGTTCTTAAAGCTAGCGCATGCTAAGCTAGCTAAGGATAGCTCAATAAGGCCGATTAGGCGTATTTCCATTGGGGTCCTGTACTACTACCCCATCCCTTTGCTCATGAGGGATGGTAACGAATCAGTGCTTGTGAAAAATCTTTAATGCGCCGAGCGTGGGCGCGAACCCGGGCCTTCTGGGTGGAAGTCTGAGACGCTAGTCACTACACCAAGCGAGCCGCTTATAGTGCACAAGGATGGCCGTTCGGAGATGTGAAGGTGTTATAGGGGAGCTAGCAGCAACAGTATAATGCCTGGGGGGGATAACAAAATTGCCTACATGTTGGAGGCAAATGCATAATGGTGAATATAATTTAAGTAATCGTTGTAATTCTCCCATACAGAGGCGAGTTTGGTATCCGTTTATATTCCACTAGCAGGGGTACCCGGCGTTGCCCGGGTAATTACCATAATCACCATCACTACTACCACCACTACTACTACCATAATCACCATCATCAATCACTACTACCACAATCATCACAATACTACTACTACTACCATAATCACCGGCCTCGACCTCCCTGTGCCTCATTAAACGGCGACCTCGATTTCGGCCGCTAAATGACCTCCGATTTTGGATCTGACCTCATCCGTACCCCCATTGTGGGGGGCTGCGAACAACTTTCGTTCCATACACCTTTTCGATCGGAGGCCATCTTTCTGCCCCAAACGGCCATTTGTTTCGCATTTTTTCCGCTCCCGTATACTACATAAGTTCTGCCAAAAAATTTATTAAACAAAAGTGTCTCTGATTTCCACTAAACTCACCTAAAACCATCTCCAAAGCCTGGGCTTTCCAACGGTGCCGCACACTCCCACCTGGCACCAAAACTGTGGGAGGAGTTTAGTAACAAAGGTCGGGTATTCGGGTAACTGACAAACAGACAAACATTGACCTTTATTTATTAAGATTGCAAAATGTTATATGCCATCAAGAATAAGATCGTCAGAGTCATCGACAATAGTGGTCTCTTGAAGAGAGTCTGGTAAAGGTTGTGAGTGTGGAGAGGGTTGTATGGATGGAGGTGAAGGGGTAGATGTAAGGTCTGTAATATTTTCAGAAATAGCTGTGAATTGTGTGACTAATTTAGGAACAAGGGTGGGGGAGTAGAGGAGTTTTTGGCGCAGAGTGTTCATAAATAGATAAGCGGAGGTAACATCTTCATCAGGGTTAGGGGGAAGTTTACGTGTGGTGACAAATTCCTGCGTCCGAGCAAGGAGGCAAGGATCCGTGTCACTGATATGGGGTGTGATGTAATTACGGAAACAAATTGGACATCCACATTTGTCAGATAGGATATTGGTGTGACATATCAATACAGGAGATTGTGTGGGGCTCGGGGTATAATGAGCCTTTATCGAAGGTTCGTCAGAGGATGGTATCGTAGGGTTATCAGGAGTTCGTGGGGGAATGTCCCTAGGTTTGGGAGCATCGGGATCTGGGCAGTGGGGAGCGGCTGACGGAACATGTCGCTCAAGGGTACAGGGAGGATCAGGCGTGGTGAGAGTGGTAAGGACATTGACAGGAGGTTGGTGAACATCAAATCGGGATTGTGATAGCTCTATATTAGTAAAGTCAGAATCCAACAGGTTATTATCATTCAGGAATCTCTGCATCAAGTCTTTGGGTGTGGGATCAGATTCACAAATATGGGTGACACAATAACAAGGAGTAGGGTGAATGTGAGCATCTTCTGCTGGAGCTCGCTTGGAAAGAAATTTGTGAAGATGTTCGTTAAGTACTGTTCGGGTAGAAGCCTTGTGCTGAAGTAGAAAGAATCGGCCGCAGTTATGGCTGCCACAGTCCGGATCGTGGGTAGGCATGACCCACTTCCGTGTGGTGGAGCCGAGTTTTGAGGTCCGGGATAATGACCGGATAGGACTTGCAACCTACCTTCGGTAGTCATGTTCCAAAACTCAGTATCATTGGTCAAGTTAGTAAATCCCTCGAACCTGTTAGAGGTGGATAGGTCTGGGGAGTTAAGATGAACTAAACGGAAGGTATCATTGGCGGGGTAATGTTGTGGGCTGATAGGTGGTGCCGGAGGCTGCTCTGGACGCTGGTGGTCAGAGGAGTCGGCGGGTGTAGTTGATTCATACCGTCTATATGGAGGAGATTTACCTTCCTGCCTTAATTGTGCTGCAGCACATGATCAATCCTCGACTTTTACATTACACTGAGTCACATGCCCTACTATCCCCATATCAGAATGGTTCCCGCCCTGGCCGTTCTACACTGCACTCACTTATTCGCCTTGAACACCAAATACGTGATGGGTTCTCCAAGAACCAACCCACAGTGGCAATATTTTTTGACATTGCTAAGGCATAATATTATGACACAACATGGAGACACAGGATTTTTAAAAATTTCCACAATTCTGGCATGCGGGGTCCGCTTCCCTGCTTTTTACAAAATTTTCTCTCTAACCGTCCAGGTCAAAAATAATGGTCTCTTATCGGATATTATGTCACAAATTAATGGAATACCACAAGGATGTGCCCTTAGCAGCTTACTCTTTATTATGGCGATCAATAGTGTCATACGCTGCCTCCCACCTGACATACCTATAAGGGTACAGTTTAAAACTAGGGCAGTGGCAGAGACTGTGACAAATTTTAGTTGGAGGCTAAATACAAATGAAAAACTGAAACACATAAGACTAAAGAAGGATTTGAGTATAGAACAAAGGAGAAAAATAAAGGAATTACAAGAAAAGGCTGATGAAAATAATGGAAAGTTGGGTGAGGAGGATAAGAGAAATTTTTACTGGAGAGTGAGGGACGGAAAAGTGAGGAAGTGGTTTATAAGAGTAGAAGGGAGGGGGAGATCAGGGAGGGAAGAGAATGTGATGGGAGTTGTGACGGAGGAGGAGAACGGGGTGGAGGTGTCACAGGGAGAGACAGGAGACAAAGTGACAGACCCAGTAGTGCTAACGGGGGAGTAGGGTTCGGACTGGAGGAGCGGGATGGTGTAATTGCTGAAGGAATGGTAGATGGATTAAGGATTATGTTTAGTAATGTGGATGTGTTTACCCAGGACAAGAAAAGAGAACTGATATGTAGGTTGCAGGATGAAGAGGAAAAACCTGATGTCATAGCCCTACAGGAAGTAAGACCAAAAAATGCTAGAATTGAAAGGGAACTGGTGGAATATAGTTTGGAGGGTTTTGAGTTATATGAGAGAAATGCTATTAGAGCAGAGGTCGGAAGAGGACTGTTTATTTATGTAAGAAAAGAGCTCAAGGTTAATGAGGTGGATATGAGACAGCAGTATTGTGAGTATTTGTGTATTGAAGTAAAATGTGCAAGAGGATCAATTCTAATTGCCTCTATATATAGAAGCCCAAATAATAGCAGGGGAGAGGATGATAACCTACTGAAAGCTATGGAGGAAATAGATAATAGAGAGAACAAATATAAAATTTTGATTGGAGATTTCAATTTGCCAAGGATTAACTGGGCAAATTGTACTACTCCAGCAGGACAGGGTAGCCTGGAAAATAAGTTTATAGAGAAAGTGAGAGATTGTTTTTTAACGCAACATATTATAGAGATGGAACGCAGGGAGGGAGTGGTGAGGGAGTGGTGGGAGGGTGGGGGGTACCATCAGAGGTGAATGGGAATGGTAGTGCACTTGTGGACGTATGTGTGGGGAGGAGGCTGTGGATAGCCAACACCTTCTTCCGACACAGAATGATCCACAGGTACACGTGGAAACGGATGTTGACGATGAAGGATAAGACAGTGGTGGAACGAAAGTCATTGATTGATTATGTATGTGTGGATGAACGAATGAAGAAATCTGTGATGGATGCTAGGGTGTATAGGGGTATTGGAGGGGGTCTGTCTGATCATTATGTAGTGGTAGCTAAGGTTAGGATACAAAAGAAGTGGGTGAGGAGAGCGGGAGGGAGGCGAGAGGAGGGTGGAATGGTGAGGAGGGTGGAGAGGTTGCAGGAGGAGGAAGTCAGGGAGGAGTACAGGAGAGCAGTGGAAAGACGACTAGGTGGGTTCGACCTGGAAGTTATGGAGGAAGTGGAGGAGATGAGCAAGGTGTTTAAGGATGAGATCTGTGCAGCATGTGAGGAGGTGTGTGGAGTGAGGAGAAGAGGGAGGGGAGTGAAAGGTACAGCATGGTGGACAGAAGAGGTAAGAATAGCTGTGGAAGAAAAGAAGAAAGCATATAGAGAGTGGTTGGGTAGTAGAGGGAATGAAGATTCCGAGAGACAGAAACGAGCGAGGTACGTGGAGAGTAAGAGGGTGGTGAAGAGAGTAGTGAAGGAAAGTAAGAGAAGAGTAGATGAGGAATTTGGAAGGAATCTGAGTGTAAAATGGAGGGAGAGTAAGAAACTGTTCTGGAAAGAAGTCAAGAAAGTTAGGGAAGGTAGCAAGGGAAACAGTAAGGGTGTGAAAGATAAGAATGGGAGAATGCTAGCCGAGAAGCAAGAGAGAGTCGAAAGATGGAGGGAGTACTTCAGTGAGTTGCTAAATGAAAGGAATGAAGAGCCAGCAAACATAGCTGGATATGGTATGGGAGGGAGAAGAAGAGAAGTAGTGGAGGAGGAGGTGGGGATCAGGAGGTCAGAAGTGTGGGAAGCCATGAAAAGAGTGAAGTTGGGGAAAGCACCAGGAACAGATGGAGTGTGTGGGGAAATGTTGAGGTATGGTGGTGAGATAGTGATAGAATGGGTATGGAAAATGTGCAAACTAGCATGGGAGAAGGGGAGTGCACCCGATGACTGGAAGACTGGCATAATAGTCCCCCTATATAAGGGCAAAGGGGAAAGAGGAGTGTGTGGTAACCACCGAGGAATATGTCTTCTAAGCATAGTAGGGAAGGTATACAGTAGGGTAGTGATTGAGAGAGTGAGAGTGAGAACGGAGAAATGGATAGGCGACGAGCAGGGAGGTTTTAGGAAGGGAAGAGGATGTGTAGATCAGATTTTTACCCTGAATTGTGTTGTGGAGAAGTATCTGGAGAAGAAACAAAAGGTGTATGTTGCCTTTATGGACTTGGAGAAGGCCTATGACAGAGTGGATAGAGAAGGTTTGTGGAAAGTACTTAGAATATACGGAGTAGAGGGCAAGTTGCTGAAAGCAGTGAAGAGCATGTATGAGGGTGCAAAGGCGGCAGTACGTGTGGAGAGTGAGCAGAGCTAGTTCTTTGACCTGAATGTTGGTTTGAAACAGGGGTGTGTGATGTCCCCGTGGTTGTTTACTGTATATGGATGGAGTTATGAAAGAAATACTATCAAGAGCAGTGGATGTTGGTGTATCGCTGAAAAGGGAGGGAATTGAGTGGAAGCTACCTATACTGCTGTTTGCGGATGATACAGTTCTGATGAGTGATAATGAATGGGAGTTGCAGGGTCTGGTAAATGAGTTTGGAACAGTGTGCGAAAAACGGAATTTGAAGGTAAATACGGGGAAGAGCAAGGTTATGGTCTTCGAAAGGGGTGAAGTCACAGAGTGTGAGGTGAAGCTGAACGGTCAGGCTATGGAGATCGTCAACTCTTTTAAGTATCTGGGCAGTGTGTTGAGTAAAGATGGGACTGGATGAAGAGGTGCGGGAGAGGGTACAACAGGGGAAGAGGGTTGTAGGAACACTAAAAGCAGTAACAAGAAATAGGGTGGTCAGTATGGAAGTGAAGAAGTCCTTGCATGACAGTGTGGTAATCCCGACACTGACTTACGGAAGCGAAGCATGGACGTTGGTTGAGAGACTCAGACCAAGAGTGAGAGCAGTGGAAATGAATTACTTAAGGAGGGCGTGCGGAGTTACATGGAGGGATAGACAGACTAATGAGGAAGTAAGAAGGAGGTGTGGTGTGGAGGTAGATGTGCTGGAAAGTGTGAAAAGGAACAACTTGAGATGGTTCGGCCATATGGAACGTATGGAAAGCGAGAGAATGACTGAGAGGGTGTACGAGAGCGAGGTGGAGGGACAGAGGGGGAGAGGTAGACTGAATATGAGGTGGAAGGATGGAGTGAGGAAGTACATGAACGAAGGCGGTGCTGGTTGGGGGGAGGGGCGTCGACTGACTGGGGACAGAGGTGCATGGGGGCGGTTCGTTCGTGGCCACCCCTTCGGGGATCACGGCGTCAGGCAATAGATAGATAGAACGCAGGGGAGTGTACTTGATTTGATTTTTAGCAATGAAGAGGATATAGTGGAACATGTTAATGTGGATAGCCCTATAGGTCGTAGTGACCATGCCTGTATAAGCTTTAGTTGTAACATTAAATCAGAGAGGGATAATAGAAGCAATAGAAAAATATACATGTATGATAGAGCAGATTATGAGCTGCTGAGACGGTGTTTAGACATTGACTGGGGGGAATACTTGAACGGTGAAGACGCTGAAGGAATGTGGAGGAAAATTAGAGTCAAACTGGAGAATGCTGTATCCAGAGTGTACCAGTAAGGGAATATAAGGATAAAACAAAATTGAGGAAAAGAACGAACCCAGAATTGCCAATGAAAAGAAAACTTTGGACATTGATTAGAAGAAAGAAACGATTGTGGGAAAGATTAAAATTGTTAAAAAAGAACAGGGGATCTAGTATAGAAGCTAAAGAAGTGGATCTGGAACGCAGACAAATAAACAATAAAATAAGGTGGGAAACAAGGAGGGGGGTGAAGGAGAGGGAGAGAGAGATTGCTAGAAATGTGAAGGATAATCCAAAAATATTCTGGAAGTACATTCAGGAAAAGCTAACAAGAAGAATAGGGATCCCAGAGCTGGTAGGGGGGTTGGATGATGGGAGTAGAACGGAGACTGATAAGGAGAAAGCAGAGGTGCTGGGGAAATACTTTGGGGGGGTACTAACAGTGGAGTCGGATGATGCAGTGCCTACTATTCCCATCAAACAGGCACCGGCACTAGAAATAATAGAGTTTTCCCATGCTAGAATAAGAAGGGCTATAGAAAAAATGAACAGAAGTAAGTCACCGGGACCGGATGGGATACACTCAAGAATCATAAAGGAAGGAGGTGAGATGTTAGTAGAGCCATTGAAAATGTTATTTGAGGTATCGTTTAATACAGGACAAATCCCGATGGACTGGAGAGAGGCGAACATAACAGCTATATTTAAGAAGGGAAAGAGATATGACCCAGGGAATTATAGACCAGTCAGTTTGACAAGTGTTGTGTGTAAACTAATGGAAACGGTAATTAGAGAAGGAATAATGGATCATATGAAGTCAAACCAACTTTTCAGTGGGAGACAGTTCGGATTCTTGCCGGGGAGGTCGACGGTACTACAGCTAATTAAGGTGGTAGATGATTGGATGCAAATTCTAGAAGATGGTGATGTAATAGACGTGGTATATTGCAATTTTATGAAGGCCTTCGATAAGGTCCCACATAAAAGGTTAATAGAGAAAGTTAGAAGCTATAATATAGGGGAGAAATGTGTGAAATGGATAGAAGCCTTCCTGAAAGATCGGAGACAGACGGTACTGGTGAATGGAATAGGCTCGGAGTGGAGGGAAATTACAAGTGGGGTACCTCAGGGATCTGTGTTGGGACCACTGCTGTTCGTTATATTTATCAACGACTTACCTGAAGTTATAACTAATGGAAGTGAGGTATACCTATATGCGGATGACACTAAGCTGTATAGAAGAGTGAGGAGTAAGGAAGATGTGGGTTTGTTACAAGGAGATGTGGAGGGCATGAAGGGATGGTCTGAGTATTGGTTAATGCCTTTTCATCCAAAAAAATGCAAGTACATGCGGATTGGGACAAGCAAGATAGACAAGGTAGGATACAGTATGTATGAAGCGATGGAGGAAGTGAATGCAGAAAAGGATATAGGAGTAGTGATAGACAATAAGTTAAATTTCTCAGAACATTTAGCGGAAAAGATAAACAAAGCCAATAGAATTGTAGGGCTGATAAGGAGGACATTTGTGTCACTTGACGAAGAAATCTTCAGGAATCTGTATACAGCGCTGGTTAGGCCGCACCTGGAATATGCGAACCAGGTGTGGGCTCCATATATGGTAAAGGATATAGAAGCAGTGGAGAAAGTGCAGAGGAGAGCTAGCAAGCTGGTACCAACGTTGAAGAACGCGGGCTATGAGCAGAGGTTGAGGGCACTGGGGCTTCCGACACTGGCATATCGGAGAAAGAGAGGGGATATGATAGAGACTTTTAAGATAGTGTCAGGAAAGTACGATGAGGATGTGTGTGAGGGTATCTTCTTGATGCGGGAGGGAACAAGAACGAGAGGACACTCTAAGAAAATTTACAAAGAAAGAAATAGGCTTGAGAAGGCAAAGAACTCATAACTCATTTTGTGATAGACTGGTAAATGAGTGGAACGCACTGCCCCAGTATGTAGTCGATTCCGAATCAATAAGGGAGTTTGAGAGTAATCTTGATAAAGCATGGGGAAGACAAGATTTGAAGTTTGATTATAAAACAAAAATACAGAATAGTAAAAATGTTGCGTCTGCTACCGCCGCCGCCAACACCGTGAACGACCGCAGCAGTGCAAGTACTGGTACTGAGCTGGATACACAGGCCTAGTTTGCCTTTTTCCAGAGGATCTACTGTAAGAAACTGTAAGAATATCGTATAGCTTATATGTGGACGATTTCGCAATATATTATACTTTTCCTAGTCTGACTCACATACAACGGCGTCTTAACATTGCTCTAAAATCCATCCACTCTTGGGCATCCACTGCTGGTTTTCAATTTTCTGCTGAAAAGACTAACGCCGTTGTATTCTATAGAAATGTTCGACATTTACGTAAACAGCCCATTACTCTCACCATGGGAAATTCTAATATTCAGATCCTTCCACATACCAGGTTCCTTGGTTTAATCTTTAATACTCACCTCAATTGGAAGAGTCACATTGCCTGCTTAAATGCACATTGCCTCCAGAGAATGAATGTTCTGAAAACAGTTGCACGAGTCCATTGGGGCGCAGATCGCGCTACGCTTTTATTGTTCTACAGAGCTACCATCCTCTCAGCCCTAGATAATGGTAGCCCTGTCTATGGCACGGCCTCTGCTTCCACATTAAGAACCCTCGACAGCGTACACCATTTGGGCATCTGCATTAGCTCGGGGGCATTCCATTCCTCTCGTGTCTACAATATCCTATGTGAGGCTGGGACCTTACCTCTAGCCTACCACCGTCATTTAGTCCTCATGCGTACGGCCGTTCGCCTCCGTCATGAACCAACTCTACTAGAATTATTCCATTCCACAGATAAATATCGTTCAGCCATTCTGGTGCCATTCCCAATATTGTCTCGCCAATTGCTCTCAACTTACAATATCACCGTTCCTTACTTGTTACTTACTTGTTACTTACTTACTTACTTGTTACTTGGTGTGGAGTTTCTCAGCCGCGCTCCGTCACTAGATGTGACGCTCGTCGCAGCTGCCCTTTAAACCATCTAGCACTTGTACTCTTGTCTCACAGTGCCATCTTCTAAGTCATAACACTCCCTGAACAAATGTGTTTTTAGTGACTTTTTAAAGGCCTTTATGTTCGCACACCTTTTCACATTAACTGGTAGATTATTATAAAGTCTCGGTGCACTCTTTTCGAAGGCCCTAAATCCAAATTCATGATTGCACCGTGGCTCATTCAATTGATGCAGCACGTTGCCATGTCTCAGCATCATATCAGTGCCAACATTGAAGTCTTCCAATAAGTCTCGCACATATTCCGGCTTTCCAAAGTTCAAAGCTTGATACACTATAACACACAGTTTGAATATGATCCTCGCTTTCACCGGCAGCCAATGCAGGTCAATTAATGCCGGCGTTATACTCGCACGGAATGGTAAACTCTTTATTAATCTTGCTGCTCTATTCATTATAAGTTGTAGTTTTCGTAGCAAGTAATTTGGTAGTCGATAATATAGAGAATTACAATAGTCTAATTTACTAATTACATGATTGTGGATCAACATTTTGGTTGTATTAATATCCAGATATTTTCTCACAAAAGCAATATTCCTCAGATGATAGGCAGAGATTCGCACTGTTTGATTAATCTGGTTTTTAAATGACAGTTCACTATCAACCAAAACTCCCAAATCCTTCACCACACTACTCACAGTCATCACACTATCATTGATATTGAGGCTTTGCACGCCCAGTCTCTCAAGGTTCACCCGTCTGCCTACTAATAGGCATTCAGTTTTATTTTCATTTAATTTCAGTTGCTTTGACTCCATCCACTTCCCAATGTCTTTTAGTAAACCACTAATCTTCACCTCAACATTCACCACGTCACTTAGTGCCAGATAGAATTGGGTGTCATCCGCAAACAGTTTTGAATTTCACTCCATGTTTCATTAATATGCTAGATAGTGCAATTGTATATATACAGAATAGAATTGGTCCAAGAACACTCCCTTGAGGGACGCCCCTCTCTAGATGCTTCATCTCTGAGAATTTATTACTTATTTGCACACAATAAGTTCTGTTAGTAAGGTAACTTTGAAGGTATTCCAGCACATTACCATCAATACCAATAGCTTTACAGTCTTCTATTAGTAAGCTATGCACCACTGTATCGAACGCGGCACTCAAGTCCAACAAAATTAAGATTCCACACTTCGCGTTGTCCATTTGCACGAGTAAATCATTAATCACAGAGCACATCGTGGTTTCCGTAGAGTAAAGTCTTCTATATGCGGACTGGTTGTCTGGGAGAGCCTTCACTAAACTCAAGTGATCCCATAACTGACCCAGAATTACATTTTCAGTAATTTTTGATAGAAATGTTAAATTGGAAACAGGCCTAAAAGAGCTCAAGCATTGAGAATCAAGGCTCCCTTTAATAATAGGCTTCACAATCGCATTCTTTTCAGACGATGGAAATACATTATTTACAATGCTACAGTTTATTATGTCAACATATATGTCCAGAAAACTGTTAAAATTGTTACTGTGCACTATTTCACGTATCGGTATAGGATCATTACTACAATGGGTAAGTTTTGCTTTCGTAACTATGGATTTAACTGTATTCAGATCCGTCATAGTAAATTATGTTAACTTAGTCACAGTAGGCTCAGCTACAACAACGTCTTGAGTCTCGACTACTCCAAAATTTCCAACAATGGCATTAATTTTATCACAAAAAAAGTCAGAAAAATCATTCGCCAATGTCATATCCGGAATCCCTTCTGGTAACTTATTTTTCTTCTTGTTTCCCGTCAAGTTGTCAAGTACCACATACAGCTTATTCATATCAGATCCAGCTTCTTTTGCTTTATTCATATAGTCCTCCCATAACTCCCCCTCCTAGTCACCTCACTCCATGGACCCTAAAACACCCTACAGTTTGCTTTCACTTAGCGGATCAACTTGATGCCCAAGCCCCATCTCAATGTCGACACCTCGCTTTACAACATCTTGATGGTCATATCCCGGCTGTTTTCATTTACACTGATGGCTCGAAAAATGCGGATGCCGTGGGTTGCGCTGCAGTCTCAGACTGTGGCTTGTATCAAAGTGCCTTACACCATCACTCCACGGTTTTCACTGCTGAATTATGGGCTATTCAAGGTGCTTTAAGCACCATCTCATCATTGTCAAGGAACTCTCCACGGGTCGTTATCTGTAGTGACTCAAAGAGTGCACTGCAAGCCTTATGTGTATTTGCCCCCAAGGACCCATTGGTCAAGACTATCATCCACACAATACACAAATTACAGTGCGCTAATCGATTCATCACACTGTGGTGGATTCCCGCGCATGTAGGAATTCCCGGGAATGAGCGTGCAGACTTCCTCACTAAGCAAGCGTGTCATGATACACCCTCTGCTACTTTGCTGCGTTCGGAGGATATGCTCCCTGTCCTCCGTCGCCATGTGTATGACGCTTGGCGAGTTGAGTGGAGAGCGCAACCATTAACTGGCCACCAGCCGTCCGGCTGGCTCAGTTGATAGCGTGCCTGCTTCCCATCTTACAGGTCTCGCGTTCAATCCCCGCTCAGATTGAAAAGTTTTTCTGAGATATAGCCGGCGGTTACTGTCTTCTCATGAGCAAGGGAGATGGGTAATGGTATCTGGTTGATTAAAGAAGTGTGAAGCGCTTGAGAATCCTCGAAGGAGGAGATACGGGCGCTCTATAAGTAACCAGACGATTATTATTGATTGATTATTATTAACCCTTAACTGGCGGGGCCCGCCTTAAGTCAGGCTCCAATTTGCAGCAAGTTAGGAGCATTATTACGGCTTTTAAAGGGTTAAAATAGAGTGCAAATGGCCGGGAGCGCAGCAGGCCACACGTCCGACACCCAGGGCTTACCGCCGCCCACTGACTCACGCTCCCTCTGTTCTCGAGAGGCCGGCAGTGTTGCCAGTAGTGAGCGTAGCGGGAAAAAATATGCCGCTATACGCTAAACTCCCATGTTAGTGGTACCACTGTGTGAGAACGACGAGTGCTGCGTAGCTCGTTATGGTCTCATTTTGAACCTTTTAGCGCCTAGTTTTTTTGCTGAATACGTTTCTTTTCATGCAGATACTTGATTGATCATTCAGGAGGGCCTGAATATGCCCAAAATAGCCCCAAACCCCCCGCTAGACAAGGGTTAAGGATGACATACTGTACACTTGTGGCCCTCTTCAATTAATGGTTCACGCGCAGACCAAACCCTATTACAGTAACACCCCGATATTCCGGCACTCAGGGGGATTTGAAACCTCCGGAAAATTGAAAAGTCCGGTTAGTTGAACATTACTCCTATAAATGCCCATAAACCCCAAGAAAATACCCCCTAATGGCTATCTGTATTATCAGCCTTAATATAATAAACAAACACACATTACTATACCATTTTAATAGTAATATTCTCAACTCGCCAATTTATAAGTACAGTAGAAGTTGGAAAAGGCGTCCAGCTGTTGTTGTCGGCGGCTTAATGCGTATCGTCGTATGCGAAGGCTAGGCCTTATCGGGAGGGAGAGTTCTGCAGCGCATTCAGAGTTTTGACAGTAGCAAAACGAAACACTTATATCAAACTGTTTTTGTTCTTTTTAGTTTCTTAGGTTTCTCACTTGATATCTAAAACTTATTTATGAGGTGGATGCTTTGGGAGAGGCAGCAAGGGGTGGATGCTTGCCACTCATCCACAGTTGTAGAGGTGGATGATGTTGCATCATCCACCTCTCCATTCGTTTGGATATTTGTATTTTTTGTTCCAAGCTCAGAACCACTCTTTTGCACTTCTTGTCACTATTGGCTTTCACTTTGTCCGACTTTGCCTTAATCTTCGGAATGATAGCGATGAATCGAGTATAATATGTCCAATATGAGAATGTTTGTATATACGGATCGATCGATCGGGCAAGACTGAGAGGCCTATTCCCGCGCTTTTGTTGTTGTTGTTGCTTGTTCTACTGACGTCGCCGTTACCCGCTTAGAACCACGGACTATTTTATAGTTTATAATATTTGTCATCCAATAAACAACTTGTCATGCTTAGAGCAGCTGAATTTCGATTAAAAGACAGTCTGTCCCCCCATCAGAGTCGAGTTGGGAAGGAATACAGATAGAAGTATCAAATTCCTTCTTTTAACTCTCGTGGTGGTGTAGGTGACTGGACCTCCTGCCTATATGGTTCGAATCTTAGCCCTGTCAGCTATATTTTATATATACTGTATATATATTTCTTATTGGTGCTTTTTAAATAGTTTTTTCCTAATATTATATGTATTTATTATTTGTTATGATGAAATGATGCTGGTAAGACTTTTTTTTTTTTTTTTTTTTTTTTTTTTTTTTTTTTAATAATTTCCTAAAACCTCCAGTTATTTGAAGTTACCGGATGCGCTTGAATGCCGGAAAATCGAGGTGTTACTGTAACTAGATTACGTTTAGGCCACACACGCCTCACACATGGTTACCTATAATGTCCACCCCTCGTGGTCAACCACCTGAATGCCAACATTGCCATACATCATTGACTGTTTTTCACTTTCTTTGTATTTGTCCCGTCTATACATCTGAAAGACGGCGATTCTGGCTGAACACCTCATTACATGACATCCTCTCTGACTCAGACTCTTTCAATTTCATCCCTATTCGTCACTTCCTGAGAGCTATAAATGTATGCAATGACATATAACTCCTGACATATACGTGACTTAAAACTCTGTACCACCTCCTCCAACACTAGCCTTGAGAGGGCCTAGGCCCAGTGGGCTAGTATAAAATAAAAGCATCATCAACAACAACAGCATTTACTTTTAATTTGACTACGAACTTTGTCGGTAACAAATACATTTTATACATACTTAACCCTTGTCTAGTGGGGGGTTTTGGGCTTATTTGGGCATATTCAGGCCCTCCTGCATGATAAATCAAGTATCTGCATGAAAAAAACAAAATTTAGCAAAAAATAGGCGCTAAAAGCTTCAAAATGAGACCAGAACGAGCTACGTAGCACTCGTGGTTCTCATACAGTGATACCAGTAACATGGGAGTTTAGCGTATAGCGGCATATTTTTCCCAGCTATGCTCACTACTGGCTACACTGCCGGCCTCTCAAGAACACAGGGAACATGAGTTAATGGGCGGCGGTAAGCCCTGGGAGTCGGCTGTCTGGCCCGCTGCGCTCCCGGCCATTTGCACTCGATTTTAACCCTTTAAAAGCCTTAATAATGCTCCTAACTTGCTGCAAATTGGAACCGGACTTAAGTCCGACCCCGATCTTTAAGGGTTAACAATGATAATTTTTGCATATTTGTGGAAGGTATTTACATAATTTAACTTTCTTCTACTCAACAGCTGAGCTCTGGAACTCTCCCAGAATCAGTCTTTCCCTCTTCCTATGACTTAAATTGCTTCAAACTCCGTGTGTCCAGGCATTTTGGCCCTGTCACTCTTTCAACTATGGGGGAGGCACTCGCTATAGGGAATTCTACCTTTTGCCTCCCTCAATCACATAGAAAAAAAGAAAAAAAAAAGTCAGGTATAGTTGTGTGTACTTAATAATTTATGTATATTTTGCAGATATGGTAGTGAGCTCCAACTACTGATTGCCAGTACAAATGTCCGAGAAAACCTCATAGACATGCTTAAATTTACTCAGTCAAGTATACTCCACTACTCCTCTGAAGAATGTGACTGGTTCACAATGGTTTTGTTTCTCATGTCGGGGGGAAATTTGGACAAGTAAGTCGCACTCAACTTTTAGATGTTTACATTTTGCATTAGCCCACTTCTGTACAGTTGGCTATATCCACACATAGTACTTTCACTATTTTATGTGTAACATATCTTAATATAAAGGCATTAGTATATGTGATGTGATTAGTTAATTAATCGTAGAAGACCCCATGCTTTCTCCTGCGAAACCCCTGATAGAGGATGTCTGTTTTAGACATGCCTCCTGGATGGTTTTTCTATACAGTACAAGCTTTTCTTGATGGGCTGACTCTTTGTCAGAGTGAGGGTTGATGTCTTCTACTTCCCATAGCCTTTTCTATCTTATTCTCTTTCTACATTTCTACATTTCAAATGTGGTGTAGGGATGCGACGATCTCAGCGCCCCCCAATATCTAGTGCAGATAGCCTCCTCTATGGTGGAGGGGAAAGAATGTTTTACAACCGCATTTTCCTGTGAGGCGTAAAAGACGGCTGAAAGGGGCTCGGGGTAGGGGGCTAGGAATCCTCCTCCCCCTGAATTTTTTTTACCTTCTAAAAGAGACAGAGATAGGGGCGAGGGAACGCGTTTGTGATCCTGTGACCTAAGAATTGGATCTTTAAATGTCTGTGGGTGTGGAATGAATGAGAAGCAAAATGACAATGGCAGGTTGTGCGAAAGAAGGAAAGTATGACATGCTTGCGCTGAGTGAAACAAAGATGTAAGGAGAGGGTGAAGTGGATTTTGGAAATGTGGATGGAAGGATGAAAGAAATACAAGGAAAAGCAGTGGATGTTGGTGTACCACTGATAAGGGAAGGGAGTGGAAGTTGACTGTACTGCTGTTTGCTAACCTGAAGGTAAATGCGGGGAAGAGTAAGGTTACGGTTTTGACAACCCGTAAGGGAAGGAAGGAAAAACTAATATTTATTGGTGGCTCCTGGAGTCAATGACGTAAGTGCCTATGTTAATATGGCCTCGTTCCGGGCTCCTCTGAGCCCGGGTTAACCTAGATCACGGCGGTCGAGAACCAAGATCATCATAGGGGGTACCCCTTAATCATTCCTATGGTACGTCATTGGGACGGAGCCACTGAAAAGTAGGAAATAAAAAAGAAAAGAATTAACACAGTTTGAACACCGCGCCTACGCGCGCTCTGATCTTCCTCTGTTTCCCATACACTGCTAGCTACTGTCCCTCTCAGGGACTTCCTCTAATATAATATCAAGTTGAGTATGTGTATGGGAAGGGGATGGTGGGAGGGCACTTTTCGTCATTGACTCCAGGAGCCACCAATAAATATTAGTTTTTCCTTCCTTCCCTTACAGGTCGTCAAAACCGTAATTTATTGGTGGCTCCTTACGTCAATGACGTAAGTGCCTAGAATATCACGACCGGTGGAGGGACCTACATATGCTCATCAAGCTAAACCGCGAGAATCTATTAGGAAGACCAAAACGAAAACTGTGACATGTGTCTAAATATAAGGGTATAGTCGTAAGAAAAAGATGTATAAGGCGGGTACCATTAAAGAAGCCTTATCTCGGAAAGACAGAACTACTGAGGTGTGAATACTGATAATTGGATATCACAAAATTAAAATTAGAATAAAGTTATACATTTATAGTTGCAATAACGTATAGATATTGTTATGTAATAGATCTAGTGCAGTAATAGCACTCTTGTTATCCATTCCGGATTGTGTGTCCTGCCAACTTGTCATGGACTTAACGCGCCCCCCCCTTTTTTCCTCCAAGGTGAAAGGTAGGACACAACTTCCATCACCTTACACACTGGTAATAAAGCAATGAATAAACATATCCATCTACTTATTGTCTGTGGGGGGCCCCTAAAGCTACGCTTGGCAATTTGGGTCCTCTTCAGATGCACCGACAAGTATATGGCTAGGGACGCATTGCTTAGAGGACCAACAGGCCCGTCTGAGCTATCTCTTCCCCTGAAAAACCATTGAGGACAACTAATGGTAGTGGCCCATATATGCCCATCCTGGGATTTTGCGATCACCTGAGGATCAGCTTCCTTAATTATCTTTGCAAAAGGGATGCTAACACTTTCTTTCCTAACCCCATTGGACCATCTGGGGAAAGCACAATTGTGTCTTATTCCCAGGAATAACAGACTCAGAGTAGGTATATAGTGCACTAGCAGGGAACAGGGCATGGAGCATCCTTGCTCTTGTCAAGGCAGGAATAGAGAAAGGTGTGGGGAGATGTTCCTGGTGTTCCTTTTTGTGATAACTATGGTGTATTAACAATATGTACAGAGTCCTTGTTAGTAGCCAAACTTAGACAGTTAATAGACCTTGTCATGGATGTCAGTTCTGAGACCCATTGACCAATAGCCTGGGTCACTTGAAAAGATGCACTTATTAAGTTTCTTGTCATATGTGGTCTCACAGGAGAAGCCCCAGACTGTGACAAAGTTAGGGCCCTCGAGATCGAACACTGAGGAAGCAAATGGTGATTCGGGGCTCTGAGCTCAACACAAGCCTGCATAACAAAGCCCCGTTGGTCTTTCTGGGGCAGAGAATAAACCAGTAAGCATCAAGAAGGGTTTCTTTATGACGACACGTGGTCTATAAGTGTGTTAACTGTTAGCTCTTTTTAAAGTCAATTAAGAATTTTAGGTGCTTCAGCGAACCAGCAACTGATGGAGACTGCTGGTTTGATCCTGCACTCCAAGTTGTAAGTGTGAACTATCCTGTCCCAGAGTCGAAGCTGTGCATTGACTAGTGAGCGTATCCGTGATTTCCCTGTCGCAGGACGGCAGCCACTTGGATTTGAGGATGTCCATATCGTAAGTGCTATATCTGTCTACGGGTTGGGGAACCCTGGTAGAAATGTTGCATGGATTACTGGGGAATGTTTTGGATTAGAAAGCCTATCTTTTCCCCGAGACATCCTAGAGAAACCTGGTCCGGGTGGGGACCTGTTTCTCCAAGCAAATTCCAGTGGTCATGTTGTCCATCTGGTATGACATTGACCTGGAGGTCAATGAAATTGCATGAACTTTGGGAAAAATAGAGGGATTGTTAGTTCTTGGGTATTGATGTGACACTGACTTAAGGTTGTCCATTTTCCTTGATACTGATGAGCTTCCGAACGACTGATAGTGCCAACCTATCAGACTCGAAGCGTCTGTGTCCAACCCAAAATGGGAGGTGGATCTGACCAATGTGTCACTGATTACCTTTACTTGAGATTTTTTTCGCAACGACAGGGGATGTCGAATTCTCTTTGGGATGAATAGAAGGTAATTGTGAGGTGTTAGCGGAACGGTTTTGTTGCCTGGTTAGATTAGTTCCTTCAACCTGAGGGAGCCAGGGTCCTTGTAATTTTGAACCCAATTTTTTAAGGAGCCTATCGGAGATTATTAAAGTTCCTGTTTACAGCCTTGGTATGTAATACTGTGAATGGTTATACTTGGAGACTTTTGGCATTGGATGTCCTTTGTTTTATAGTCTGGAGTTGTGTATCCCAGATTAATCCTACTCCTGCTGATTGTGTAGGAGTGAGAATTTTGATTTCTCTAAAATTATTCTGAAACCCCCTTTTTGTCACATGTTACGTGACTATCAGGGTTTGATTTTTGGCTATGGAGTGGAGAAAACCACAGCATTCTCCAATCTTGAAGGCTAAGCAGTATTTTTACGCCGACTTTGAGTAGAGGGAGAAGAGTTTGTTTCACTCACTTGGTGAAAAAACTGGGAGCTATGTCCAAGCTGGAAGGAATTCTGGTGAATATCTTCGCTCTGATTCTGAATGGGATAGCTAGGACCTTTGTTGGTACCTCTTGTTACTGGGATGTGCCAGAGGACTCTTCTATATCTGGAGCAATTATCCAGACCTTTGATTGTAGAATTAGTTCTACTTGGGAACTAGTTAATATCCTGAACTTTCTATTGTGAATTGATTTGTTGAGGAGTAAACATGTCTATCGTAGGGTTTTAGTCGTAGACTGTCCCTTTTGGGGAGAGAAACATGTGTGATAGAAAAACTAGAATGCCTTCTTGCATCTAAGTCACAACATTGTCTGTCGACATTTGGTTGATTAATGTTTTTAATTCTAGAGGTAGTTGTCCATTGTTGGCCTGAGCTCTGAGGAGGGGTTAGCTTGTTTATTAAAACTGCCCCAACCTATCTATCTGAGGGCTTAGTAACCGAGCATGAACCTCGTTCAGGTTGTTTGGGGAATCAAACTACATGTGAATCGAGGGGAAGAGAGTGCTAGAGTGGCAATATCTTTGGGTATATTCTTGGACAATTGGATGAGTGGATACTGTCTAGTTCTAGTTGCCTCAAAATTTGTAATAACGGCAGATCCCCAGATCGACCTTGGTGACTTCACCTATATCACTACCAAGGCAAACAAAAGCAACTTTTGACATTCCCAGTGGTCGTCCGAGAATTACCCCGTGAAGCTCTTCTGATAAAATGAAGTGCAGACTTGGAGTGTTGTTCAGGGATAGACTCTGCTACTTGCCTCATGGCTTGTGCAGGATGTTGTTGTGTGATAAACTTTTGACAAAAACCTATGGGTTCTTTGACGCAGTCTAATGTTGTTGTCAATCTGTGTAGGGTAGGTGTATTGATCATGGGGTCAATTAGTTGGTTCCAACTTATTATTTGGAGATCTGAGATATTTCCAGAACGTCTTGGGAATAGAGTAGGAGTTTAATGTATGCCTATTGGTAAATTGGTGATCCTCCAATGGGAGTTTTGTAGGGGGGGGGGGGGGGGGGATCCCCCCAAGACAGGGTCAATCATTCTGCCTCAGTCACCCCATTTGGTCCCTGGGTCATCTCTTAGAGTGTATACCTCCATCATAGGGTTTTTGCTCCCTGACATTTTTGTGGAGCAACCTACGGATTTATAGAGATTAGAGAGATTTAATGGTAATATGTCCATCAGTCTTATTCACGCCAGACCATGGTTTGCAGTGTTTCCCTGAAGGCACCGTGGGTGTCTGTGTGTAAGAAAGTTACTTAGCATCCAATCGAATTGGGGAGTGTTTTTTATGAATACGTCCAGCAATTGGCCTTGTGCTTCTTTGCACGTATATTCTTCAGCTCGTTCATTTTAATAATCCACTCCTTTGGTATTGATACCAAATCTGGATGACCTGTGTCAGCATTAGTAGGTGTTACTCTGGTAGTTGTTTCCAGTATCGGGAGTTGTTATTTTACGAGCAGGTTGTTTAGGATGGACAGGCACCTGAGCCAGTGGAACTGTGTTTGGTATGGCATGTTGTAATCTGGAAGGAGCAAGAGAACTACTTGGAGATCTCGGATAGCCTTATCTAAAGGCGTAAAAATTTCCGTTGGATTTGCTTGTCACATTCCTGCATGGATTTAAGAAAATTACCTGAAATTAGCCCAACTAGCTTCCTGGGTTTATGTATTTCAGCTTCAGTATTCATCTGAATCAGTTTTAGGGCGAATCAATGTGGGTGGAGCAAACAACGGGGTTGATTCAATATGTTGTTCAATAGTATCACCTAGCCGAACTAGGGAAGGAGGGGATGACATGCTCAGCACTTGGCTCAGCCAAGGCGGTAGAGGAGGTAGGTAATTCTCTGTTTATTCGATGAAACAGGATTAGCAGGGTGACTGGCCATGTTAGATAAATGTCCAAAGTCTGGGGATATGAGTGTAGAGTGCAGGACTTGAAGTCCTGATTGCGAGTCAGGGAAGTTTGGGACTTAGAAGGTGGGTCGCCTTTTAGTTTGTGATTTGTTAACTTCCAAGGACCCCAATGGAAATATATCTAAAGGTCTTATTGGACTATCCTTAGTTGGGATTATGCCAGGTTGGTACATGTCATATTTGTAACATATTATGTGGTACCAATTCTGTAAAAGGCTAATTGAGTAAATGTTATTGTTATTAATATTATTATTATTCTTCTGTTTTTTACTGGAAGGCTCTGAGCTGACCGACCTATGTCTTTTCCTGTTAGATCCGGACATTTTCTTGTCAGGAGGTGGGGACTAGCTAGGAGTTCTAGAAGAGATACTTCTAAAAAACTTACACACTTTAGTATTGCTGGTACTTGGATATTTTTGTAAAAGGTACCTGAAATGTAAGGTTTTACTGAACTCCATATAGATAATATGCCCGAGGGTATACATGTTTTTTGGGTCATTGTTATAAGCAAAAATATATGAATAGTGAAAGTACACTTAGCCTGTGAACTGGAAACGTCTAGTGATTTGTAAAATGAACTCACCTTAACATATAAGGGGTTAGGCTCATCCAGTGGTTGTCGCTTGGAACGGGAGAGGACGTTCTACTTGTTGAAGAGATTCTTCTCCGGTAGTGCTGTAGCTCGTTGAGCCTGGAAATCATAACAAGGAGTCAATGTTGTATGGTGGAATTAATACCGGAATTATTAGGTCTACTTAGGTTTTGGTAACATAGTGTCTAGTCATGTCCCGTTTATTTTAATCAGACTCCAGTTGCCTTTTATGTAAGAAGTAGCCTAGTGAATTATTATTCGGTATAACTGGATATAATTACCCGGTAATTTGTTAGTCATGTATAGCCTTTTAGGAAGGGAAAGGAAACTTGTACTTGTTTCCTGGAAATTAATTACAATATGTGATTAGTGAGAATACACTTCGTAGGTGAATTGGAAATGTCTAGAGTCTTTTGCCCAGTGAGCTCACCTTAGAGATATCGGTTATTTAGCCGAATGAAGGGAGCAACAGGTGAGATGGTTATGTGTACCATGGCCTTGAAATCTGGAATACTGTTCCTCTCCTGCTGTGGTTATCCCTTGGCTGGGAGGGGACGTTCTAATTGTTGTCCAGATTCTTCTCTGGAAATGTAGTGCATTCCCTGAGCCTGTGAATCATGCCAAGGAGTCAATGTTGCATAGTGAGATGGAAATAGGACTTATTTGGGCATACTTAACTTGGGCAAAAATGGGCACTAGCCTTGTATTGTTTATTTTAAATAAAAATAATAAGTATGACCAAGCCTAGAGTACCCGGCAAGAATATCCATTTGATTCCTTTCTTGGAACCCTGGTTTGTTTTTCTTAAAGTATGACAAAGTTTACGGTACTCGGTAAAATAATATCCGTTTCTCTTCCTGAAACCCGGAATCGTTCTTGTCCTCGTATGGCACAGCCTTGAATCATCCGGCACCCTATGGTGGTGGCGTTATGATGTCACCCGGGAATATTGGCATCCGGGATTGACACACATTTTTTATTTATTTTTATTTTTTAAATTAAACTGATTAGATAAACGTACTTATTTAAGCTCTCGTACTTATCTTAATTCTGACAGTTATGTTAACTACTAGTTAACAAGGTATCTATCTATCTATCTATTGCCTGATGTCGCGATCC
>CM064502.1:22296071-22462633 GCA_032716605.1 Paralithodes platypus
GAAAAAACACCAGGACCGTCAGTACCAAACAAAATAGGCTACTCCCATCTGAAAGATAGCTAGAAGCCCGACCTCTCGTAGTTAAATCCTCCTAACAAGCTAGGACTAAAGATGGCTAAACACGACAAAACGTTTCAGAGCATCCTCAACTCGGCCACGAGTGTTCCGTCCGTAAATAGACGCCCCACCAAAAAATACCCAAACTACACTTTTTCTGCGAGAAAACCACCCATGACACCCCTGCTAAGCTAATCCTAACCTTACTCCATAACATCCCAGAGTAAACAAATGAGAAACCGCACTAGGGACGCAAGAATGCGGAATCAATAGCGGAGCACTGTTGGGGACACGTCCGGGTGGGGTGAGCGCAGAGCACTGCCGGCGGAAAATGCGCTAGTCAGCGTCTGGTCCAAGAATCCACCGAAGTACATCCACGGAATATGGAAAGCTTATGAATAGTTATTCTTATTTTAGTTTTATTTTATTTTTTCTTTTTTTTATTTGTTACAAAGTTTTTTTCGTAGTGCTAACCCAATCATAAAGACGAACCATGAGTGATTTTGCGTTTGCTTTATGATGAAGGTCCTCGGAGCTCTGCGGCGGTAGATTCAAACTACGCTTATGAGTGTTTGAAGAGGTAGCCTTATGTCATAGGCATAATCGTCAATGATGGAGGGGCCACTAATAAATATATAGTATGTAACAAATTATGTTTAAGGACATAAGATATAATCAAATTAGTTATTTGTGCCTTTACAATGTTTTGACAAGAATAAAAAATTTTTTCTTGGAACACAATTTTTATTGAATCTCAATGTTCTATTCTTTACATATGGACCTGTATGGTTTACTTATAAGCAGATCTTCTTCGAAGTAACCGCCGTCCGCTTTTCTTTCAGTTTTTTTTTTTCTATATTATTGTATGTAAACAATATGCCTTAAAGATTGTTATATGGTTCTTTTTCTCTACCTATGGTAGTTTGTTAGTGTTTTTAGATTTTGTCACGAAAGTCCCCCTCCAGACCTTGAGATGATCATTAATCGTCAATGATGGAGGGGCCACTAATAAAATTATAGGTTTGCGTCCCCGGAGGGAAAGATGAAAACCTAATATTTTTAGTAATGTGTCTCTCCGTCAATGACGTGAGAGCCTTTTATCGGGCTCCCCGGAGACCCCTGTGAGGGTCCCGGAGAAAGCATAACGTGACCCAAATATATAAAAAGTACATCCTAGGGGGAAACCCTTTACTAACTAGGTCTTTCCTAGGGAACGTCAATTAAAAAAGGTAACCATTAGAAAAGAAGAAATTTTTTATGAAGTAAAAAGAATTAGAAACTATGAAATGTTGTATTACTAAATCAACTAGCGCAACCCGTTTATATCAGGTCCCTTTCCGTTGCACTCGTCCCCCAGCTGGTCCCTGCTGGGTTGGGTACGTCCTTTGTGTGTGTCGCGTCCCGTGCGACCGGGTTGGCCAAATTTTGTTGCTCTCGAAAAGTGCTACTTTTCATCTTTGGACGTTTCCTGCTGCCGTCTTCTGGGAAGTATATGTTACTATTAAACACCGGGTAACTCGGGGGGACTGGGAGAATTGACACTCTTGGTAATCATCTCCTGAACTAGTGACTCCACCTTTAAAAGAACCATGAGTGGCCTCTGTCAGGCTGACGTAAGCGAGGTCGCTGGAGCCACTGCCAAGTGATGCCTTTGCGCACCACAGTTCCTCGCCGCATGATCTTCATGGCCATTGGCCCTTGATGAACACCCCCGTAATGACCCAGTTAAACAGACTGGTGTTCGCCCTGGCTGGACTACTCCTCTGTCCCAACACGCCCTTTGACGTGGCCCCCGGGAGTGAGAGAGACCTTATTGGGTTTTTTGCTGGTGCGTGGTGTACTCTTGGACGACTGGCTGGGTTTGGCTGGAGGCGGCCCTGACACTGGTCCGTGTGGTGAAGACCTGTGGCCTTTACCTGAGAATTTACCCTGTTTATACCTGATGTGAGCCTGACCCTGGGTGAAAGAGGACTTAGGCTGATGAAAAGGCTTCGACCCACTAGCTTGAGCTTTCGAAACTGGTTTGGGTTTAGGGAAAGTAACGGTAGGCTTCTTAGGTTGAGATGAACTTTGTTTGAATGCTTGTGCCATATTGAAAACAGTCTTCCAAACTGCTGG
Organism: Paralithodes platypus; assembly: GCA_032716605.1. Taxonomy (NCBI): domain Eukaryota; kingdom Metazoa; phylum Arthropoda; class Malacostraca; order Decapoda; family Lithodidae; genus Paralithodes; species Paralithodes platypus. Next base: position 22,298,247 of record CM064502.1, read on the forward strand.
AGAAATCAAAGAAGGGGTTAGAACTGGAGACAGAATTACTTGGCTTGCAATACGGTCAGGAAGTTTCTTTACTAAGAACATCCTCAGATCCTGCCTTGCTCGAACCGCCTCTAATAAGGCCGTCCGAATATCTCCTAAAGACTGAATGGAAGTTTGGAGAAGCAAGCGCCGGGAAAGTTCAATGGCCTTCCTGACATCCGCAGTTTCGATTGCCTGAGAAGAGCGTAACAGAGACTTCGTTACTTGCTGAGTAACAATATATTGTGAAAACAGTCTAAACGCTTTACCTCTTAACCTAAGCTCGCGGTCTAGGTGAGTTGGGGAAGGCTTGCTAAATGGATCTTTTAATTCGCACAAATTGATTTTAGGGGCAGCCAAGAAATCAAACACAACAGAGGGGACTCCTCCGGCACTAAAAACCGGAAGAGAGAACCAAGAATGGTGCTCTTGAGGATTTGGTGAGAAGACTTTGTAGTGAAAGTAGTGGCACAATTTTGAGCCTCTGTTTCCCAGTCCACCCAAGGTCCCGTACCCAACTGCCCCACCTGCAAGACTGGATTAGAGGCTGAGTCTGTGATCGGAAACATATCCAATTCCGGCGTCAAAGCAGAAAGTGCCTTGACGTCGTTAAAGCCATCATTCTTAGTCCAGTCAGAAAAAAGCTTTGAAGCTGAGGCAGGGGGCAGGGCTGGCGTTGGTGCATACACAAAAAAGTCATGGTTATAATAACTGGGAATGGCCTTAATATGAACATCTAAAACATCGCCTTGACTATCCAATGCTCTGAGTTTTCTAGACTTATTGCCTTGCATTACCCACTCATGTGGTACAGGGAGCTCCCCCGAAATGGTAGCTTGTGCTGCCTCTGGCTTAGTTGGTAACATTGCTACCCATGACTCATCAGGCCCGTACAAAAGAGGCATAGCTCCTTTTCTGACTGGTGCCTTGTCTAAAGGGGGGGGGGGGGAGTTATGTCTGATATGATCCGCACATTGGAAGTAGTGAGAGCTGCTGTGCCTGGCACAGTGGGAATTGAATCTGACACAAGAGTAGGGTTAGGTATTTTAGCTAAAGCAATGGATGTAGCCAGAGGTCGCACATTCGTTGACGTCGCGGGAGCTTCCGGTACGGAACTGTAGGAGTACTGTAGGAGTTTCCGGCGTAGGGCCAAAGAACTTATTTATTAGTGGCCCCTCCATCATTGACGAACATGCCTATTACATAAGGCATCCTCTTCAAACACTAATCCGCCGTAGTTTGAATCTACCGCGCAGAGCATTTAAAATCTGAGGAGCCTTCATCATGAGCGCACGCGACCTCACTCATGGCTTCAGTCATTATGAATTGGGTTCTCACTACGAAAAAACTTCGTAAAAAAGAAAAAAGAAAAAGAAAATAAGAATAACTATCCAATAAGCTTTCCATCATATCGTGGATGTGCTCTGCTTTCAATGTGTTAATGAGCTATCGTAGCTTTTAATTATCATAACTCGGACCAGGGCTCCCATTCAGGGAGTATACCGAGCTCGCAAGCGAGGGACAGCCACAGCCAAGGTGTATGGCGATACTCACAGTCCCGGCAGGACAGAACACATCCCTTTGTGACTCAACTAGTGCTGACGTCCACCGGGATGCCGATGTACCATCTTCTATCACAGTTTTAACATGGCAACATGTGGAGGTCCCGGCTTCGGCTTGGATCTGCCCATGATAAGCCAGACTTAACGGATGAAGAACAACGATCTCTGGTCTCAGAGATGGAGGTTGAAGAGTCCAGTCACCTTCTAGGCGACTCTCAGGGTACTGTCGAATCTCCACGGAGTTCGTCATCGGCTAGGTATGGACCGGCGGAAGAGATTGATGGACTACTTTTGAATGTACTTAATAGGTTCTTTGGCCCTACGCCGGAAACTCCTTTTAATTCGGGAGATCCCGCGATGTCGACGAATGTGCGACCTCTGGCTACGCCCTTTGCTTTAGCTAAAATACCTAACCATCCTCTGGTGTCAGATCCAATTTCCAATGTGCCAGGCACTGCGGCTCTCACTACTTCCACTGTGCGAGTCATATCAGACATATCTCCCCCTCCTTTAGACAAGGCGCCAGTAAAAAACCAGAAGCTATGCCTCTTTTATACGGGCCGGATGAGTCCGGGGTAGCAATGTTACGGAAACTGTTTTGGATGTTCATATTAAGGACATTCCACGTTATTACAACCATGACTTATTCTTCCCACCAAATCCCTCCATAACGCCATTCTTGGTTCTCTCTTCCGGTTTTTGGTGCCGGCGGAGTCCCCTCTGCTTGGCTGCCGCCCCCCAAATAATCAATTTGTGCGAATTATCAGCTCCCTTTAGCACGCCTTCCCCAGCTTACCTAGACCGCGAGTTTAGGTTAAGAGGAAAGGCGTTTACACTGTTTTCGCTATATATTTTTCCCAGCAAGTACAAAGTCTCTGTTACGGTCTTCTCAGGCAATAGAAGCCGCGGAAGTCAGGAAAGCCATTGAACTTTCTCGGCGCTTGCTTCTCCAGACTTCCTTCCAAGTCTTTAGGAGATATTCGGACGGCCTTATTAGAGGCAGTTCGAGCAAGGCAGGATCTGAGGATGTTCTTAGTGAAGAAACTTCTTGACCGTATTGCAAGCCAAGTAGTTCTGTCTCCAGTTCTAATTCTTTTTTTATTTCACCAGCAGTTTGGAAGACTGTTTTCAATTTGGCACAAGCATTCAAGCAAGGTCCCCGCAAGCCCTGATGCCCTTGTTAGAACAAGGGATCGGGGTATGGTGGTATCGGGGCGACTACCTGGTGGTGGCAGAAACAGAATAGTTACGCATCATTCATGTCTACGTTACGTTAAACCATCTCAAATCTCTAGGATTCAAGGTCAACTTAGTAAGAGTCCAACCCTTGTTCCCCCACGAGTATTTCAGGGGATAGGGCTGGTCGAGGACACAGCTTCTCTCACTCTGAGTCAGAGTGTGGACACTCGAAACAGATTTCGCAAAAACTGTTTATGTTTCTCCACTGTCTGACTACGACACAGAGACTTGGGAATCTCTAGTCGGTTCTCTCAACTGGGTTCAGCTAATTGTGAAGTTGGGCCGGTTGTAAATCTAACGTTTAATCTGGGAGGGCAACACATTTTTCCCACTATTACCGGCGGGGATAGTATGGCCTATCCCAACGTTATTACACAACTTACTAGCGGTTTGGGCGACGAGAGAAATGTTGCACGCAGTCATGTCATGAACCTCTCCTCCGCCGTCGGTATGGGTGGACATGGATGCGTCAGGAACGATAGGTTGGGGCTTTTAGTCAAACTTCGGGCATCAGGGTCAAAGGTTTTGGTCCTATTTTAGAAATCTTCCACATCAATGCCAAAGACTTACTAGTCCCCTTCTCTGTCCTTCAGGCTCACGGTTTCTGTTTGCGGGGCAAGTCGGTGGCCTTCAGAATGGACAATCTGAATGCGGTTCACTGTAGTCAGAAACAAGGGTCAATGAGATCTCGGAAGTGGCTAAACGTGTCAGAAAAGATTTTTATACTAGCCAACAGGCTGGACATTCATCTTCACGCATCTTATCTCCCAGGCGTAGCAAACGTCTGGGCAGACGCTCTGTCTCAGCGACAAAGCACAACAGTAGAATGGGCGCTCTTGCGTGTGCGGAGCATTACGATCCACAAGTGGATTTTTTTGCGTCTGAGAAGACCCACAAACTCCCACTGTACCCCACCCGCCGGACGAAACCGCCGGCGGGCGGACCTGACGCTCTGATGACGGACGAGAACAGGTTGAGTTCCATTTATCTATTTTCCGCCGCCAGACGCGTCTCTAATGTGCCACGTAGTCAACAAACTACAGTACAGGATTAGCGAGGCGTAGTCTCGCTAATCGCGCCCCTATGGCCGGCGCAGTGTGGTACCAGCATTTTGAACACGTGGTGCCCGCACCCAGTGTCACTCCTGGTCGGGTTGTTCCACTTAGAACTCAATTGGCAACCTGGAAACCTCGCGGACTTGTTCATTTTGGACATTCAGGAGGCCAAGTGGCTAGCACCATATGGTAGCGACGTGACCAAGATATTCACGAATCAATATACCCAGTCTACAAAGCGACAGTTCAATCGCATTGGCAAGCTTTTACGTCTCGGATTCTTAGAACAAAACAAACTCTGCCCTCGGTGGCGTTGGTTGTTTATTATTTAATTTATTCTGTTCATGCAGAAACATTTATCTGCAAGTGATTTATGTGGGCAGGTTTTAAACTCCGCCCACCTCCCCGTCACCTCAGGCCTCCATGGTCTCTGGACAAAGCATCGTCGTTATTCTCCGTTCCCGTATGTACCAAAGACTGCAGATTTTACAAAAGGGCAGTATTCCTTATGGCTTTGGCTACCGGGAACAGAGTATCTGAGCTGGCGGCGATGAGCAACGCACCTAATTGCCTCAGGTTTGATAGGCTTCATGAGTGTATTCACATTGCACCTTCCCCAGGCTTCATAGCCAGGATTGAGCACAGTGAAACACGTGTTTTCAGAGTTCACGGTGCCGGCGTTAAACAGGGGAAAGGTGCACCCATCTTTTTTTGCCCAGTGCAAGCTCTAACCAAATATTTAAGAGTGGCACCTCTAAATCACCAGGGTGCTTTATGGGTCGCAAGTCCGGGTGAACGCTTGATGGAGCGTACACTGGCTTCTCTCTTGGTCGAGGACTTTAAAGAGAAGAATCCCGGCGTTGTGGGTAAGACCCACGATTTACGCAAGGGGACAGCCTCTTTACATTTCCTTAATAATCTTTCGGTGGAAGTTATTACGTCCACACAGTTGTGGGCCTCTAATCAGGGGTTTTTGCCTCGATACCTTTCAGTAGCCCTGGACAAACCTTCCTTGCCATGTATAGCTTTACGGCAGAGGGTCTAGGTGGCCCTTTTAGTCACGTTTTGTTTAATTTCAAGAAAAGGGGGGGGGGGGGGGGCAGTCAGTGTGACATAGGACACCCTAGACCCCTCCGAAGTATGTGTTCGGAACATACGATCTGTGATACTGGTTGTAGGCATTGTATTATAAAATTTCTCTGTAGTATTCATTGCAGGAAATTGTGCTAAAGGCCAATAGTAGTGTTACAACAATTCTTGTTGTAAGTAGCTTTGGCTGTGAAGCAATAGATTTTTGAGAAATCTCGGTAGTTGCAACTACGACTTTTACTTTTGAAGTAATTACTTCTGCATAAGTACACGAGTTCAGTACTTCTACGAATGTACAAGAATTCATTTATGTTTGGTTATATTTTTTAGGAATATATCCACTAGTTAATGGGGTTTATATGTGCACATGTAAACTTATAAGTTTTTAGTTTTCACCACTTACTTTAAGTGGGGTGCCTTCTTAACTAGCAGATCTGTGCACAGAGTCTCAGAGTTAACCCTTTTTCAAGCAGGCTTTCTTTGAAGCACGCTCCTGCTTGTACCCCTTTTTGAAGATTTAGGCTGTATAAAGTTTATGCACCCGAATATCTCTTTTTTACAAGAGTACGAATACTATGTGGTTGTTTGATTATCTGCTTTTCTAGAGTTATGATATGATTACGAATTTTCCCCTCCAGTCTTAGAAATCAGGCATGTTCGTCAATGATGGAGGGGCCACTAATAAATTATATGTTTGACTCCTGTAAGGCGATAAAGAAAACCTAATATTTAGTAGTGGCCCCGTAATCATTGACGACTGGGGCCCTCCCGACCATCCCCTTCCCATTCGTTGTTGTATTAAGGATTTTGGTTTACTTGATATGTCAGTGAAGGAAGAATGACGGCTGAATCAGCGTCTGGTCAAAGAATCACACAAGTACATCCACGATATGATGGAAAGCTTATTGGATAGTTATTCTTATTTTCTTTTTGTTTTTTATTTTTTACGAAGTTTTTTCGTAGTGAGAACCCAATTCATAATGACTGAAGCCATGAGTGAGGTCGCGTGCGCTCATGATGAAGGCTCCTCAGATTTTAAATGCTTTGCGCGGTAGATTCAAACTACGGCGGATTAGTGTTTGAAGAGGATGCCTTATGTAATAGGCATGTTTTGTCAATGATTACGGGGCCACTACTAAATATTAGGTTTTCTTTATCTCCTTACAGGAGTCAAACCTATAATTAGTGCATTCAATAGTAACCCATCAATCTCTTCTGTAGTTACATACCTAGCAGATGACGAACTCCGTGGAGATTCGACAGAACCCTGAGAGTCGTCTAGGTGGTGACCTGACTCTCCAACTTCCATCTCTGAGACCAGAGAACGCTGTTCTTCATCCCTTAAGTCTGGCCTCTCATGGGAAGATCCCGCCGAAGCCGGGACCCCCACATGCCGCCATGTTAGATTCTGGGATAGAAGATGGGACATCGGCATCCCGGTGACGTCAGCCACTACTTGCGTTACCAAAGGATGTGTGCCTTCCTGCCAGGGCTGAGAGTATCGCCATATGCCTTGGCTGTGGCTGGTTACTCGCTTGCGAGCCTGGAATATTCCCCAATTGGGAGCCCTCACTCGAGCACCCTAGCGGTTTATAGTTTCCGTAAGATACTCCTAAATCTGAGGCTGACACACGTGGACCTGGTAGAGAAAGTATGCATATCAGTGATGAAATGTCCGCCGGGGCATCCTCCACCACATTCCTCTGATTCCACCACCGACCTGTCAGATTGGACGTTAGACTTGGAGGGGTAGATGCAGAGAGCGGGGTACCAGGCTCCGGCGACAGCCGTGAGTCCGCTCGCACCGGAGGATCCCTTTTGGATGATTTATGACTTCTACTAGACTTATGTTTAGTTTTAATGTCTTTAGGACCCCTACTCTCTTCCTTTGTCCTCTTCCGTGGAGGTGAAGAAGAGTGGCCCGAAGCTTTCACCTGCTCCCGCAGGGGTGACCTTGACTTGGACCTCGCCGCCGATGCCGAAGGTGACGGAGAGCGAGGCCTCTTAGATCTGCCAGGGGAGGTTGTGGGAGCCTGTCCCCGCCCAGTCTCGGAGGCCGTACGTGTACGGATCTTACTTTTAGGGGGGACATGTTGAATAATTAACAGTTCCCAAAGTTCAAGGTTGTCACATTGCAAAGCTTTATGAGCTACATTTGTTGAATAAGTAGCGAGCAATTGTTTTACTTCCTGCAAGGCCACCGCCGCAGTATTGTCTTTGTGAATCAACAGTTTAACACTTAAGAGGGTACAAATAGTGCAATGCTTTGTCACCCTTATCCCCCGTGACCGATCGAGGCATTTAACACATTTAATGCACGGCTTGTGCGCAAAAATAGGGATACCGGAGCATAACGCCGTTGAACACAAAGCTATGAGAGGTTCTATGGCCGACATGACCGAGACTGGCGGAAATCTACCCACCCCCGGGATGTACCTGGTCACCTGGTGCCATGCCGGTACTCCGCCCTGGAAATAGAAAATTCCCAGGAATTAATGCTCATAAGGTTACCCCAAAACTGCTGGTCAACGAACCGTAGTCCTCAACCACTACTTTTCGCTGCCCCGCAGTTTCAAGTTAAAGATTTCAGCATATCTTTACCTGTCCAAAAGATTTAAGCCTATCTTCTGAGTCTTCATAAATATGAAGCATATCTTTAATAAAGATGAAGTCCTTCAAGTATCCCTTTACACTTGAAACACTAGTAAGATTCAGGCATCTTCTTATCCCATAAAAAGTCTAAGCCTATCTTAATCTCTAATCCGACTTCTACCAGAAGCCCTCATAGATCGCCGTCTTGCAGGTCGTGATACCGTATTGTATCAACCAATTGTTTGGCAAACCATAGCGAATTGCAAATCCGGTAATATAACCACCCGAAAGTACCACCGCCGGGTTTCATATAAAATGTCAAACCAATTGTACCTACCCCAGACCTCTTTGCCAAAAAAGGTCGCCGGGAGGAAAAAGACCAAACAAACAAACAGCATTGTCTTGAAGGCCGTTATACCTGACAGTATCAATCAATTGTTTGGCAAACCAGCGGCTCGCTTGGTGTAGTGACTAGCGTCTCGGACTTCCACCCAGAAGGCCCGGGTTCGCGCCCACTCTCGGCGCATTAAAGATTTTTCACAAGCACTGAGTCGTTACCATCCCTCATGAGCAAAGGGATGGGCTAGTAGTACAGGACCCCAATGGAAATACGCCTAATCGGCCTTATTGAGCTATCCTTAGCTAGCTTAGCATGCGCTAGCTTTAAGAACTATTATTATTATATTATTATTATTAATTATAACCATAGCGAATTGCAAATCCGTTAATACAACCACCCGAAGGTACCACCGCCGGGGTCATATAACATGTCAAACCAATTGTACCTGCCCCAGACCTCTTTGTAAAAAGGTCGCCGGGAGGGAAAGACCAGACAAACAACAGTTTTGTTTCAATGGCTTTGAAAAGCCGAGAAAACCATATCCAACAGGTGTCAGCATGACCACCTAGATAAATGTGTGGAGCCCACCTCGCCGGGAATAACACAGGAAGCCTGAGCACAGGCTCGACCACAGAAAACGCAGTTTCTGATGAGCCCTCAAGCTACCAAACTCGCCGGGTAACTAACCTATTTTAGCCAACCTGACTAAAACTCGGTAAACCAAACGGCTCTCTCGGAGCAATCGAGAAAACCCGCCGGAAAGGCAACCCACAACAAACAGAACGCAGTCTGATAAACATAATCAGACGCAGTCCGAAGCTCCTGGATCAGCCAATCACAACTAATCCAGGACACACATGACACATGAATAATTTTTATAATAATAAACAATGAAAACACTTGCATATGTGAAAAAACTACGAGTGGCTGGCTAGGCCTAGTGAAAACGGAAAAACACTTAATGACGTTGAAACCCAATCGAAAAGCCCTTCATCCCACCAAAACTGGAACAGCAGCCACATCAACATCATAGAAAAAACCCGGAAAGGGTAACACTGACTCGGGACCCAGAAAGAACTTCACTACGTGAAGAAAAAACACCAGGAACGTCAGTAAAAAACAAACAAGGCTACTCAAATCTGAAAGATAGCTAGAAGCTCGACATCGCGTAGTTAAAGCCGCCTAACAAGCTAGGACTAAAGATGGCTAAACACGAAAAACGTTTCAGAGCGTCCTCAAACCGGCCACGAGGGTCCGTCCGAAATAGACGCCCCAACAAAACGACCCAAAATACACTTGTTCTGCGAGAAAACCACCCATGACACCCCTGCTACGCTAATCCTAACCTTACTCAAGACATCCCAGAGTAAACAAATGAGAAAAAACTCACTAGGGACGCAAGAATGCGGAATCAAAGCGGAGCACTGTGGGGGACACGTCCGGGTGGGGTGAACGCAGAGCAAGGAAGGAGGAATGCTGCGCTGGTCAGCATCTGGGCCCTGAACCCACAGAACTGCATCCACAGAAGATGGGAAGCTTATGAATAGTTATTCTTATTTTATTTTTATTTTTTATTTGTTACGAAGTTTTTTTCGTAGTGAGAACCCAATCATAAAGACGAACCATGAGTGATTTTGCGTGTGCTTATGATGAAGGTTCCTCTGAGCTCTGCGGCGGTAGATTCAAACTACGCTTATGAGCGTTTGAAGAGGTAGCCTTATGTAATAGGCATAATCGTCAATGATGGAGGGGCCACTAATAAATTTAGCTTTATGGATATTTTCAAAGTCAAATGGCAGAGCTCTTATGATTAAGCTGTTCACGACAAATTAACCAAACAGTTTACGCCTTCCACTATTAAACAGTAGGAATTACATCGGAAACAATTTACCACGTAGATTGTAGAGTCTGTCCAACACATAGCTTCAGTCAGTTTATTTTTAAAGTACTTCAATTACTCTTTTGAAGACAAACAACTGTCAATTTACACACTATACAATCAATTCTCAGCCATTAAAGAATCGTTCTTTGATTCCACTGGCTTCCGACTTACCCCTCAACAAGTTCAAAGGAGTTTTTCTTACAACTTGGTTTTAGTTACGAAATATTTTCAAAACCAAATGGCTAAATTCTTATGACCAAGCCGTTCACGACAAATTAACCAAACAATTACACCTTCCACAATTAGAGTATGAGTCACATTGGAAACAATTTACAACGTGGATTGTAGAATCCAACCAACAAAGTGCCTCAATAAGTTTAATTTTAAAGTACTTAAATTACCTTTTCGAAGATAAACACCTATCAGTTAACACACTTCGCAATCACCTCTCAGCCATTAAAGAACCATTCTATGACCTTACTGGCCTTAGACTTCCACCTAAGTATGAAGGAGGTTTTATTACGGCTTGTTTTAAAATTACGAACTCCAGCGAGACAGATTCTACCTCAGTGGTTTCTGGGCAAAGTGTTAAATCTATTAAGTACTAAACCTTACACGGTCAACCCCTCTTATGACAAGTTATTATCTAAATGTGTTTCTTAATTTCGTTAACAACAACACATAGAGTGTCCGAACTTGCGGCCATGGCTAGAGCTGCGAACTGCTTACAATTTATAGATCTGAGTGCTGTTACCTTCACACCAACTCTGATTTCATAGCCAAGAATGAAAGAGAAGATCATATATTCTCACCTTTTGATATAATGGCCCTCAAACAAAAGAATAAACATCAGGCAGTAGGCCCAGTGTTGGCTTTGTATAAGTATGTACAACCAACTACACCCTTACACCCTTATCATTTATGGATCTCTTCACATGGCAAATCAAAGTTATCTAAACGACAGCTTGCTTCAATTCTAGTGGACGTTATCAAAACAGCCGTACCGTCAACAGTAACAAGGGCCCATGATGTGAGAAAGTGGGCCACGACAGTCAGATATTTATTAGTGGCCCCTCCATCATTGACGAACATGCCTATTACATAAGGCATCCTCTTCAAACACTAATCCGCCGTAGTTTTAAATCTACCGCGCAGAGCATTTAAAAACTGAGGAGCCTTCATCATGAGCGCACGCGACCTCACTCATGGCTTCAGTCATTATGAATTGGGTTCTCACTACGAAAAAACTTCGTAAAAAATAAAACAAAAAGAAAATAAGAATAACTATCTAATAAGCTTTCCATCATATCGTGGATGTACTTGTGTGGATTTCTGACCAGACGCTGATTCAGGCGTCATTCCTCCTTCTCTGCTCTGCGTTCAGCCTGCCCGGACGTGTCTCCCCACGCTCCGCTGATTCCGCATTTGTTGCGTCCCTAGTGAGTTTTTTTCTCATTTGTTTACTCCGGGATGTATCGAGTAAGGTTAGGATATGTGTAGCAGGAATGTCCTGGGCTGGTTGCCCGCAGTGCAGTGTATTTTGGGTCGTGTGTTTGGGGCATCTATTTCGGATGTTCCCTCGTGGTCCTGTTGTGGACATGTGAACTTTTCACAGTTAGTTAGCTTGTGTTGCAGGCGGCTTTCATTACGCGTTAGTTATTGCTGCCTTTTATCTTTCTGATGAGGTAAGCTTTGCTTACTGACGTTCCCAGCGTATTTTTCTTCACTTAGTGAAGTTTTTTCTGGGTCCCGAGTCAGTCTTCCCTTTGCCGGAAGTATTTGCTACAGTGGTGTGTTGGCGGTGGTTCCTGTTGTGATATTTCCAGTGTTTTGTGTATATTTCAACATTTATTATGCCGTCTACTTAGGCCTAGCCAGCCACGCGTAGCTTTTGCCACATGTACAAGTGTTATTGTTTATTATTTATAAATATGCCCTACTGTGTCATGTGTATCCGGGTTTTAGTTGTGTATTGGCTAATTCCTTGGACTATGTTTGTTCCTGGTTTAGTTGTGTATTGGCTAATTCCACGGATTATTGTGTGGACTTAGGTTAGTCGTGCGTGGCTTCCTTCGTGTCCGTTGTACGATCAGATGGTGTCTGTTCGGGGTGGGTTTCCTTCCGGCGGGTTTTTTCTCGGTTTCACCATGAAAAAACCCGGCCGAGAGTCGTGTTGGGCCACACAGGCTTGTATTCCCGGCGATGAGGTGTCTGTGGCTCTCCAGGACTGCGTCTCTGTTGGTACCTGGTTTCAGGCACCCTTTGATTCCCGGCGGAATGACTGTACCCATCTATAAAACGCTGTTCATGCGAACATACGTTATGTAGTTTTTCTACCAGGTTTTACAAAAACCACATGAAAAACCTAGCTGTTGTTAAGGGCTTTCCTCCCCGGCGATCTTTTACAAAGAAGTGGGGACAGGAACTTATGGGGTTAACTTTTTGACATCTCACCCGGCGGGTGTACCTTGGTAGGGTGGGATGAACAAACTAAGTCAATTAGTTCATTAACCAATCCATTTTAAGTGATACTATATGTATCGCCGCCTTTATACTTATGGCGATTGAAGGTTCAATTAGGGTTAACATCGTTTTTCACACCAGGGGGTGCTCCTAGGTGGAGGAAAAAAGGAATTTACAATTCAATTTCGAGTTAACCACTTAATTAGTGATACAATTAGGTATCGCCGCCTTCAACCTTACGGCGATCTTTTTGTGACAATTCGTTAGGAATCAGATCTCGTGTCAGCCTGCCCTGTGTTATTCTACTAAAATATTTCAAGGGCCGGCGTCTTTATGGGGGTTGTTTTTGTTCCAAAAATTGAATCTTAAGACAGTCACCACCAGAAAGACTATAATCGCCATGCTGGACAGTTATATTATGTCAGAGGGTATTCTTCACTTTCTTCAAAAGATTTGTTTAGATATTCTGAACCCCGCCGCGTAGCGAGCTGTGATCATTGTGTCATTACATCTCATTATCCGGTGGGTTATTAACACTTGTGTGCGAACATGTTGGGTTAAGCTTATGAGCATTAATTCCTGGAAATTTTCTTTTTTTCCAGAGCTGGGCTCCGGCGGACCAATACAGACCCGGCGGTAGTTTCCCCACCAGTCTCTGTCATGGCTACCTCAGCCCCAGTCTTTGCTTTATGCACTACCCCTGATTGTTCCGGTATCCCTATTTTTGCGCATACCCGTTGCATAAGGTGTGTTAACCTCTGAAGTGCGCATGGGGGTAATTGGAAACGTCCCCCTGTGCTGACGTATTTGAGGTGTTTCCGTCACTAAAATATTCATTGTGCCATTAATAGCATTAATATTTATCCATATGCGCCTATTATGGGTTGATTATAAAGGTATTAACCTGAAACAACAATAAAACGAGTGAAAACAGCGTTTGGATGGTCAAAATCGGAGATATAGCCCGCGAGTTGTATAATGTATGGGTGAGGCAATCTGCTTTCCCGCCAATTTCCCCCAAGGCCACTGAGACGCAGTCGATCGATACTCTCTCTCTCTCTCTTGCACTCGCTTGCTATCAGTGATGACCACACCCTCCAATCGGATTTCTAATGTTAGCACGAAAATATACCTCAGAATAAGGGAATAACAGGGAAAATAGGTGATAACTGAAGGAGAGGAGGAAAGTGGGGAAGGAGGGGAGGGAGGTAGAGGACTGAGGATTTTTGCATGGCCCCAGGGGCCAAAAAAAAATAAAAAAATAAAAAAAAAAAAATATAAATTTTTTTTTTTTTTCGATGTCAAAAGTTGATTTTTATTTTCTCTGACTCTTAAGAGTCTTCCCGCAGTGCGCCGGGGGAACTCTTAAGAGTCTCCCCGCAGCTCCCGGGTTAAATGTCTAGACCGTTCAAGGGGTCTCTGGGTTATGCGTAATTGTTTTTTTTGCTCCCAATTAGCTATCAAGGTCCTTTGCGATAATGATAAGACCGCGGCAGTAGCTTTAAGAGAAGTACGGCAGCAGATGGCAGCTTACACTACGATTGTTGCGCATAAATCACTTCAATGTGACAACGTCCCTCTTTGGGATCGATTGCTGTTTGAACACCCTCCCCCCCCTAAACGTTCCTCTAGAGTCACGAGTTATAAGCCGGCGGAGACTGGTCAGGGTTCTGTATCTTCGGCTACTACACCAAAACGTCCAAGAGAGCCTACACCCCCGGCGTCCGCCTCATCGTCTCGGGAGAGATCTCGGTCTCGGTCACCTCTCAGACGCCAGTCTTCTAGTCTTGCCTCTTCACCAGCGAGTAAGAAGAGTAGGACGGAAAGTTCCACCAGTGGTCACGGCGAGGATTCCTCCAAATCTAAGAGTAGTTCTCGGTCACACCGTAGCCATAAATCCTCCAAAAAGGATTCCCATAAGAGAAAGTCCTCCCTACATTCACCAGCTTCTAGTGCCTCTCATAGTACCTCTACCTCAGGCAAAGTTTGTGTTAGGCCTCAAGGGTCCAGTGCGGTGCCTGTCCCTAAAGAGGATTTACTTAGTAATATTCTAACCCTGGAATTGGAAAGTTCAGGTGGTTCAATAATTGAGAATGTTTCAGACTCCCAAGAGAGTGTAGGCCAGGGCCTCGGTGTTTGGCGGTTTGCTCAGCCAGGGTCTGACCACCCACGTCCGACTCAAACGAGTCACACAGTAGCTGATGTCCACAGGGACGCGGCGATCCCATCCTCTATTCCTGACTTATCTTGGCAACAAGGTACCCCAGCTTCGGCGGGGTCTTCTCAGGAGGATCAGGAGGAAAAAGACGAGGTTTCTATTATTTCGGAGATGGAAGGGCAAGAGTCAGGCTCAGGGTTAGACGCCGCGCAGGATATTAATGATTCACCTGTAATTTCATCATCTAACCAATTTGTTACTGCGCAAGAAATTAATGGGATACTTACTGATGCTTTATCTAAATTTTTTGGCCAACAACAGGAAACCCCCACTATGGACTTGGGGGCTCCCACGACAAGTTCTACGGTACGGCCTCTGATGACTTCGATTGCTTTATCTAAGATCCCTAACCCTCCCACTCTGTCGCCATCAGGGGTTACTAAGCCTGCTACGGCGGCATTGACAACTTCAAATGTCAGGGTCATCACGGACGTCAATCCACCCCCTCTAGACAAGGCGCCTCTCAGAAAGGTAGCTATGCCCTTGCTTTATGGACCAGACGAGTCATGGGTCCTTTTGACCCCCACTAACCCAGAGCTCGCCCAACCTACCTTGTCAGGGGAACTCCCAGTACCGTGTGAGTGGGTCATCCAGGGCAATAATCAAAGAAATTGAGGGCCTTGGATATTTTGGGGAATGTACTAGACGTAAACATCAAGGCTATACCTAGTTATTATCACCAAGACTATTTTGTGTATGCTACTAAACCAGCTTTACCCCCTGCCTCAGCTTCGAAAACTATTTTCAGACTGGTCTAAGCTGGATGGGTTTAATGATATTAAGGCTCTGTTGGCTATTACTCCTGAACTAGATTTACAAACCGTCACAGACGAGACAGCTAATCCAGTGTTGAAGGTGGGGCAGTTAGGACCAGGACCTTGGGTAGATTGGGAGGTAGAGGCTCAAAACTTTGCAACCACTTTCACTTCTAAATCTTCCCACCAGATCCCTCAGGATACACATTCATGGTTCTCCATGCCGGTAGGTTCTGCCGGCGGAGTTCCGTCAGCTTTATTTTCCTTTTTAGCTGCCCCTAAGATTAATCTTTGTGAACTAAAGGACCCATTCATTACCCCTACCCCTTCTCACCTAGACAGAGAATTTAGGCTAAGGGGAAAAGCTTTCCGCCTGTTTTCACAGTACATAGTTTCTCAACAGGTGGCTAAGTCTTTACTCAGGTCTACTCAGGCAATCGCAGACGCGGATGCTCGAAGATCAGTTGAATTATCCCGGCGTCTGATTCTTCAGTCGTCAATTCAATCCTTAGGTGACATACGCACAGCCTTACTTGAGGCGGTACGAGCACGACAGGATCTTAGACTGTCGTTAGTCCGCAAGCTGCCTGATGGCATTGCTAACCAGGTGGTCATGTCCCCAGTACTTACACCTTCTTTAATGTCCCCTGATGTATGGCGAACAGTGTTTAACATGGCACAGGCCGTGAAGCACAGTCCCGCACAGGCTAAGAAACCCGCATTTAACTTCCCCAAACCTAGGCCTCCTACTAAAGCTCAGCCAGGGGGTTCTAAGCCGTTTCTTCCGCCTAAGTCCTCCCAATCCCCCCTGGGTCAGTTCAGGCATAGACAGAGAGGGTTTTCAGGACAGAGGGGACGCGGCCAGTATAAGCCGGGTCAGGGCCAGTCTTCGGCCCACACCAGCCAGCCGGCGAAGCGTCCAACACCACCAAACCCACCATCAAAAAACTAAAGTCTTTCTCACTCCCAGTGCCTACCTTAGAGCCGGAGGACCCGAGGGAAGTACAGCCGGCGAACCCTTGTCTGCTAACTGGGTCGTTCCGAACGTGTCACCAAGCATGGCCGTTAAAAACTTGGGCACGGATGGTGGCACGCAAAGGCATCACTTGGCAGTGGCTCTGGCGACCTCGCTTACGTCAGCCGACAACGGCAAATTGTGTTTCATTAGAGGTGGAGCTGCTGGTCCAGGAGATGATTGCCAAGAATGTCATCATCCCGGTACCCCCAGATTACCCTGTATTCACGTCAAAACTGTTTTTGGTTCCCAAACGGGACAGTGTTCAGATGAGGCCGGTCGTAGACCTGTCGTATCTGAACCTTCACATTTACAACGAGTCTTTCAGAATGTTAACAGCTCATCAAATCAGGCTAACACTTCTGCCGGGTGGCTGGATGTGTTCCCTAGACCTGACAGACGCCTATTGGCACGTGTCAGTCAACAAAAGATTTCAAAGGTTTCTGGCCTTGAGGATCAGGCACCAAAATTTTGTTTTTCAAAGGATGCCGTTCGGTTTGAACCTAGCACCTCGATTATTCACAAAATTAGTCAGGCAAGCCCTGATGCCATTGTTAAAACAGGGAATCAGAGTGTTGTGGTATCTAGACGACTGGCTGGTGGTGGCAGAGACACAACACTTATGCATAAAACATGTCAATATCATTTTAAATCATGTCAAAACTCTAGGCTTCAAGGTAAATCTGGTAAAGTCAAACCTTGTTCCCTCAAGAGTAATTCAGTGGATAGGGCTGGTCTGGGACACCGCCGCTCTCACTCTGAGTCAGAGTGTGGACAATCGCAACAGGTTTCGCAGGAAACTGTTCAGGTTTCTTCACAGTCTGACTACGACACGAAGAGTCTGGGAGTCTCTGGTAGGCTCTCTCAACTGGATTCAGCTAACTGTCAAGTTGGGCCGGTTGAAAGTAAAACGATTAATATTGGAGGGCAACAAATATTTCCCACTCTTACCGGCGGGAAAATTATGGCCCATACCAAAATTAATCCACACCTTACTAGCGGTCTGGGCGAAGAGGGAAACATTGCACTCAATCATGTCATGGACCTCTCCTCCTCCAACGGTATGGGTAGACACGGATGCGTCAGGCACAATAGGGTGGGGATTTCAGTCAAATCAGGGGCACCAGGGTCAGGGACTTTGGTCCCACTTAGAAATCGCTCACATAAATGTCAAAGAGTTACTAGTCCCATTGTATTTCCTTCAGGCTCACGGGCCGGCGTTACGGGGCAAGTCAGTGGCCTTCAGAATGGACAATCTGAATGCAGTTCACTGTATTCAGAAACAAGGGTCAACGAGGTCAAGGAAGTTGCTACTCGTGTCGGAAGAGATTTTTACTCTCGCCACCAGACTAGATATTTATCTTCACGCATCTTATCTCCCAGGCGTAGCGAACGTCTGGGCAGACGCTCTGTCCCGGAGACAGAGCACGACAGTAGAATGGGAGCTCAAGCAACCCATTTTCGACCTAATGATTGCAGAGCTCTCCCATCCACAAGTGGATCTTTTTGCGTCCGAGGAGACTCACAAGCTCCCTCTATACCTCACCCGCCGGACGAAAACGCCGGCAGGGGGGCCAGACGCCCTAGTGACAGACTGGAACAGATGGAGCTCCATCTATCTGTTTCCACCGCCAGATGCGTCACTAATGTGCCACGTAGTGAACAAACTACGAGTTTATCGAGGCTTAGTCTCGCTAATCGCGCCCCTGTGGCCGGCGCAGGTGTGGTACCAGCAGTTAATAATGTGGTGCCCGGACCCGGTATCGCTCCCGGTCAGGTACTTCCACTTAGACACGATTGGCAACCTAGAGACCTCGCTGACTTTTGCATTATGGACATTCAGGAGGCCAAGTGGCTAGCACCATACGGTAGGGATGTGACCAATAAATTATTAAATCAATATACTCAG
Source organism: Paralithodes platypus (assembly GCA_032716605.1). NCBI lineage: Eukaryota > Metazoa > Arthropoda > Malacostraca > Decapoda > Lithodidae > Paralithodes > Paralithodes platypus. The sequence continues at coordinate 22,316,384 of CM064502.1, forward strand.
TCTACTAAGCGACAATATCAATCTCATTGGAAAGCTTTTACTTCTTGGATTGTTAGAACGGAACAAACTGTACCGTCAGTGGCTTTAGTTTTTAATTACTTGAACTATCTGTTTGAGCAGAAACATTTATCTGTGGTTACTCTGAAGAATCACTTAACTGCGATTAGAGTGCCCTTTTTCGACCTTACAGGTCTATCCATACCGGTGGCGGAGGAAACAGGATTTATGAGAGCTTGTTTTAAACTCCGCCCACCTCCCCGTCAGCTCATGCCTACTTGGTCTCTGGACAAAGCTTTGTCTTTACTTCATTCTCGTCTGTACCAAAATACTGCAGACTTTGCTTTAATCTTAAAGAAAGCAGTTTTCCTTTTGGCTTTGGCCACCGGAAACAGAGTGTCTGAGCTGGCGGCGATGAGCAACACACCTAATTGCCTTAGGTTTGGTAGACTTAATGATTCCATTTCCATTGCACCCTCCCCGGCGTTTGTAGCCAAGAATGAGCATAGTGCACACGTGTTTTCTGAATTCACTGTGCCTGCATTAAAAAGAGGTAAGGTGCATCATAATCTATGTCCAGTGCAAGCTCTAACCAAATATTTAAGAGTAGCTCCTCAAAACCCCCAAGGTGCTTTATGGGTAGCAAGTACGGGTAAACGCTTACTTAAACGGCGATTAGCCTCTCTTCTGGTAGAAGTCATTAAAGAGAGTAATCCCGGCGTTGTGGGTAGGGCCCACGATTTACGCAAGTGGGCGGCCTCTTTACGTTTCCTGAAATTTTTTTCAGTTGAAGATATTGCGTCCACACAGTTGTGGGCGTCTAATCATACGTTTCTCTCTAGATACTTGTCAGTTGCTCTAGACAAACCTTCCTTACCATGTATAGCTTTAAGGCAGAGGGTCTAGGTGGCCCTGCAGTCACTTATGTTTATTTTCAAGGAAAGGGGGGGGGGGGGGGTGCAGTCAGTTGACATAGGACACCCTAGACCCCGCCGGAGTATGAGAGCTGTGATACAATTTAAGGTTGAAATGTGATATGAAAATTTCTCAGAGAGAATTTGTGCTAGTACAAAGTTTAGTACAAAACAACAGTGTTGTTATAGTAGTTTTAGCTGCGAAAGCAATGTAACATTAGTTCAATGGAGTTCATTAGCAATTGATCTCCACATTATTTTGGGGTTTATGATGTGCACATATAAACTTATAACTTATTATTTGTCACCACTCGTTGAGTGGGGTGCCTTTTGTAACTGCAGATCTGTGTTCAGAATCTTCAGGGTTACCTATTTTTGTCAGACAGGCTTCTTTGAAGCACGCACCTGCCTGAACCCCCTTTTTCTTGTATATTTCCGGCCTACGCCGTATTAAATATATTTTTCAAAAGTAAGAATACTATGTGGTTGTTTTTATTATCTGCTTTTCTAGAGTTATGATATGATTACGAATGTCCCCCTCCAGTCTTAGATATCAGGCATGTTCGTCAATGATGGAGGGGCCACTAATAAATTATAGGTTTGACTCCTGTAAGGAGATTAGGAAAACCTAATATTTAGTAGTGGCCCCGTAATCATTGACGACTGGGGCCCTCCCGACCGTCCCCTTCCCATTCGTTGATGTATTAAGGATTTTGGTTTACTTGATATGTCAGTGAAGGAGGAATGACGCCTGGATCAGCGTCTGGTCAGAAATCCACACAAGTACATCCACGATATGATGGAAAGCTTATTGGATAGTTATTCTTATTTTCTTTTTGTTTTTATTTTTTACGAAGTTTTTTTCGTAGTGAGAACCCAATTCATAATGACTGAAGCCATGAGTGAGGTCGCGTGCGCTCATGATGAAGGCTCCTCAGTTTTTAAATGCTCTGCGCGGTAGATTCAAACTACGGCGGATTAGTGTTTGAAGAGGATGCCTTATGTAATAGGCATGTTCGTCAATGATTACGGGGCCACTACTAAATATTAGGTTTTCCTAATCTCCTTACAGGAGTCAAACCTATAATTTAAACAAGAGAGTTTAAGAAAAGAGTGAAAAACTGAGGAGTAGCTAAAAAGAACAGTTTTAACACATGCCCGTCATTCATAGTAATGCAAAAACATAGACTTGTCCTAAACCAAAAAGGTAGTGTACCCAAAATCCCTTTTCTTCAAAAACCAACAAAAACACTGAACACAAGAACAAAACACAATTTTCAATGTGGCAAAAACACTTATGTACTGGAACAATACATAATCCCAAACTTGCAATCCAGTGTTGCAATCCCGTACACCCCCCCCCCCCCCCCCCCCCTTTGTCAAATAAAACAAAGGAAAAGAACGAGGGACAAGGGGGGAAGACCAGGGATCTTCGCCAGAGCACCAGGAAACACGACCCCCGAGAGCAAGCACCGGCCGAGGGGGTCGAACACTGGACACGGAGAGGTAGGAGGAGATGAAGGAATTGATAGAAGACCACAAAACCGCCGAGGCGATGGCAGGTAAGGATCGACGTGGCAGGAACCGGAAGGAGGCAGCAAAGGATCTGACATCGTGCGCAGAACCCCTACAAACAGGGTGACGGGCACGAACGGTCCGACAAACGTGGCGGCCCATCTGCAGCTGCGAGAGCCTCCCACCTGTCCGAGGAGACACCCACACAGCAGTACCCGAAGGCGGCGCCACAGACGCAACAGAGGAGTGCAAGGCTGACACCGGGCACAACACATGGCGAGGATGCCCACGCCGTACAGCCTGGACGGCGAAAGGCTGGAAAACGGGGGCCTCCCTCCCATGCGTTGTAACAAAAGGAGGGGAGGAGGCGAACGAGACGCCATGCAAGGACGGGGAGAATCGCACGTAGTCCCGGGGCCGTGACAATGCTGCTAGTGCAGACACCCGATCCCCAGTGGCCAGAGCGACAAGGAAGAGTGGACGCCCGAGCAACGGAACCGGCGTAGCGACCCTTGTATACGTGGGTGAAGCCAGAAGGACCAGAGCCCGCCCCAGATCCCACTGCGGAGGGACCTGGCGGGGAGGCGGTCGATCCCGGAAGGCAGCCGTCAGGAAGGAATCCAGCTCCTGTGGCGGAACGACCAGCCCAGCGACGGACCCAAAGACCCCCCCGGACGGCAGACAAGTAGGTACGTATAGCGTCGACTTGAAAGTGACGTGTACGGAAGAGGTGAAACAAGGAGCGTAGGACGAGGGAAGGAGAGCCAACTGGCAGGCGAGTGGCCTGTAGCCACCTAGTAAAAGACCTCCAGCGGGACCCGTAAGTCCCCCAAGGAGAAGACGGCCAGGAACGCTGCAGGAAGTCAGTCAGGGCCCGGCCGGGGACCGGGAGCCACCGTGCCTCATGAACAAGCACGATGCGAAGGCCAACGAGGTCCGCAGGTCCCCAACCTAGCCCAAGTGGAAGCCAGAGACAGGTAGAGGGACCGGACTCGGGCACCACCGCGGCAACCGGGCATACCAAGCCCGTGCCGGCCACAGAGGCGCGAGGAGCCAGACGCAGCCGTGGTACAGCCGCAGCCTCGCGAGGACTGGGCACATCAACAGCGCGTCTGGCGGCGGAAAGATGTATATCGACCGCCACCTGTACCAGGCTACCATGAAAGCGTCCGGACCCCCCCCCCCCGGAGCGCGAGGCCGGAGGGAGAGGTCCAGAGGCAACTGGCGCGGCACCCCCAATGCGAACAAGGCGACCTCCGGAACACCTTAGGAAGCCGCGAGGTCGGCGAACACAGTCCGTTTCATCGCCCATTCTACAAGAACGCCCTGCCCTCTCGACAGGGCGGCCGCCCACAGGGTGGCAGGCCCGGGCAGGGAGGAGGCATGCAAGGAGAAGGGGTGTCGGTCCGCGAGGAAGAACAACTCCACCGAGACCCCCAATAGAGTCAACGACCTGGAGGACCCCCGCATTAGGAAACAGTGGACAGCTTGTCTGAGTGTCCAACCCGAAGGCCACCGACTTACCCCGAAGGGCCAGCGCGTGGTCCCGCAGGAAGAACAAAGGAACCAACAGTCCGAGGGCATAGACGGGTAAGTGGAGGGAGACCCACCCATCTGCCGGGAAGTGGACGTCCCAGGTTCGATCGGGAACCTCACCCAACCTCGCTCGACGTATCTGTGGCTACCCAGACCGTCGGCGGGGGGGCGGTCCAGGGCACAGCTGCAGAGATCGAGCCCCGAGCAACCCAGCGACCGAAGCATCTGCGAATGGTACGCGGGAGCGGCAGGAGCCGATCCATAGGGGCAACGGAAACACCGCGGCGCCCATGAGGAGGAGGCGGCGTAGCCAGAGGCTCCCTAAGGGAAGGGGCAGAGCGGCCCAATGCAGCGAACCCACGAACGAGTCCCAGAGCCACCCCGGGAGGGAGACCGAGTGCAACACGGCGAAGTCCTTCCACCGAAGGTGCACCGCGGCCGGCAGACCCCGGGTCACCGTAGCGCCGGACAAAACCCATGCGAGACCGACCCATGGCACGACACGCGACAGGGTCAAGCGTGACTTGGGAACATAGAAGGGGAACCCTAACCGTGCGATGTTGCGAACGACTGTGAGGGCGTCGCCAATGCCCAGTCCTAGGGCTTAGGAAACTACCAACCAATCGGCCAAGGAAAACAGGATCTGGAGCCCGCTCCTGAGGAGAGTACAAAGGAGTACAAAGGAAATCAAGCAACAACAGATCCAGTGACCCTTCTAGGTTGCTTGTCCTCCAAAACACTGAGGATCAAGTGTCCAAACAGTGGTTTAGAGTGGGTAAGGGAACATTGGAAAGGGAATTACTGCCCTGGAACTAATGTCCGTGGCAGGATTAGGAAGTTAGTAGGGGACAGATGGGTTAGTAACTGAGGGGGGGGGCATAAAATAAAGTTATTCATTTACAAACGCAGTCAGTCGCGGGTTTGATGCGAGATTTGTTAGGCGAGTTTAAATGAATCAACGGTGATGCAGTCTATAACGTTTTCGGGGAAGCCCATTCCACAAGTTGACAACTCGATTGAAGAAGAAATTCTTAGATTCGTGCGGGTTAAAAGATTTACCAATAATTTTGCAACGTTTCCCCGCGTGTAATTAGATTGGTCGATAGTGAAGTACTTACTACAGTTCATATTGTCGATGCCTTTGATGATTTTGAACACTTGAATTAAGTCGCCTCTTAATCTGCGCTGGGTTAAAGGAAATAGATTTAATTCTCTAAGACGCTCTTCGTATGGTTTGTTCTTTAGGCTAGGTATCATTTTGGTAACTCTACGTTGAACTCGTTCTAGCTTGTTTATATCTTTTTGGTAATAAGGGCACCAGGATTGAACGCAGTATTCCAGAAGAGGGCGGACTAAGGATTGTAAAGGGTTAGGATAACTTCTTTGGATTTATGCTCAAATGACCTGCCTATAAAGCCAATTATTTTGTTTGCCTTCTTAACACTTCTGAAACATTGTTGACTCGGTTTAGGTTACTCGATATTGTTACTCCAGATCGGTTTCTCTGTTTACATTCTTAAGCTGAGTGCCATTCATCGAATAGTTTGCTTTCTCATTAGGTATCCGATATGTAGTACTTTACATTTATCCGCATTGAAACTCATTTGCCAAATTTGGGCCCAACATGACAATTTATCTAGATTGTGTTGCATATCGTCAACTTGTTCTTTCGAGAGTACGCTATTTGCAATTTTTGTATCGTCAGCAAATTTTGATTTTGATTGTACAGGTGAGACCCTCTATGTCGTTGATGTAAATTAGAAGAGAATTGGTCCTAGTACCGATCCCTGGGTCCCCCCGCTACTTACATTGGTCATTTTGATGCCTTACCGTTTATGACTACTTTTGCTTTTCTGCGCTGAGCCAATTTTCTATCCATTTCAACACACCGTCTTGATTCCATGCGCTTTTAGTTTTAGCAGTAAAACGTTTGTGGGGAACTTTGTCAAAGGCCTTTTGAAAATCAAGGTATATAATATCTACAGCTTTACTCTCATCGTAGAGGTTGAGATCGTGGAAGAAGTCTAAGAGGTTGTTAAACAGGAACGTTTTTTACGAAAGCCGTGTTGAGTATCTTTAAGTATGTTATTTCCTCTAAGTGATTTACGAGTCTGTCTCGTATGACAGTTTCTAGCCTTTTACATACAACTGAGGTAAGCTAATTGGACGATAGTTACTGGATAGGGATTTGCTGCCTTTTTTGAATATCGGTGTTACGTTGGCTAGCTTCCACTGATCGGGCATAGTTCAGACTGCAAGGATTTATTGAATAGTAATGTCAGTGGTTTGAGAGCTCATCCTAGCTTCCTTTAGAACTCTAGGCGAGATTGTATCAGGTCCAGGCGTTTTATTTACCTTGAGTTTATCTAAACAATTCAATACTTCTCTCTCTGTAACGGTGATATTGCTTAAAACATCTGAATATCAATCTGAATCGGCGTGGTGTAGGGATTTCACTGAGGTCTTCTGTTGTAAAAAACTGATGCAAAGAAGGTATTGAGGGCATTACTCATTTGTTCTTCGTCTTTGGTGTATTCTCCATTTTCATCGACTAACGGTCCAACAGTTGAAGTAACTACTTTTTTCTTTCTGATATAACTATAGAATTCTTTCGGGTTTGTTTTACTTTGATTTGCAATATGTAACTCTAAGGTCTTTTTACTTTGCTTAATTAACTTTTTGGCTTTGCGTCGTAGCTCTACAAATTTCAGCCGTTCTCGTCCTTTTGTGAGGATTTAATCTATCAAAGCAAGCAAGCAGGCAGTTTGAAATATCTTTATTCCACCATTTGGGCTTATTATTATGGCCTGGACGCCGAGGACGCCGAGAGGACCCAGAGCCTGCCCCACCAGTGCGGACAAGATCCGCGGCGCGATGTGGAGACCGAAGGGAAGGCCGTCGAACAGGAACACACGATCGGAAGTCCGAACGGCCAAGAATCGCTGGAAGCGAGGATGGAGAGGAACGAGCCAAGACGCATCCTGGAGGGCCAGCGACACTACCCACGACAGAGGGCGCAGGGCCAGGCGTACCAGGGGTACCGGCAGCATCCGAAACCGTGTGTGCACGATGTGCCCGTTGAGGGCCGACAGATCCACCACCGGTCACATCGCGTCGCAGTCATGCGACGGTACCAGAAAGAGACGGGAGAGGAAAACCGGGTGACCGGCGGTCAACTCCCTCGATTCTACCCAGCTCGGGCATGGAAGTGAACACGTGGGCCACCTCTGAAGAGATGGGCCGGCGTCGGTGACAAGAGCGGAGTGGGGGTCTGGACGTCCACCTCCAGGTGAGACCCCTCCGCGCAACCCGCCGCCCCCAACGTCCCTCGTGGCCACCGAGGGGCGCAAGGGCGAAAACAACCCGAGGGAGCACCCGAGAGGAGGGGAGCGACCCGGTCGGCCAGGCGAGAAGGAGAACAAGGAGGCCGACCCAGAGAACCTACACATTGTGTTGACGTGGAGGTACCCCCGGTAAGGGCCGTGCGGGCATGAGCGCCACGTTGACCTCTACCCCCCCCCCCAACCTCGTCGAAAAGGGCGGGCCACCCCAACCCCAGGCCGTCGCGGGGCTGACCCCGTCGAAGGGCGGCCGGAAGTGGAAGGCCGGCCAGCCCCGACACGGCGGGGATGAAAGGGGCAAGAACAGAAGTGCGAGGCGGAACCGACGCACTGGCCTGCAACGTCCCAGTCCTGCGCCCGTGCAAGGCGGCAGCACTTGCAGCAGCACCCCGAAGAGGACCGGCAGAAGGACGGGACTGAGAAGACCCCGCGCGCGACACAGCGCGTCGGTGCGTGACGTAAGCAGGGTCCGCAACGACACAGCGAGTCGTCGCGTGTCGGAAGCAGGGGCCGCCGACAGAGAAGCGTAGCATTTCCAAGCATCCTGCTTAAAAAAAAACGACGTATATAGCGCAGAGGACAACAAACCCTGACGAATATCCAAGGGTGCCGGCCGGCAGAACGAGGACCGTACCGTCGGGCGTTGCCGAGTTGCCGCGCACAAAACCGCCTTCAGCCCGGGAACCAAAGACACCGCGAGCCGAAGGTGGATCCGCTGAACGCGGTCCAAACCCTCGCGAAGATCGCCTGGCGCAGACGCCTCGAAAAGCCGCAGGTGGTGAACAGACGTCTGGAGGGAACCTAAAGACAAGACAATAAGTCCGTCACCCTCTGTCGCAAGGGAAAAACCTTGGCGACAGAGGGCTGATCCGGGTGAGAGAAGAACGGGGTAGCAATAGAACAAAGTTCAAGAACGGGCGCGCTTATCCAGGACGATAACGCGCCGTCCAACCCGCCGACAGACACAAGAGGAGGCAAAATCAGTGATGACTCCGGGGGAGGGACTGAAGGAGAGCCGTCGACGGATCGGTGTGTGAAGTCGAAGGCCTCATCAAACCAGGCCTCCAATGGGAGAGGGTGACCGAGCATGATGGCTAAGCCAGGCGTACCGGCGTCGCACAAACCTGTCCCATAGGAGGACAGACCCGTCAACACAGCCAGGGACTGAACAGCCGGAAGGATGTCAGGGCGGCTGAAGTCTGACCAGAGCGTAGGCCTGCAGAAGGGAGGGGGACCGTAGCAGGGGTAGGTAGGGTGAGGCGCTGAGGGTGAGTCACCGCCAAGAAGCGCGAGAAGAGGGAGTCTTGCATCGACTCCAAGCGCCCGTCGATGCGTGACACAACCCAGCCCTGCATAGCCGACAATCGATCCGAGAGAGGCGACCCCCCCGAAGATTGGTCGGCCCGCAGGGGCGAGCGTGAGCGGGAGCGAGACCCACGACACGAACCAGCAGCGTCGCGGCCCAAGGAAGGCGAGCGACGACGGTTGTGTCGCCGTTGAGGGACTCGTCCCCGATCACGAACGGCCTAGGGGGAAACAGCACCATCCCCCTCTTCCAGCGACACGTCAGCTCCTGAGAAAGGGGACCCCGAAACCTCGCGAAACCCCACCGAGGCAAGAGGAGGGGTACCCCCCTGGCGAGACGGTAAGTGAAGGTCAGGAAGAGAAGAATGAGGAGGAGCAGGACGACGGGAGTGGGAAGGCTGGCCGGGTGAAAGGAGGCCAGAAGGAGCCGCAGGGGGAAACAGAGCAAGAATCCCCGGGGCTGAGATAACAGGGCGGCCCGACACCGAGGCGGAGGAGGGAGGGACCTCCACCGTGGGACGAGACCGTGAAGGAAGAATAGGCACTGAAGCAGGTGAAGTAGGAGAAGCAACGACATCCAGGCGGACCCTCCCGGACAGTGTAGGAGGAGGGAGCAGAGGGCCAGCTACAGCATGAACAACCGCGCGCGGAGAGGACAACGTAAGAGGAAGTCGTCTGGGCTGGGGAAGCGGGCGGAAGGGAGTAGAGCCCCTATCCATAGAGGCCAGGGGAGGGCGCACAGGGGCAGAGCCGCTAACCCCGGCCTCAGGGCGAGAACCATGACGAGGGCGATGGGCGTCGTCAAGGCGATCAGGAGGACGACGAGGGGCAGTAGAGGACGGACGACGAGGCGAGCGAGAGCGTGGACGGAGCTGGGGAACCCCCCGACTATGGGACGACCGGCTGCGGGACCCAGGGGAGAGGGCCCGAGCAGGGAGAGGGCCAGGTGAACGGCCTTCAGTCGGGTCAGGGATACCCAGGGCGACGCGGATCCGGTCGGCAACAAAGGCCGATGAACGGTGGCCCACAGTCCTAATGTGGCGGGAGACCATTGTCCACACCGACGGAAGGGAAGCAGAGGCCACAGCCGCCGCCGAGGAACCAGGGCCATGGAGCAGCACAACCACCAGGGCCAGACACGTGCCACACAGAGCAGGGAGGTAGGCCGTAGAGGACACACAGAGCGAGTGGCGCAAGCAGGACTTGTGGCTCTCCAAGCACGGGGAGCGACAATCAAGGCGAAAGCAAGGCAGCCTACCTGCACTAGAAGAACACACACCATAATCAGCACGTCGAAGGAGTAAGTGGAGAGAATGTCCAAGAAGAACCAGGGAAGGAGCATGGGGAAACAGGAACACACATGCAAACAGGTATCCGTACTCACCCTAAACTGGGAGCACAGAGGTAGGTGAGGAGGGCGGCCGAGGCGGAAGAGCACTAGCAGAACCTGCAAAGATGGAGAAAGTGTTAACCACCACTCAACATCTTACATGCAGGGCCTATAACACCAGTAAAGTGCATACACCAATATAGTATCAGGCAACAAGATGACATAAAAAAAGTCAATAGTGAAAGCCAACTATTACCGCAAATTTGCGGGACAATGGAGGCATAACCGTACCGACACCACCCTCCCGCAATTTTGCGGGACCCCCCAACGATCTCCGCAAATTTGCGGGGAGCCGAAACGTCCCAGAGGACCGAATCGAGCTCCCGCAAATTTGCGGGACCGGCCGAGATGGTCCGGCGCCGAAAAAAGCGAGAGGAGCGTCTAGGGAATACCAAAAAAGGCCACAAAAAATGCGTCATCTCCTTATGAACTCCAAGCAATGATGGCCATCAAGCTGAGCAGTGTCTTCCTTGAATTTATCCTGACTCAACCGGTAAAGGGAGAGGCAAGGAAGACACACCAGGGGAGAGGAGGCACATCCCCCAGGAACCACCCAACCCACAGAGATAGAGCAAAGCCCATGAGGAGAAGTGGCAGGGAGGGTGGTTTCGCACAAACAGGGGCCCCCGTGGGGTACCCCTGGATTAGGCAACAGACTATGAAAGGATGGAGGTGAAACAGGAAGAGAAAACAAAAACCAGTAAATGAAACTGGTGAGAAAAAGGGTGGCCTAGCCGTGAGCAGAGAATGTGTCAGGGGCGAAAAACCCTGTGGTGTGAAGGAGGGGCCCCCGTGGGGTACCCCTGGAGTATCACGAACCACCTGTCGCCCAGGCCCTTGAGACACAGTGAAGGACTCGAAAGGGGGGACTCGGGAATAACGCTAATAATGCGGCCGACACAAACTCTACAAACAGCACCGCCACCAACGAAATCTCAGATTGTTTACCAACGGTACACCTAGGCTATGAAAAAATGAAAACTCGTAGGGGCATAGCAATTCCTGAATGAGAAAACGAGCTAGGCTAAAATAAGCTAAAAGCTAAACTATGCCCAGACTAACAGGAAAAAAGAATATGAAAAGAGAAAGAATGAAAAACATATACGAGGAACGCCAGGCGCCCCCGTACCTTCGGTAGTCTATTTCCACACGCGTCTCCATTATACACACTTAGGAGCCCATTTACGTGTGCCCTAGATCATGTAACATCTGTCTAACAAAAAAGAAGGCCAGATAAGCCGAAACGAACCTAAACAGGGTGAATTAAAGGAGCACAACAAAAGCGACTTCATTCAATGGAGCGCGTGAAAAAATGATGACAAGAGAGGGTCGCTCATGCGCACGTTCGACAGGGATCTGCACATGACGGAACACGGGATGGGCCTTAAGCGGTAACTAAGGTAAACCCCTTTTTCTTCTCTTCTATGCTTTTTTCACCTTCGGTGGTAGTTTTGGTTAATGTACAACGTCTCCTAGAGCAAGATAAGGAGTAGACTCTAGACGTTTTCTTTTTAACCGCGGTTGGAATGACGACATAGCAGTCAAAATAGACAAGTCGTCATTGCAATTAGGTTAATAGCCTTGACGTTGGATTTGCCAAGACTACTAACAAATTTATATAATTGTACTGTGCGTTTTGGAGAGGGAAGCTGTGCATTTGTCTCCCCTCTCTAAAAAAATTGTTGTTGTTGTTGTTCCCCAAGCTGCCTGGCCGAACAGCCCCAAGGCCCAGAGCAAGGCCAAGGCCATAACCGAGGACCCCCACAGAACCCTCCCTGCCGACCACAATAAAGCCTGGGTGACCGAAGCCACTCCATGGCGGGGAGCTGAGGAGGGCGACAGAAACGCCCGGGAAACCAAAGCCCCACCCAGGGCCCTGTGCCCCTCAGCAATTATGAAGAGAAAGCTGAGGGGCAAAGGAAAAAATGTGACGCTTTGGCTTCCAATCTTGGTAGATTGGGAGGTCAATCCACGGAAGAGACGCCGTCACTTGAGATTTTTTTTTGTTTTTTCCGGCGGCCTCTTGCAGCAGGGCCCAGGTTACCCGTCTTCAAAACGGGTAGGGAACAACCAAATGTCCCGGCGTGGTAAGGCTGAACCACATCCCTTCCGGCGGAAGTGCAAATTCCTACGGGAGCTTAGAACTCGGCCAGCCGAGTTAACTCGCCCTGACCGTAATAGTTACGCGACAAATCGCCCTGCGGCGCCATAGTCGAGTGTACAGTGTTAAGATTCGTTGTACAACCTTGTTTCATTATCTCTCTAGTGCTTTAGTAATAGATAATCATACACTACTGGTCAATGGGACTGTGGCCTTTGCCATAGGTAAGCGGTTTCAATCAGCTTATACGAAAAAATCCCAGGTTTTTTCACGGTGAGTCCAGCGGAAGGTTAGAGTAGTTGTGGAACTATAGCTAATTTTCCGGCGGACTCAAGGTAGGATGTTTTAACACCTCGCAGGTTATCCTTATGAGCATTGATTCCTGGAAATGTTCTATTTCCAGAATCCCCGGCTCCTTAGTGACTGCAGCACCGGCGGCGTAGAGGGGCTGATTCCTGCGGGGGGGGGCCTTTATCCATCATGCCTCGGTTTGAATTATGCGCTACTCCTACCTGTTAAATGTTGCCCATTTTCGCTCATAAATTATGTTTGAAATGTGTCAAATGTTTAGACCGCTCTAGAGGCTTGTGGGTGTCGCGGCGTTGCTCTGTTTGCTCTGATCTGAAAAACGCTTTATTCACAAAGAAAGACTTATCGTGCTTGGCGGCACTACAAGAGATAAAAGCTACCTTTAATTCTTATGCCAAAGACACAGCCCATAAGGCGCTTCATTGCGATGACGAGGCCCTCTGGGAAAAGTTAATTATCAAGTCGCCTCTAACTAAACTCGCCTCCTGTAAATCTGTTAAGCCTAAAGTAAAGTCGAAAGCCCTCGTCAAAGAGGTAGTGAGTAGCAGTATTGGCACTGACAACGAACTTACTGAGGTCCCCCCCCCCGGCCGTCCGAAGAGGAGACATTCACCTTCTCTGAAGCGGAAATCTAGGTCCAGGTCTAGATCCCCTCGGAGACAGTCTCGGCACTCTTCAACTGACTCTTCCCGGTCCCTCAAGAAAAGAGGAAAGAGGACTCTGAGTCATCGGTTGGTACGCCGCGTAGTGGGAGCCGGAAGGAGACCCCGCAGCCACCTCCTTCTACCCCTGCGTCTGACAAGCCTTGTCGGGAATAGGGTAATGATCCCGACAGTTTTAGGTCCAATAGGACATTTGAATTTGGCGGTATCGTATCGCATGTACGATTTCGGCTGGTTCTTTGTGTATTGTAGTTTATTCTTAAGTATAGGTTAAATATTAACTGTAATGTATAAATATCTACATCAGCTCTAGATGTATCATGAAACCAAGTTATGGGTTATAATTATTATGAGCCGGCAGTCATATGTAATTTCGCGAAGCGATCGGACGCCGGCCCTTTAGTCTCTCAATCAACCCCATACAACCAACATCTCCCCCCCCCCCCCCCCCGCTCTGACTCAACCCACAGTTCACCATGTGCTACAAATATTAATCTATAACAACAGTCCTACATCACCAGTCCTCTAAGCTAAGTTCATTGTATCGATATTGTATTATGTGAACATTCCTACATGTCATGCAATTGAATTAGCCGTGTGTGGGGGACTGGATTACACCCATCGACTACGTCGTTGGTAATTATATTATAACTATTTGTTGGGATATTTCATGTACCAGTGATATGTAATTTAACCTCTTTATCTAAATTCCCGACAAATAATGGTCCTTCGTGCCCTAAGGCTTCCTTACCGTAGTACCGTTTTGATTACATCCTTGACGCTTGTGGGCTAACAACTGGCTGCCGCCTCGCGCGTTGTTGGGCCGACTGCCCTTTCCCTAGTTTAGTCCCAGCTTCTTCCCTCGTGTTTTTTACCATTTAGGCGCCGTCCCTATCTTTTTTGGGGCTAGTTTCCATTTTTTTTTGGGGGGCGTGTGATCCTTGGCGTTTTTTGGTGGGTTAGCTGGGCTGGAGATTGGGGTAGGGATAATTTAGTCGGGCACCATTTTGCGCTCATAGGCTAGGCTAGGCTAGGCTAGGCTGGGCTAGGCTAGGCTGGGCTAGGCAGTCTCGGCCTGCAGGTGTCTGTGGTGGCTGTTCATTTCGCATTGGTGGTGTGCCTGTGGTGTTCATTGTGTTTTGTCATTATGGGACTCTTTTCTAATTTTTGCCGGTGGGGAGGGTTCTCATGTGACTCATTTAATTAAATTTTATAGCCTAGTTGCCTAATTACGGTCATGGGGTTCGGTCTCTGTTGATTCCTAAGCGATTGACAGCCAACAGACCTTATGATTGTGGGATGGGCAGCTGGGCTAGGCCTAATACTTAATACTAGCCTAGTCAGTTCTTTTCATTTACCCTTCTTTCTCTAGCCCTAGTTTGTTTCTGCTACTTGTCAATTTCTTATTCAATTAATTCTTCCTACTGCAGCTAGTAGCCTAATGACCGTTTCCAAATTGGGAGTGGCAATGCTATTGCCACATTTTTTAATCTAAATTAATTTGTGTAATAGTTTGCTTTATAGTTTAGAGAGTCAATAGCCTAATAGACTTAACGATGACAGATTTAAAAAAACTTAAGATTCTTAAGGGAGGGATGAAGGGAAGTTTAAATAGGTGTTTAAGAGATCTTGATGAATTTTTATTAAGTGCCACGGCTGATCAAATTAAGGGTAAATTCGCTACTGTTACTAAATCGCTAGCTACTTATGATAGTTATGCTCAGCAGGTATATGGTTTATTGACAGTTACTGACGATGTGGAAGAAGAAATGTCAGCAGATATTGAGTACTTTGAGGACGTTAATACAGCCTTAGCCAGACTATCTTCCACCCAAGAATCAACCTCTGTTAAGGATACCGGTACACCAAAGGCGACTGGTTTTAACCTGCCGAAGCTTACTTTGCCTACCTTTTCCGGGGATTCGGCTACCTGGACTGGATTTTGGGATATTTTTGAGTGTTCCGTCCATCATAATAAAACACTCACATCCATCCAAAGGTTCACATATCTCCGTGGTCAATTGAAAGGGGAGGCATTGAAGTTGATCGGTGGGTACAAGCTAGAAGCTACAAGCTATGAGTCTGCAGTGGAGTTGCTGAAGAGAACTTACGGGAGAGAGGAAGTCATCAAGACTGCTTTAATTACTAATTTCTTCACGCTAGATCCTCCATCCTATGATGTGACGGACCTAAAGGAGTACTATGCCTCCTTTGAGAGCCTCCTCCGATCAATGGAGACAATGGCCATCACCAAGGAGGAGATATTTAGTGTAAGTATCTTGAACAAGATACCCTCTCCCCTAAGGGAAATCGTAAGACGACAACTAAGCGACTCTCCACTCAACTTGGAAGCGTTGGTGCAGGTGTACCAGACTGAAGTCTTCAATATGGAGAGTACTGGACACTACCGACAAGTGGAGATGTCGCCATCTACTGCAGCTTTCCCGGTACAAACTTCTCCTAAACAGAAAAGGCCAATACCATTAGGTTGCAAGTTGTGCAGTGTCCACGGTCATCTGTGGTACCAGTGTCCTAAGTATCCTAAGGCTACACAGAAGATTGGCAAGGCTAAATCGCTTAAGTTATGTACCAGCTGTCTGGCAAGAGACCACTTCAACAGTACTTGCACCAATTCCTACATCAAACCTTGTAAGTATTGCAAGGGGAAACATTGGTTTTCCCTTTGCACCCAGTCTGATCGGCACGATGGCAAAGAAAAGGGGAGAACCCCCAAAGAGTCACATGAGAAAGGTAAGAGTGAGGGTGATAAAGTATCTGCCATGTCCATTGCTTCTCGAGAATGTCAATTGCTTCCTACTATGATGCTGCCAGTAGTGGGGAGTAATAATAAGCCTATAATGACGCGCACTTTACTTGACCAGTGCTCACAGAGGTCATTCTTTCTGCGGTCATCATTACCCCAGCTCAAGTGTACCAGCAAGGGTCAAGAGAATTTGCGTCTCCATGGTTTCACTGGTGAAATAGATTCCAGTGACTATGATATAGTGGACATTTCCTATGTTTATAGAAGAAAGGTATGTCCCATCAAGGCTGTAGTGGTCGACACACTACCCAGTTTCTATATAGCATCAGAGATTCAACCACATTTGAAATATCTCAGAAGCAAGTATTATAAACTGGCTGATGATCAACTCTCTGCTAACAATGGTATTATGCTACTGGTCGGAGCTGATTATTACTACGACCTGGTTCACCCTGGATATCGGCGGGTAGATAGGCTAATAATGCTCCCACGATCCAAGGGTATGCCATTTCTGGAGCCTATGCCACTTCCTCTCAAGACACACAGGTGGAGGTGGTTACGGTCCTCAAGGTAGCAGTAAGCCCCATAGATAAATATATTTGTTAGTAGTCTTGGCAAATCCAACGTCAAGGCTATTAACCTAATTGCAATGACGACTTGTCTATTTTGACTGCTATGTCGTCATTCCAACCGCGGTTAACAAGAAAACGTCTAGAGTCTACTCCTTATCTTGCTCTAGGAGACGTTGTACATTAACCAAAACTACCACCGAAGGTGAAAAAAGCATAGAAGCGAAGAAAAAGGGGTTTACCTTAGTTACCGCTTAAGGCCCATCCCGTGTTCCGTCATGTGCAGATCCCTGTCGAACGTGCGCATGAGCGACCCTCTCTTGTCAACATTTTTTCACGCGCTCCATTGAATGAAGTCGCTTTTGTTGTGCTCCTTTAATTCACCCTGTTTAGGTTCGTTTCGGCTTATCTGGCCTTCTTTTTTGTTAGACAGATGTTACGTGATCTAGGGCACACGTAAATGGGCTCCTAAGTGTGTATAATGGAGACACGTGTGGAAATAGCCTACCGAAGGTACGGGGGCGCCTGGCGTTCCTCGTATATGTTTTTCATTCTTTCTCTTTTCATATTCTTTTTTCCTGTTAGTCTGGGCATAGTTTAGCTTTTAGCTTAATTTAGCCTAGCTCGTTTTCTCATTCAGGAATTGCTATGCCCCTATGAGTTTTCATTTTTTCATAGCCTAGGTGTACCGTTGGTAAACAATCTGAGATTTCGTTGGTGGCGGTGCTGTTTGTAGAGTTTGTGTCGGCCGCATTATTAGCGTTATTCCCGAGTCCCCCCTTTCGAGTCCTTCACTGTGTCTCAAGGGCCTGGGCGACAGGTGGTTCGTGATACTCCAGGGGTACCCCACGGGGGCCCCTCCTTCACACCACAGGGTTTTTCGCCCCTGACACATTCTCTGCTCACGGCTAGGCCACCCTTTTTCTCACCAGTTTCATTTACTGGTTTTTGTTTTCTCTTCCTGTTTCACCTCCATCCTTTCATAGTCTTTTGCCCAATCCAGGGGTACCCCACGGGGGCCCCTGTTTGTGCGAAACCACCCTCCCTGCCACTTCTCCTCATGGGCTTTGCTCTATCTCTGTGGGTTGGGTGGTTCCTGGGGGATGTGCCTCCTCTCCCCTGGTGTGTCTTCCTTGCCTCTCCCTTTACCGGTTGAGTCAGGATAAATTCAAGGAAGACACTGCTCAGCTTGATGGCCATCATTACTTGGAGTTCATAAGGAGATGACGCATTTTTTGTGGCCTTTTTTGGTATTCCCTAGACGCTCCTCTCGCTTTTTTCGGCGCCGGACCATCTCGGCCGGTCCCGCAAATTTGCGGGAGCTCGATTCGGTCCTCTGGGACGTTTTGGCTCCCCGCAAATTTGCGGAGATCGTTGGGGGGTCCCGCAAAATTGCGGGAGGGTGGTGTCGGTACGGTTATGCCTCCATTGCCCCGCAAATTTGCGGTAATAGTTGGCTTTCACTATTGACCTTTTTGATGTCATCTTGTTGCCTGATTGGTGTATGTACTTTACTGGTGTTATAGGCCCTGCATGTAAGATGTTGAGTGGTGGTTAACACTTTCTCCATCTTTGTAGGTTCTGCTAGTGCTCTTCCGCCTCGGCTGCCCTCCTCACCTACCTCTGTGCTCCCAGTTTAGGGTGAGTACGGATACCTGTTTGCATGTGTGTTCCTGTTTCCCCATGCTCCTTCCCTGGTTCTTCTTGGACATTCTCTCCACTTACTCCTTTGACGTGCTGATTATGGTGTGTTCTAGTGCAGGTAGGCTGCCTTGCTTTCACCTTGGTTGTCGCTCCCCGTGCTTGGAGAGCCACAAGTCCTGCTTGCGCCACTCGCTCTGTGTGTCCTCTACGGCCTACCTCCCTGCTCTGTGTGGCACGTGTCTGGCCCTGGTGGATGTGCTGCACCATGGCCCTGGTTCCTCGGCGGCGGCTGTGGCCTCTGCTTCCCTTCCGTCGGTGTGGTCGATGGTCTCCCACCACATTAGGACTGTGGGCCACCGTTCCCCGGCCTTTGTTGCCAACCGGATCCGCGTCGCCCTGGGTATCCCTGACCCGACTGAAGGCCGTTCACCTGGCCCTCTCCCTGCTCGGGCCCTCTCCCCTGGGTCCCGCAGCCGGTCGTCCCATCGTCGGGGGGTTCCCCAGCTCCGTCCACGCTCTCGCTCGCCTCGTCGTCCGTCCTCTACTGCCCCTCGTTGTCCTCCTGATCGCCTTGACGACGCCCATCGCCCTCGTCATGGTTCTCGCCCTGAGGCCGGGGTTAGCGGCTCTGCCCCTGTGCGCCCTCCCCTGGCCTCTACGGATAGGGGCTCTACTCCCTTCCGCCCACTTCCCCAGCCCAGACGACTTCCTCTTACGTTGTCCTCTCCGCGCGCGGTTGTTCATGCTGTAGCTGGCCCTCTGCTCCCTCCTCCTACACTGTCCAGGAAGGTCTGCCTGGATGTCGTTGCTTCTCCTACTTCACCTGCTTCAGTGCCTATTCTTCCTTCACGGTCTCGTCCCAGGGTGGAGGTCGCTCCCTCCTCCGCCTCGGTGTCGGGTCGCCCTGTTATCTCAGCCCCGGGGATCCTTGCTCTGTTTCCCCCCGCGGCTCCTTCTGGCCTCCTTTCACCAGACCAGCCTTCCCACTCCCGTCGTCCTGCTCCTCCTCATTCTTCTCTTCCTGACCTTCACTTACCATCTCGCCAGGGGGGTACCCCTCCTCGTGCCTCGGTGGGGTTTCGCGAGGTTTCGGGGTCCCCTTTCTCAGGAGCTGACGTGTCGCTGGAAGAGGGTGATGGTGCTGTTTCCCCCTCGGCCGTTCGTGATCGGGGACGAGTCCCTCAACGGTGACACAACCGTCGTCGCTCGCCTTCCTTGGGCCGCGACGCTGCTGGTTCGTGTCGTGGGGCTCGCCCCTGCGGGCCGACCAATCTTGGCGGGGGTCGCCTCTCTCGGATCGATTGTCGGCTATGCAGGGCTGGGTTGTGTCACGCATCGACGGGCGCTTGGAGTCGATGCAAGACTCCCTGTTCTCGCGCTTCTTGGCGGTGACACACCCTCAGCGCCTCAAGGTTAATAGCCTTGATGTTGGACCCTACCTACCCCTGCTACGGTCCCCCTCCCTTCTGCAGGCCTATGCTCTGGTCAGACTTCAGCCGCCCTGACATCCTTCCGGCTGTTCAGTCCCTGGCTGTGTTGACGGGTCTGTCCTCCTATGGGACAGGTTTGTGCGACGCCGGTACGCCTGGCTTAGCCATCATGCTCGGTCACCCTCTCCCATTGGAGGCCTGGTTTGCTGTGGCCTTCGACTTCACCAACCAATCCGTCGACGGCTCTCCTTCAGTCCCTCCCCCGGAGTCATCACATCAGCCCTCTGTCGCCAAGGTTTTTCCCTTGCGACAGAGGGTGACGGACTTATTGTCTTGTCTTTAGGTTCCCTCCAGACGTCTGTTCACCACCTGCGGCTTTTCGAGGCGTCTGCGCCAGGCGATCTTCGCGAGGGTTTGGACCGCGTTCAGCGGATCCACCTTCGGCTCGCGGTGTCTTTGGTTCCCGAGCTGAAGGCGGTTTTGTGCGCGGCAACTCGGCAACGCCCGACGGTACGGTCCTCGTTCTGCCGGCCGGCCCCCTTGGATATTTGTCAGGGTTTGTTGTACTCTGCGCTATATACGTCGGGGTTTTTTGAGCAGGATGCTTGGGAATGCTACGCTTCTCTGTCGGCGGCCCCTGCTTCCGACACGCGACGACGCGCTGTGTCATTGCGGACCCTGCTTACGACACGCACCGACGCGCTGTGTCGCGCGCGGGGTCTTCTCAGTCCCGTCCTTCTGCCGGTCCTCTTTGGGGTGCTGCTGCAAGTGCTGCCGCCTTGCACGGGCGCAGGACTGGGACGTTGCAGGCCAGTGCGTCGGTTCCGCCTCGCACTTCTGTTCTTGCCCCCTTTCATCCTCGCCGTGTCGGGGCTGGCCGGCCTTCCACTTCCGGCCGCCCTTCGACGGGGTCAGCCCCGCGACGGCCAGGGGTTGGGGTGGCCCGCCCTTTTTGACGAGGTTGTGGGTGGGTAGAGGAGGTCAACATGGCGCTCATGCCCGCACGGCCCATACCGGGGGTACCTTCACGTCAACACAATGTGTAGGTTCTCTGGGTCGGCCTCCTTGTTCTCCTTCTCGCCTGGCCGACCGGGTCGCTCCCCTCCTCTCGGGTGCTCCCTCGGGTTGTTTTCGCCCTTGCACCCCTCGGTGACTGCGAGGGACGTTGGGGGAGGCGGGTTGCGCGGAGGGGTCTCACCTGGAGGTGGACATCCAGACCCCCACTCCGCTCTTGTCACTCACGCCGGCCCATCTCTTCAGAGGTGGCCCACGTGTTCACTTCCATGCCCGAGCTGAGTAGCGTCGAGGGAGTTGACCGCCGGTCACCCGGTTTTCCTCTCCCGTGTCTTTCTGGTACCGTAGACGAACTGCGACGCGATGCGACCGGTGGTGGATCTGTCGGCCCTCAACGGGCACATCGTGCACACACGGTTTCGGATGCTGCCGGTACCCCTGGTACGCCTGGCCCTGCGCCCTCTGTCATGGGTAGTGTCGCTGGCCCTCCAAGATGCGTCTTGGCTCGTTCCTCTCCATCTTCGCTTCCAGCGATTCTTGGCCGTTCGGACTTCCGATCGTGTGTTCCTGTTCGACGGCCTTCCCTTCGGTCTCCACATCGCGCCGCGGGTCTTCTCCGCACTGGTGGGGCAGGCTCTGGGTCCTCTCCTCAGGAGCGGGCTCCAGATCCTGTTTTCCTTGGCCGATTGGTTGGTAGTTTCCGAAGCCCTAGGACTGTGCATAGGCGACGCCCTCACAGTCGTTCGCAACGTCGCATGGTTAGGGTTCCCCTTCGATGTTCCCAAGTCACGCTTGACCCCGTCGCGTGTCGTGCCATGGGTCGGTCTCGCATGGGTTTTGTCCGGTGCTCCGGTGACCCGGGGTCTGCCGGCCGTGGTGCACCTTCGGTGGAAGGTCTTCGCCGTGTTGCACTCGGTCTCCCTCCCGGAGTGGCTCTGGGACTCGTTCGTGGGTTCGCTGCATTGGGCCGCTCTGCCCCTTCCCTTAGGGAGCCTCTGGCTACGCCGCCTCCTCCTCATGGGCACCGTGGTGTTTCCGTTGCCCCTATGGATCGGCTCCTGCCGCTCCCGCGTACCGTTCGCAGACGCTTCGGTCGCTGGGTTGCTCGGGGCGCGCTCTCTGCGGTTGTGGCCTGGACCGCCCCCCCGCCGACGGTCAGGGTAGCCACAGATACGTTGAGCGAGGTTGGGTGAGGTTCCCGATCGGACCTGGGACGTCCACTTCCCGGCAGATGGGTGGGTCTCCCTCTCCTTACCCGTCTATGCCCTCGGACTATTGGTTCCTTTGTTCTTCCTGCGGGACCACGCGCTGGCCCTTCGGGGTAAGTCGGTGGCCTTCGGGTTGGACACTCAGACAAGCTGTCCACTGTTTCCTCCAGGTCGTTGACTCTATTGGGGGTCTCGGTGGAGTTGTTCTTCCTCGCGGACCGACACCCCTTCTCCTTGCATGCCTCCTTCCTGCCCGGGCCTGCCACCCTGTCGAGAGGGCAGGGCATTCTTGTAGAATGGGCGATGAAACGGACTGTGTTCGCCGACCTCGCGGCTTCCTGAGGTGTTCCGGAGGTTGCTTTGTTCGCATCGGGGGTGCCGCGCCAGTTGCCTCTGGACCTCTCCCTCCGGCCTCGCGCCCCGGGGGGGGTCCGGACGCTTTCATGGTAGCCTGGTACAGGTGGCGGTCGATATACATCTTTCCGCCACCAGACGCGCTATTGATGTGCCCAGTCCTCGCGAGGCTGCGGCTGTACCACGGCTGCATCTGGCTCCTCGCGCCTCTGTGGCCGGCACGGGCTTGGTACGCCCGGTTGCCGCGGTGGTGCCCGAGTCCAGTCCCTCTACCTGTCTCCGGCTTCCACTTGGGCTAGGTTGGGGACCTGCGGACCTCGTTGGCCTTCGCATCGTGCTTGTTCGTGAGGCACGGTGGCTCCCGGTCCCCGGCCGGGCCCTGACTGACTTCCTGCAGCGTTCCTGGCCGTCTTCTCCTTGGGGGACTTACGGGTCCCGCTGGAGGTCTTTTACTAGGTGGCTACAGGCCACTCGCCTGCCAGTTGGCTCTCCTTCCCTCGTCCTACGCTCCTTGTTTCACCTCTTCCGTACACGTCACTTTCCAGTCGACGCTATACGTACCCACTTGTCTGCCGTCCGGGGGGTCTTTGGGTCCGTTGCTGGGCTGGTCGTTCCGCCACAGGAGCTGGATTCCTTCCTGACGGCTGCCTTCCGGGATCGACCGCCTCCGCGCCAGCTCCCTCCGCAGTGGGATCTGGGGCGGGCTCTGGTCCTTCTGGCTTCACCCACGTATACAAGGGCCGCTACGCCGGTTCCGTTGCTCGGGCGTCCACTCTTCCTTGTCGCTCTGGCCACTGGGGATCGGGTGTCTGCACTAGCGGCATTGTCCTGGCCCCGGGACTGCGTGCGATTATCCCCGTCCTTGCATGGCGTCTCGTTCGCCTCATCCCCTCCTTTTGTTACCACGCATGGGAGGGAGGCCCCCGTTTTCCAGCCTTTCGCCGTCCAGGCTTTACGGCGTGGGCATCCTCGCCATGTGTTGTGCCCGGTGTCAGCCTTGCACTACTCTGTTGCGTCTGTGGCGCCGCCTTCGGGTACTGCTGTGTGGGTGTCTCCTCGGACAGGTGGGAGGCTCTCGCAGGTGCAGATGGGCCGCCACGTTTGTCGGACCGTTCGTGCCCGTCACCCTGTTTGTAGGGGTTCTGCGCACGATGTCAGATCCTTTGCTGCCTCCTTCCGGTTCCTGCCACGTCGATCCTTACCTGCCATCGCCTCAGCGGTTTTGTGGTCTTCTATCAATTCCTTCATCTCCTCCTACCTCTCCGTGCCCAGTGTTCGACCCCCTCGGCCGGTGATTGCTCTCGGGGGTCGTGTTTCCTGGTGCTCTGGCGAAGATCCCTGGTCTTCCTCCCTTGTCCCTCGTTCTTTTCCTTTGTTTTATTTGACAAAGGGGGGGGGGGGGGCTGTACGGGTTTGCAACACTGGATTGCAAGTTTGGGATTATGTATTGTTCCAGTACATAAGTGTTTTTGCCACATTGAAAATTGTGTTTTGTTCTTGTGTTCAGTGTTTTTGTTGTTTTTTGAAGAAAAGGGATTTTGGGTACAGTACCTTTTTGGTTTCAGACAAGTCTATGTTTTTGCATTACTATGAATGACGGGCATGTGTTAAAACTGTTCTTTTTAGCTACTCCTCAGTTTTTCACTCTTTTATTAAACTCTCTTGTTTAAATTGTGTCTTTGTCATTCATAATTTTGTTTTATGCATTGGTTTTTTTGGTAGGTTGGGCTTGGATATCCTCCTCCTATTTGTTATGCAGCCTTGACGTTGGATTTGCCAAGACTACTAACAAATTGGGAGGTTTGACGTACCTCCCAACCTACCAAATAGGAAAACCTACTATTTGGTAGTAGTCTTGGAAAATCCAACGTACATAATACCCTCCCTCACGCCGGACCCCTGCCCATCCGTGTTCTTCTGCTGACGTGAGATGTGATGACAAGAGAGAGTCGCTCATGCGCACGTTCGACAGGGATCTGCACATGACGGAACACGGGATGGGCCTTAAGCGGTAACTAAGGTAAACCCCTTTTTCTTCTCTTCTATGCTTTTTTCACCTTCGGTGGTAGTTTTGGTTAATGTACAACGTCTCCTAGAGCAAGATAAGGAGTAGACTCTAGACGTTTTCTTTTTAACCGCGGTTGGAATGACAACATAGCAGTCAAAATAGACAAGTCGTCATTGCAATTAGGTTAATAGCCTTGACTTTGGATTTTCCAAGACTACTACCAAATAGTAGGTTTTCCTATTTGGTAGGTTGGGAGGTACATGAAACCTCCCAATTAGGCCAAATGTGCCTGATAATACATGTACTGATATAGATAAGCTATGGGACTTGGACAATATTGGAATTGACCCACATGAACTTGATCGTGAGTCCAAGCTAGCGTTAAGCTCGTATGAAGAGACTGTAACGTATGACTCTGGCAGGGGTCAGTATGTGGTAAGGCTTCCTTGGAATGATAACAAGAGTAAATTACCTACTAATTTCCATCTAGCACTTGGTAGATTACGTGGCCTTCAGAAGCAGTTTGTCAAGGATCCAAATTATTGCGAGACTTATGCGGCAGTTTTAGCCGAGCAGGTACAACGTGGATTTGTGGAGAGAGTAGATCTCGGTGAGTATGGGGATAACATCCATTACCTTGCTCACCATGGGATTAAAAAGGACAGTTCCACCACTCCTGTTCGTATTGTGTATGATTGCTCTGCTAAATCCAGTGATCGCTCCTATAGCCTGAATGATTGTCTGTACACGGGTCCGTCCCTGGTCTCTGATCTCGCGCAAATTATGTTGCGCTTCAGATGTCATAAGTTTGCATGGGTTGCCGATATTGAGAAGGCCTTCCTGATGCTTCAACTCCATGGTGAAGACAGGGACTCGACAAGATTTTTATGGCCACGGGACCCAAACGATCTAGATTCAGAGTATCTGGTCTACAGGTTCAGAGTCGTCTTATTCGGGGCGACCTGTTCCCAGTTCCTTCTCAACGCTACTATCTTGCGTCATCTTGAGGAGGCTGGACTAGATCCTGACTTCAAGAATGAGATCAAGCAGGGGATCTATGTGGACAATCTTCAAGGCACTGGAGACGATGAAGATTTATTGCTCGAAAGATGCTGGGAGATCCGCGATATATTTGCCAAGGCTCATCTATACTTGAGAGAATGGGCCACTAATAGTGATCTTTTGAAAGGTCAATTTGCTTCTGATGGTGTAGCTACTGAGGATAGTGAGGTGAAGTTTTTAGGCCACAAATGGGACACTACCACAGATTGTATATCCTTCTGTCACACCCCATGCGGCAGTGAGCTTATGACCAAGCGAAACTGCTTAAGCTTGTCAGCGAAGTTGTTTGATTCCCTAGGTTTTTTGCTGCCTGTAACTATCCGTGCTCGTATGTTTTTACAGCAACTGTGGCGGCTAAAACTAGATTGGGACACGCCCCTCCCGACTGAGTTACAAGATACTTGGCGGTTGATTCGGTCGGACCTTTCCACATGTTGCAAGATCCAACTTAATCGTCAGGTTATTAGAGGTCAACAGGTGGATCTACAGTAAAAGTCCGTTAATCCGACGACCGATGATTCGAATCTCCCAATAGTCCGAATTTTTCAATTTGAGGCCAAATCCGAATTCACCCGATGGTCCGATTTTGAAGAAGATCCCAAGTCCCCTTTTTGAGGCATATAGCACTCCAAGGACACATAATGGAGCACACACAATATCATATGAAGAATTCACTTTAAAAGTTTACCATTGTCATTGTAGCCTAGTAATCTACTTCAAAACATTCAGCTTAATGGTCAAAGGAAGCTACTGATATATCGTAAACACCTTCGTCGTCTTCTTCTTCACATCGTCTGCTAGAGAGTTTGTTTTGCTCTGAACGCATCCTTGGGACGCTCCGATCCTACTGGCTTGCACCGCATTTTCTGCAGCGCATTCAGTCTTGAGCTTGAAAACGCACCTTTCAGAAGTCCCCAAAGTCCCCTTTTTGAGCATTAGGCCACTCAAATGACACTATGGAGCACGCACACATATCATATGTTCATACACTTTAAAAGTTTACCATTGTCATGTAGCCTATTATCTACTTCAAAACATTCAGTAATGGTCAAAGGAAGCTACTGATATAATCGTTAAACACCTTCGTCTTCTCTTCTTCCACCATCGTCTGCTAGAGAGTTTGTTTTGCTCTTGAACGCATCCTTGGGACGCTTCCGATGCGCTACTGGCTTGCACCGCATTTTCTGCAAGCGCATTCATCTTGAGCTTGAAAACGCACCTTTGGACGTATTAGTCTTGAGCTTGAAAACGCACCCTTTGGATGTTCCCGATACGCTACTATTTATAGTTCAGTGATCGGAGATCCCCAAGGTGCTTTCAAGAAAACAAGACAAAGGTGCTTTAATACAATATAATATAACAGAGCACGTCACAAAAAGAAAATCACAAAAGGAAAATTACAGAACCTCTCAGGGAAGTGCCGTTGTTAGGCATTACTTCCCGAACCACATCTGATCTTCAAGAGCAAGACACACTCGCTTAGTAGACGGAAGAAGACGAAAGACGTATATATCAGCAGATTCTTTGACCATTAATCTGAATGTTTTGAAAGTAGTTAATAGGCTACCATGACAATGGTAACTTTTGAAGTGATTTCATGACTATGATATGTGTGTGTGCACCATTGTGTCATTTGGGTGGCCTAATGTCTCAATGTTTTCGTCATACACAGGTTCATAGGGGTAAAGTCCGATAATCCGAAAAATCCACTAATCCGAACGAGAGCCGGTCCGCTGCCCTTCGGATTAACGGAAGTTTACTGTACATGCCTTTTCTGATGCTAGTAATAGTGCGTACGGTACTGCCATATACATATGCAATGGTAGTGAAGCGACGCTGGCTATAGCAAAGGCCAAAGTAGCCCCTATAAAGAAGATTACAGTTCCTAAATTAGAACTTACTGCAGTGCTTCTGTCTGCTCGTCTAATAAAGTTTACACTGGATGCTTATGCAGACATACTACAGATTAATAACGTCGAGTCCTGGAGCGCAGTCAAATAGCACTTTCATGGTACACAGCCAGAAAGTGTTATTTTATGTTGTCTAATCGCACTTGATGAAATACATAACTTAGTTTCCTACAGCTAAATTTCGCTATGTGAGCACCAGGGATAACCCCAGAGTGACATCGTTTCCCGGGGGATCTCGGCGCATCAGTTTATGTCGTCCTCTATTTGTGGCAGGGACCCTCCATGGCTTATATCTCCAACTGAATGGCCTCAAGATTTCAGGAATGCATATCTGATCCTTCAAGTCGGCCCCAATTATGTGTTGTTAAGTAGTTCGATGTGGAGTACTACACATCAGGATAACAAGTTTTGGTAGAGTGGGAACGTTTCGGCAGCTTGATCACGTAATACGGGTATTTTGCATGGATTACCTTTCATTTAACACATGAGAAGTCGGGCTCACGGGCTTTCCTTAGTGAAGATTTCGAAGCATATCAGACTCCATGATTGAGATCAGCAAGCAGAAGCAACTAATATGTTTAGTACAAAGGGAATCTCATCCTACTGCACATCAAATCCTGAGCAAGGAGTCAAAGGCCAATTACCCCTCTAACTTAATTAGGCAGCTAGGATTATATATGGAAGGAGGCATAATTAAGTGTAGAGGCAGGATACAAAAGGCGGACATTATTGATTCTGCGAAATATCCTGTCCTCCTTAGCTCCTCTCATTTGATTACCAAACTGTTGATTCGCCAATGCCATAGGACCTGCCTACATTTTGGCGTAAATTATGTTCTGGCGTATATGCGACAACGTTGGTGGGTCCCTAAGATGCGACAAGCAATTAAAGGGATCCACAATAGCTGTACTATCTGTAAAAGATTACAGGGTAAGTCTTACTCCCCAGTTGATCTACCTCCCTTGCCTGAGTTCAGGGTACAAAGGACTGAACCATTTCAGGTAACCGGGGTAGACTACACCGGAGCGATTCATGTTAGAGAATCGCCCGGTAATATCATAAAGGTATATGCCTTCCTATTCACATGTGCGGTAACCAGAGCGATTCATATTGAATTGATTGACGACCTATCCAGTGAGGGTTTTTTGCATACTCTAAGACGCTTTGCAGGCCGCAATGGTTTCCCTCAAATTATTATGAGCGATAATGCGACTTGTTTTGTCGGGGCCTCTAAATATCTCCAGAGTTTAATGGATGACCCGCAGGTTGTGGCTACCCTCACTGGAAAGGGTTGTCAGTGGAGATTTATACCAGCACGTGCACCATGGTTCGGGGCGATTTGGGAGAGAACTATCGGTATCGTCAAATCTGCCATGAAGAAGGTATTAGGAAGGGCAATGGTGACCAGACGGGAGTTGCAAACCATCTTAATAGAGATTGAGATGTCGGTCAACGACAGGCCCTTGACCTATACCTCGGCAGATGTTGATGACCTCTTACCCATTTCGCCTTCTATGCTAACACGTGGACGAACCCTTAATACCTTTCCTAGATCGTCCGTAAATGACGAAGATCTGCATGACCCTACGTTCGGCAATGCTGACGCCACACGTCGTCGCTTCCAGTATGTAAACAAGGTGTCCGACGATCTATGGAAACGGTGGACCCAAGAATATTTGCTGTCTCTTCGCGAGCGTCACTCTAATAAGATCAAAGGGACGAATCAACGATGGCCTCGTATCGGGGATATCGTCCTGATTCATGATGAGCGTCCTAGGTTATTTTGGAAGCTTGGGAGGATTATCGATTTGTTCCAGGGCATTGATGGTCTTATAAGGGTTGCTAGAATACGAACTTCGACTGGGGTTACTACTCGCCCAGTCGTAAGGTTATATCCCTTGGAGCAGGATGTAGAACTGCCGGATGATCCTGGCGTCTCTACTGATACCCCTCCGCAGGAGAGTGCTGGTGACAGTGCTCCTCAAGGTGGGGCAGCTGATGATGAGAAGGATGATCCTCCTCAGGCTTCAGGTGGCGCTCGTCCCAAAAGGAGGGCGGCTATGAGTTCCGTGGATCTTTGGAGATCAAAGATCAAACAAGGTGATCTTTGACTTCGATGTCCTTTTTTTGTTCTCTGTATATAGCTCCTGTATATCACTTTTGGTGGCGGGCAATATGTCGGGAATAGGGTAATGATCCCGACAGTTTTAGGTCCAATAGGACATTTGAATTTGGCGGTATCGTATCGCATGTACGATTTCGGCTGGTTCTTTGTGTATTGTAGTTTATTCTTAAGTATAGGTTAAATATTAACTGTAATGTATAAATATCTACATCAGCTCTAGATGTATCATGAAACCAAGTTATGGGTTATAATTATTATGAGCCGGCAGCCATATGTAATTTCGCGAAGCGATCGGACGCCGGCCCTTTAGTCTCTCAATCAACCCCATACAACCAACATCTCCCCCCCCCGGCTCTGACTCAACCCACAGTTCACCATGTGCTACAAATATTAATCTATAACAACAGTCCTACATCACCAGTCCTCTAAGCTAAGTTCATTGTATCGATATTGTATTATGTGAACATTCCTACATGTCATGCAATTGAATTAGCCTGTGTGGGGGACTGGATTACACCCATCGACTACGTCGTTGGTAATTATATTATAACTATTTGTTGGGATATTTCATGTACCAGTGATATGTAATTTAACCTCTTTATCTAAATTCCCGACAAGCCTCATGTCGATTCTGGCGACTCGGAAGTGGGGATAGAGGCCACGGGTTCCACTCCTGTCGTGAACAATCATTAAGTGTACCATCTCATGTTACCTTTGCAATCCCTAAATTAAATTATGTGCCACGTAGTGTCCAGTCCGCCGGCCCAAGACGGGTCCTGGCTGAGCAATTCAGGGGTTTTCCGTCAGGGTCACAAGCTGTTGATAGCCCTCAAATAATTCAGGACTCTCAGCCACCCGCGGCAGGGGGGTGCTGGCGTCGGTCAGAACCTTCTCATAGAAACATAAGGGGATTCCAGGAACTAGGGGATGAGGATATTATGGACATGTTACCTTCATCAGTCCCAGATTTAATGTGGCCTCCGGCGGAACAGGTACCGGAGCCACAGCAGGATAGTTCTGAGTTAAGTAGGGAGCCAGAGGAAGTGCCTTTAGCCCCGGCTCAACAGACTATTACAGGTGAGGAGTCTGAAGAAAGCTCACAATCTTCGAGGAGCTCTCACAGTAAGTGTGTTACTTTGGATGAAATCAGTGATATATTACATAGAGTTATGCAACAGTATAACCTCCCTGTCTCGTCTGACCCTCCTGCTTGTCAACCGTTAGTTGCCCCCAGTCATTCAATGATAAGACCTCTAGAGCCTCCAGGTTTTCTTCCTTCTCTGACCCCGGCGGTATCCGCGGTTCCAGGCACTACAGTGCTGGCCACACTTACTACCACCAATGTGAGGGTAATTGCAGATATCACTCCTCCCCCCTTAGATAAGGCACCACAGAAGAAAGGCCCCATGCCTCTCCTCTATGGCCCTGACTGTTCTTGGGTCCAGGCGACGCCTCTGAACCCACAATTAGCACAACCCACCATTTCGGGGGACCTTCCGGTCCCTAATGAATGGAAAATTGAGATTAACAAGAGCAGGAAGTTTAGAGCTAAAGATGAGGCAGGGAGGTTGCTGGATGTATCGATTAAGGCTATCCCCAGTTCATATAATCCAGACTTCTTTGTGTATACTGCTGCCCCGGCAGTCCCTTCCGCCGCTTCTGCACGACTCTTTGCAGACTGGTCAAAAGCTGATGGCGTCAATGATGTCAAGGCTTTAAATGATCTTACGCCGGAAATAGATACACTTCCTGTACTAGACCAAATGCATACACCAGTCCTTGCAGATGGGGCGGATAGGGGTAGGTCCCTGAGTAGATTGGGAATTAGAGGCTTTTTCTATTGCACTAGACATATTGAAGGCCTTCGATAGAGTCTGGCACAAATCTTTAATTTCTAAACTACCCTCCTTCGGTTTCTATCCCTCCATCTGTGCCTTTGTCTCTAATTTCCTTTCCGGCCGTTCCATAGCCGCGGTTGTGGATGGCCATTGTTCACTTCCTCACCCTATAAACTCTGGTGTTCCTCAGGGCTCTGTCCTATCTCCTATTCTCTTTCTAATTTTTATAAATGATCTCCTCAACTGTACCTCAATTCCCATCCATTCATACGCAGACGACTCAACCTTACACTACTCCATTAGTTTTTCAGAACGCCCCAGCCAGCAATCCCTCAACGACAAACGTAATGAAGCCATAGAACTCTTAAATTTTGATCTAAATACTATCTCCAATTGGGGCAGAGAAAACCTTGTTACCTTTAATGCTTCCAAAACCCAATTTCTCCATCTATCTACCCGTAAGGAACTCCCAGCGGACTATCCCTTATTCTTCAACAATACAAAAATCAATCCTTCATCTTCTCTCAATATTCTTGGTGTCTCTTTTTCTTCTGCTCTCAGTTGGAAGGACCATATTATCAGTCTTGCTAAGGCAGCCTCCCAGAAGCTGGGTGTGCTCAACCGCCTTAGGGGGTTCTTTTCCCCTGCACAGCTTCTTGCTCTGTACAGGGGCATAGTGCGTCCTTGTATTGAGTATTGTTCACATGTGTGGGGAGGTTCCTCTCACACCGCTCTCCTAGACAAAATTGAAAGGAAGGCTTTTCGTATCATTAACTCCCGTCCACTCACCAACTCTCTGCAATCTCTCTCTCTCCGCCGCAATGTTGCATCTCTCTCGCTATTCTATCGCTACTATAATAATCAGTGTTCCTCAGAGCTTTCCCAGTGTATACAGTACCACCTCCTTTACGTAGGGCACGTGGTACCCGACTTGCAACTCAATCCCACCCCTACTCTGTGCAACTCTCCAACCCGAGCGTGAAACATTACTCTCAGTCTTTCTTCTACTCAACAGCTGAGCTCTGGAACTCTCTCCCAAAATCAGTCTTTCCCTCTTCCTATGACTTAAATTGCTTCAAACTCCGTGTGTCCAGGCATTTTGGCTCGAACATCCCTTGATTTTGGCCCTGTCACTCTTTCAACTATGGGGGAGGCACTCGCTATAGGCAGTTCTGCCTTTTGCCTCCCTCAATCACATAGAAAAAAAAAAAAAAAAAAAAGTATTTGCTTCAACAATCACGTCTAAGTCCCTCACATCAGGTTCCACAGGAAACACATCAGTATTTTTCGTTGCCTGTCTTTAAAGCTGATGGGGTGTCACCAGCTTTGTTTGCCTTCTTGGCGGTACCCAAAGTAGCTCTATTTTTGCATGCTTTCTTGATGCTAGTAAGGCATTTGACAGAGTCTGCCACAATATCCTGTTTGATAAATTAGCAACAAGGGGAGTGCCATCCTATATACTGAGAATCTTGAAGTACTGGTACGCCAATCAAACATTTAATGTAAGATGGGGTAACATTATTTCGGATTCCTTTACAGTAATCAATGGAGTGAGACAGGGTAGTATTCTCTCACCTTACTTATTCAATGTATATATGGATGAATTAAGTGATAAATTGAATAAAGAGCAGATTGGATGTTATGGTGGGAATAAAATCATCAACCATCTCATGTATGCTGATGATCTGGTCATTATTGCACCGTCTTCTGCGGGTCTGAGCAAACTTCTTGATATATGTGAATCTTTTGGTAGTAAACATTGTGTTAAATTCAACCCACTGAAAAGTGCTGTTCTTATATTTAGATCAAAATTACTGTATAAAAGTAAACTGCCAAATTTCTCACTCAATAATCAAATTATTCAAGAAGTAAACAAAATAAAATACCTGGGACACATTATCTCAAACGATTGCTCAGATGATGCAGATATCGGCCGTCAGCGCAGACAGCTATATTTACGTGGTAACACCATCTTGAGAAAATTCCACATGTGTAATTGGGAAACTAAAGTCACTTTGTTCCGGACATATTGTTCCTCTATGTACACGGCCCATTTGTGGTGGAAGTATAAGAGAGCCACCATAAATGGTCTGTGTACATCCTATCATAATATACTCAAGATGTTCATTGGTCTCTCTAAATATGAAAGCACTAGTATGGTGTGCACACTGTTGGATGTGCAGTGCTGTCGGGCTGTCATCAGGAGACTGGTGTACAGCTTTTCGCAGCGACTGCAATCCTCCAGTAACACGCTGATTGTAGCTCTTTGGTCTAGTGATCATATCTATGAATCCCGTATTATATCTCACTGGCAGAAGCTGCTGCACACATAGTATGTACTGTAATGTAATATATAGGTCTAATTGAACTATGAGCAATGATCTGTGCAATAGGTGTTAACCAACATTGAGCAATAGCCTTAGTTAGCCTATCTGTGTTATATTGTGACAAAATGTGATATGTGCTCTATTCTGTAAATAGGCCTACTGTATTTTTTATTTTATTGTGTCTTTATTAATATATCTTTGTGTATAATTATTATCTGTGCTCTGACGAGAAGTGTATGTGATATGGACCATTAGGTCGTACTGTATTTATACTGTATCTATCTTATGTGTCTGGAATAAAGAATTATTATTATTATTATTATTATAGCCCTAAACTCATTAGATGAACCCTTTTGTACTCCTCTGGCAGCTTACCTTGAAAGGGATTTTAAACTAAGAAACAAAGCCTACCGGCAGTTCTCTCAGTATCTAGTTAGTCGCCAGATTGCTGTCTCACTTACCAGAACTATCTCGGCCATTGCTGACCCTCAGGTTAGGAAGGCCACTGATTTATCTATTCAGGCCTTATAGACATCAGAATTGCAATCATGGAAGCGATTCGAGCCCGCCAGGATCTGAGAGTGCACCTTGTGAAGAAGTTACCGGATGACATTGGTCGCCGGGTAACTCTTTCGCCGGTCCTCACGGCCTCCCTTCTTACCTCAGAAACTTGGAGTATAGTTTTCAATTTAGTAAATAGGTGGAAGCAGGTTACCTCCCAAGCTAAGAATGAACCTGTTAACCTAACAAGTGCGCATGGGGGTAATTATACACCTCTCCCTGTGCGCATGTATTTGAGGTATTTCCGTCACTAAAATATTCATTGTACCATTAATAGCATTAATACTTATCCATATGCGCCTATTATGGGTTGATTATAAAGGTATTAACCTGAAACAACAATAAAACGAGTGAAAACAGCGTTTGGATGGTCAAAATCGGAGATATAGCCCGCGAGTTGTATAATGTATGGGTGAGGCAAGCTGCTTTCCCGCCAATTTCCCCCAAGGCCACTGAGACACAGTCGATCGATACTCTCTCTCTCTCTCTTGCACTCGCTTGCCATCAGTGATGACAACGCCCTGCTCGCAACTTGCTAATGTTAGCACGAAAATATACCTCAGAATAAGGGAATAACAGGGAAAATAGGTGATAACTGAAGGAGAGGAGGAAAGTGGGGAAGGAGGGGAGGTAGAGGACTGAGATTTAAATATATATATTTTTTTTTTCGATGTCAAAAGTTGATTTTTTTTTTTCTGACTCTTAAGAGTCTTCCCGCAGTCCGCCGGGGGAACTCTTAAGAGTCTCCCCGCAGTTCCCGGGTTAAGAAACCTTTTCACAAGCCAAAGAGCAGAGGTAAGCCTAACCAGCTGCATTCTAAACAATCCTTTCGTGATCCCAGAACCCCTCCTCAGCCGGGAGGTACTCTGCCCAAACCCAGACAAGGTAAATACTCAGGATATAAAGGTAAGCCCCACCAGAAACCAAGTCAGGGGCAGACGTCAGCCAAGACTAGCCAGCCGTCTGATACCAACCCACCTCCCCCTCCAAAAAACTAGCCACCCAAACTCTCAATCTCCCAGTGCCGTGCTTAGGTGTACCGGATTCGAAAGTTGCTTTGCCGAACAGGCCCGGTCTGCAGACTGGGTCGTTCCAGTTATTCCGCTTGGCCTGGCCCAGGAAAACTTGGGCCAGGAAAGTAGTAAGCAAAGGAATCACCTGGCGGTGGCTCCGGCGACCTCGACTGCGTCAGGCGCTGGAATGCAACAATGTTTCACAGGAGGTGGAGGCCCTAGTCCAAGAAATTATCTCAAAAGACGTCCTTGTCCCAGTCAAACCAATTTGCCCAGTATTCACCTCCAGACTTTTCTTAGTGCCGAAAAGGGACAGTGTGCAAATGCAACCAGTATTGGATCTCTCGCGTCTGAACACATTTATCATGAATTCACCCTTTAGGATGCTTACGGTCAATCAGATCAGGCTCTCTCTTCCGCCACAAGGCTGGATGTGCTCAGTAGACCTCAAAGACGCCCATTGGCATGTCCCTATAAACAAGAGGTTCCAGAAACTCCTCGGTCTGAGGATCAGGCGAGAGACTTATGTCTTTCTTTCAAAGAATGCCTTTTGGGTTGAACCTGGCACCGAGAATTTTCACAAAATTAGTCCGGCAAACCCTTTTGCCATTGTTAGTCCAGGGCATACAGGTGTTTTAGTATCTAGACGACTGGCTGGTGGTGGCAGAGTCAGAGGAGTTATGTCACAACCACGTAAACCAAGTATTAAATCAGGTGCACAACCTAGGGTTCAAGGTGAACTTGGCGAAGTCTCGCCTTGTTCCCACAAGGAATATTCAGTGGATAGGGCTGGTCTGGGACACCACCGATCTAACTCTTACTCAGAGTGTGGACAATCGGAACAGATTTCTCAGGAAACTGTTCCTCTTTCTCCACAGTCGGAATACGACCAGGAAAATGTGGGATTCTCTGATCGGCTCTCTCAACTGGATCCAATTGACTGTGAAGTTGGGCCGGTTGAAAGTAAAGAGATTAATCTTGAAAGGCAACAAAGTTTTTCCTCTCGCCGGAGAAGAAATTATGGCCAATTCCTCCATTAATCCACAGCTTACTATCGGTCTGGGCCAAGCCGGAGATGCTTTACTCAATAACGACAGTTTCGGGAGCCAAACCGTCACAACCATCCCCTGCCCCCTCCCTGGGGGCACGGGTCCTTGGAGCGGCTTCGGTCGCGCCGGGAATTTCCACACCTCTCACACCACACACACACATCACACAGTTTTTCCTACACCGAGAAATGACTCTCCGGCTGTCATTTCTCGAAGACTTCTTCTAGCCGGAGACATTGAGAGCAACCCAGGACCCACGTACACATACATATGTCCAACTTGCTCAAAACCCATCACTTCGAGTCGCCATACTAAGGGTTCAGTTCTCTGCAATTCATGCGGGAACTGGACTCACTCCACCTGCACAACACTTGCCTCCAAGAAACACTACACAAACACCTGGACCTGTTCCTCATC
The DNA here is from genome assembly GCA_032716605.1 of Paralithodes platypus. Lineage (NCBI taxonomy): Eukaryota > Metazoa > Arthropoda > Malacostraca > Decapoda > Lithodidae > Paralithodes > Paralithodes platypus. Next base: position 22,352,747 of record CM064502.1, read on the forward strand.
CCACTCATCCCAGTTCCTCTCCCAGTCAAATCCCTCACCTAAAACCCGTCCACCTCTCCTCCCCAACCCACCTAACCTTCCCATATCATCCACTCCCCCCCCCTAAAACCCGTCCACCTCTCCTCCCTAACCCACCTAACCTTCCCATACCATCCACATCCTCAACTCAACACACCACACCCCATCCTAATCCATTCCAACCCCCATCTCCTGCTCCCCAATTCCCACCCCCACCTCACCCATCCCAACCCCCAGTCCCTCCCTCACCCCCCCCCCCCCCCCCCCCCACCCCCACCCCACCCCCACCCCCACCCCATCCTCGTGCAGCAGCACCCAACATACATCGTGCACATAACATTAATATTCTTCAACTGAACATAGATGGCATCAACACAAAGAAACACGAACTCTCACACTTCATCAAACAACACAACATACACATTGCCATCTTACAAGAAACAAAACTCCGCACAACACAAAAAACACCCACATTTCATAATTTCACCACCATCAGACAAGACCGGGCAGTCCGGGCTGTCGGCGGGGGCGGTGGACTCATCACCCTGGTACACAAAGAAATATCATACATAGTAACCAGTGTACAAACCAAATCCCTCCTCCCCCCAAATGATAACACAACAGAAATACAGTCAATTAAAATACGCGCTGGCAACAACTCCAACATAACCATCAAAAACACATACATCCCTCCCCAAACATCCCCTACAGTACCAAATGAATACAGACCACACTTACAACACATCACAAACACCCCACACACCCCACACATCATCCTGGGTGGTGACTTCAACGCCAAGACGTCGGCCTGGTTTGTCGACAACCCCGACACAGACAGAGGGCTGGTACTACAAAACCAAACCGATAACCTCATCATCCTTAACGACATCCATCAACATTCCCATATTCCTCACCAAGCCCTCTATAACCCATCATCTCCAGACATCACCTTTTGCTCCCCAGAACTCGCCCCCACAACATCCTGGAGGGTGGTCAGAACCTTAGGCTCTGACCACCTCCCGATCATTATCATCACCAAAACCAGACTCACCCCAGCTAGCCACAAACACACATACACCAATTATAAAAGAGCTAACTGGGAAGCATTCACAAATGAGACAGAACAACACTTCACAACTCTAAACAGTACACCCATCACTAACATGAACAATGCTGTACACATCCTCAATAAAACTATCCAAAACGCTGACAAGAAACACATTCCAAGAGGTAACAGAAAAAGACACAACCCCAACTTCACACCAGAAATTCAAAACATCATCAGACAACGCGACATACTGAAACACTCCCCAGCACCCCACACACAAGACATCACACAACAAATTCAAGCACTCAACACCCAAACTAACAACAAAATACAAGAACAACAAAAACTAAATTGGAATAACTTCCTACAAACACTTGATCACAAAACAAACCCCAAAAAACTCTACAAAACACTAAACAGCATCACACTTTCCAACAGCAACACAACAGAATCACATGCTGCAATCACAACAACAGACTCTACTCCTTCATGTAAACAACAAGCAAACACTCTCATCAATCACTTCTCACATGTCAGCCACCTAAAACCTCACAAAGACGACCGACGTGTCATCCGACGTGAGAGACAATTCCCCACAGACCCTGACTATACACCCTTCACCAATCACCAGACAAAGCATATCATCAACAATCTCAAGCACTCACCCGCCTGTGGCCTAGACAACATAAGCAACATACACCTCAGACACCTGGGACCACAAGGCATACAATCACTCACTAACATATCAAACTACAGCTATTCACACAACACAATACCAGACATTTGGAAGCATGGTATCATCATCACATTCCCCAAACCCAACAAAGACCCCACGCTACCCTCCTCGCACCGCCCCATCACACTCCTTTACTCCCCCTCCAAAGTCATGGAACGCCTAGTATTACAACTAATTACACCTGACCTACCCCTAGCTCCAACACAACATGGCTTTAGGCCACTGCACTCCACAAACACTCTTCTCACAGACCTTACACAAAGAGCTTTCGACGGCATCAACTCAGCTAGACCACCACACAGATCACTATTAGCCACACTCGACATTAGTAAAGCCTTCGATGCCATCCCCCGCTACAACCTAACAAACAAAATCTACAACACAAACATGCCCAACAACACAAAAAGGTGGCTGGCCAACTTCCTAGCAGGCAGATGTGCACACGTATCTTTTGCCGGTCAGTCATCTAATATCAGAAACTTTCCAAACGGAGTCCCACAAGGATCCGTCCTATCGCCCGCACTCTTCAATCTGTACATGCACGATATAACTACACCCAATACGCCCCAAATAAACTTAGCCTCCTATGCAGATGACATAACACTCACATGCACACACCATGACCCAAAAAGAGCAACAGATCTCCTTCAACTCTATCTCAACACACTACATGGCTGGTGCACTACAAACAGACTTAATCTAGCCCCAGCCAAATCCACCGCAACCCTGCTCACAAGTTGGACAGGAGAACACGAATACATCCCTCAACTCACCATAAACAGCACACCCCTAACACATACACACACACCCAAAATCCTAGGAGTAACATATGATACTCATATGACATTCAAACAGCACACCACAAACATTAAAAAGAAACTGACACCCAGACTTAACGCCCTCAGGTCACTTGCTCACACAAAATTTGGACACAACAAAGAAACTACCACCACAGTATATAAACAATACATAAGATCAGTGATGGAATATGCAAGCCCAGCCTGGGCTTCTAACCTAGCTGAAACACATCATAAGACCTTACAGACTATTCAAAACAAAGCCCTGAAGATCATTACAGGCTGCACAGCTACTGCACCCACAGATCACCTACATCAAGAAACCAAAATCCTCAAAGTCAAAGACCATCTGGACATGAGAGGCACTCAATTCCTGGCAGCAGCCTCCACGAACCAAGACCACCCACTAAACTACATGGCAACACACCCACAGACACCAAGAAATATCAAAACAACACCCAGCACACGGTATCACACACAATTATTGTCCTCTCTCCCTCCCTGCCCACCCCGAACCAACTTCCAGAAGCACATCCATACTCATATCTCTCACCGATCCATCCACTCACTCACAGACAACACGCAGCTGCATGCACGACCTCCCGAAATCCATCCTTCCGAATCCTCCCTTCCTCGCGAGGACAGAGTCCACCTGGCCAGGCTGAGATGCGGACACCATCCAGCTCTCCTGAGCTATCAGAAGAGACTGGATGACTCCGTTGTCGACGCCTGCCCGGGATGTAACACAGCACCCCATACCATTAAACACATCATAGAAGACTGCATTTCACACAACCACTTACGCCAACAACACAATCTACACTCAATGAGAGCTCTGTGGGAAAGCCCGATCGTGGCCATGGCCTTCCTCAGGGACTCGGGGCTGTTCGGCCAGGCAGCTTAGGGAACAACAACAACAACAACAACGACATGGGTTTCTCCCCCGCCTTCGGTATGGGTAGACACAGACGCTTCAGGGGCTCTAGGTTGGGGCTATCAGTCGAATCTAGGCCATCAAGGGCAAGGCACTTGGCCCCAAGACACTCTTTGTCACATCAACAAGCAAGAGCTTTTAGTTCCTCTCTTTTTCCTCCAAGATCACGGTATGTCTTTGCAAGCACAATCAATAGCGTTCCGTATGGACAACCTAACTGCAGTCCATTGTATTCAGAAGCAGGGCTCAGTGAGGTCTTGAGAGTTGCTAATATTGTCAGAACCTATTTTTGCCCTTGCCGAATCGCTGGGCATTCATCTGCATGCAGCTTATCTCCCCGGCATGTCGAACGTCTGGGCAGACGCTCTGTCTCGGAGGCGGAGCACCCTAGTAGAATGGGCTATCAAACAAACCGTCTTCGACAAGATGATTGCAAGGCCTTACCGTCCACAAGTGGATCTGTTCGCATCCGATGAGAATCACAGACTCCCTCTCTTCCTAACTCGCCGAGGGGTGACCCCAGCGGGGGGACCAGATGCATTGTTGGAGGATTGGAACAAGTGGATCACTTCAATTTATCTTTTTCCTCCACCAGATTCTGTACTAATGTGCAGTGTGATTCACAACCTGAGGGGTTACCGGGGCTTAGTCTCGATGATCGCGCCGTTATGGCCGGCTCAGGCGTGGTACCATCAATTGCAGGAATGGTGCAAGACCCCGGTGTCGCTCCCGGTCTCCGCCTTCCACTTAGAAATGATTGGCAACCTTCGGACCTCGCTCAGTTTTGCCTTATGGACATTTACAAGGGAAAATGGTTAGCTCAATTTGGGGAAAGTGTCACAAATAAACTTTTGAACCAATATACTATGTCTACCAGGAGACAATACCAGTCACATTGGAAAACTTTTACGACCTGGATTGTAGAGTCAGGGCAAACAGATACCTCGGGAGCCTTGATTTTCAAATTCCTAGATTATCTATTTGAGCACAAACAAAATTCAGTAATCACTTTAAAAAATCACTTGTCTGCCATCAGAACTCCCTTTTTTGATCTCACGGGCCTTTCCATACCGCAGGCGTGTTTCAAGCTGCGCCCACCACCCCGTCAGCTCATGCCCACCTGGTCACTTGACAAAGCCTTATCATTACTTCAGTCGCGTAAATATAATAATACGCCGGATTTTTATTCACTCTTGAAGAAGGCTGTATTCCTCATGGCTCTCGCCACTGGAAATAGGGTGTCTGAGCTGGCGGCGATGAACAACGAACCTAATTGCCTTAGGTTTGGGAGGCTACGCGATCATGTACAAATCGCGCCGTCTCCCACATTTATTGCAAAGAACGAGCATTCCAATCATGTGTTTTCTGAATTTTCTGTTCCGGCATTGAAACGCGGACACACTCTTCATATTTTATGCCCTGTGCAGGCCTTATCTAAGTTTATGAGGGCTGCGCATCCTCGCCAACCAGGTGCTCTGTGGGTGAATCAGGCAGGTAATCGTGTTACGCGAAGAAAGTTAGCTTCCTTGCTGGTAGACGTTATTAAAGAAAGTAACCCCGGCGTAGTGGGCAGGGCTCACAACATCAGGAAATGGGCAGTCTCCCTTAGATTCCTTCAGAATTTTTCTATAGAAGACATTGCTAATACTCAACTTTGGGCTTCCAATCATACTTTCCTAACACGTTACCTGTCGGTCGCTCTAGATAAACCAAAGCGCACCTGTGTAGCTTTACGACAACGGGTCCAGTAGGTTATGTTCTCTTATATAAGTTTTTTTTAAAAGGGGGGGAGGGGGTGCGGAATAGCCCATACCTCACTAGGTCCCCGTCCGCCGGAGACTGTGATAAATCACGAGCTGTGATCAAACTGGTTTTACAGTTCAAGATATTTTATGTTTATGTTAAGATTAAGAAGAAATCTAGCATAAGTTGCAACTATGCAGTATTATCAGATTGTACAAACAGATTATATTATACAAATAGTGTTAAGGTGAGAACAAAATTCTTCAGAATTATAGTTCGATCTAAGGGAACACATGCGTGTCCCCACAAAGTATCATGCATAGATCTTGAAGTGAGATCTGGTCATGAGTAGGCAGACTTTCTTGATGCCACACACTGCTTGCAATCTTTTGTATTTTTTATATATTGTTTGCATACAATAAAACTTAAAAAAATGTTATATGGATTATTTGTCCCCTGAGGTTAAGAATATTGTCACAAATGTCCCCTCCAATCTTGGTATTCAGGCAATATCGTCAATGATGAAGGGGCCACTATTAAATTATAGGTTTGATTCCCGGAGGGAAGTAGAGAAAACCTAATATTTAGTAGGGCCCCGTAATCATTGACGATAAATGTCCCTCCCAACCATCCCACTTCCCATTCGTTGATTTCTATAGTTTGATCTTGGTATTTCAATGAAGGACGAAGATGGCCGCTAGAGGGCCTGGTGTCGGGGTAGCAAAACGCAAGAAATCCACATATGGAGAGTCCTATGATAACAAATATTAAGTTCTTTTTTATTTTTTATGGAGTTTTTTCTCTAGGGTACCCGATCATAATGACGATCCCATAAGGGAATTAAGCGTGCACTTAAGAAGAGTACTCCATGATCCTTCCGCGCGGCAGATTCAAAATGCTGACGCGGGATGTTGAATGGAGACTATTATTGGGAGGTTTGACGTACCTCCCAACCTACCAAATAGGAAAACCTACTATTTGGTAGTTGTCTTGGAAAATCCAACGTCAAGGCTATTAACCTAATTGCAATGACGACTTGTCTATTTTGACTGCTATGTCGTCATTCCAACCGCGGTTAAAAAGAAAACTTCTAGAGTCTACTCCTTATCTTGCTCTAGGAGACGTTGTACATTAACCAAAACTACCACCGAAGGTGAAAAAAGCATAGAAGAGAAGAAAAAGGGGTTTACCTTAGTTACCGCTCAAGGCCCATCCCGTGTTCCGTCATGCGCAGATCCCTGTCGAACGTGCGCATGAGCGACCCTCTCTTATCATCACATCTCATGTCAGCAGAAGAACGCGGATGGGCAGGGGTCCGGCGTGAGGGAGGGTATTATGTACGTTGGATTTTCCAAGACTACCAAATAGTAGGTTTTCCTATTTGGTAGGTTGGGAGGTACGTCAAACCTCCCAATTTGTTAGTAGTCTTGGCAAATCCAACGTCAAGGCTGCATAACAAATAGGAGGAGGACATCCAAGCCCAACATACCAAAAAAAACAATGCATAAGACAAAATTATGAATGACAAAGAAACACAATTTAAACAAGAGAGTTTAATAAAAGAGTGAAAAACTGAGGAGTAGCTAAAAAGAGCAGTTTTAACACGTGCCCGTCATTCATAGTAATGCATTACCATAGACTTGTCTTAAACTGCTTTTGCCTCCTCTTGTACCTGTCGGCGGATTGGATGGCAAGTTCTGGTCCTGGATCAGCGCGCCCGAACTTGAAATTTGTGCTATTGCTAACCCGTTCTTTTCCCACCCAGATAAGTCTTCTGTCGACAGGGATTTTACCTTGCGGCAGAGGGTGGCGAACTTATTGTCTTGTCTTTTAGGTTCCCTCCAGACGTCTGTTCACCACCTGAGGCTTATCGAGGCGACTGCACCTGGCGATCTTCGCGAGGGTTTGGACCACGTTCGGCGGATCCACCTTCAGCTCGCGGTGTCTTTGGTTCCCGAGCTGAAGGCGGTTTTGTGCGAGGCAACTCGACAACGCCAGACAGTAAGGTCCTCGTTCTGCCGGAAAGCCCCCTTGGATATTCGTCAGGGTTTGTTGTACTCTGAGCTCTATACATCGGGGCTTTTTGCGCAGGATGCTTGGGAACGCTACGCTTCTCTGTCAGCGGACCCTGCTTACGACACGCAAAGACGCGCTATGTCGCGACCAGGGTCTTCGCAGTCCCGTCCTTCTGCCGGTCCTCTTCGGGGTGCTGCCGCCAGTGCGGCCGCCAAGAAAGGGCGCAGGAAAGGGAAGTTGCCGGCCAGAGCGTCGGTTCCGCCTCGCACTTCTGCTCCTGCTCCCTTTCATCCCCGCCGAGAAGGGGCTGGCCAGCCTTCCACTTCCGGCCGCACTTCGACGGGGTCAGACGCGCGACGGACAGGGGATGGGGTGACCCGCCCTTTTCGGCGAGGTGGGGGGGGTAGAGGAGGTCAACGTGGCTCTTATGACCGCAGGGACCGTACCGGGGGACCCTCCACGTCAAAAAATTTGTAGGTTCTCCAGGTCGGTCTCCTCCTTGTTCTCCTTCTCGCCTCGCAGCAAGGGTCGCTCACCTCATCTCGGGGGCTCCCACAGGTTGTTTTCGCCCTTGCGCCCCTCGGTGGCCGCGAGGGACGTGGGGGCGGAAGATTGCACGGAGGGGTCTAACCTGGAGATGGAAGTCCAGAAGGTCAGTCCTCGTCGGGTAAGCCCGCACCTCCACGTCGGCCACCTGACCATCCACCCTGATTGCCCTGAACTGCATCTTATCATTAATTTGCACCGACCAGTCCGAAGGTAGGGCCCTCTCACCTGACGGGAAGTCGGTAGCACGCTCCGGGTGGGAGGCCTGCACCCCCTTCCAAACAGCCAAGGAGCCATAGAGGAGCGGCATAGTCCGCGATGGGACCTTGGCCTTCTGGATAGGGGGCAAGCGCGGACCCTGCCCTAGCAGACGGAGAACCCCCGCATGGGAGACAGCAGGGGCAACCACCTGAGCCAGGGCAGGAGCAGTACTAGCCGACGACCGGGCAGGCGGAGAAGCAGGGCGAGAAGGAATGTGGTCCACCGCAGAAGGGAGGGGGACCAAAGCAGGGGTAGGGTGGGTGAGGCGCTGAGGTTGTGTCACCGCCAAGAAGCGCGATAAGAGGGAATCTTGCATCGCCTCCAAGCGCGCGTTGAAGTGTGACACAACCCACCCCTGCATAGCCGAAAATCGATCCGAGAGAGGCGACCCCCCCGAAGATAGTTCGGCCCGCAGGGGCGAGCGTGAGCGAGAGCGAGACCCACGACACGAAACAGCAGCGTCGCGGCCCAAAGAAGGCGAGCGACGACGGCCGTGGCGCCCCTGAGGGTCTCGTCCCCGATCACTAACGCCCGAGGGAGAAACATCACCATCCCCCTCTTCCAGCGACACGTCAGCTCCCGAGAAAAGGGACCCCGAAACTTCGCTATACTCCACCGAGTCAAGCGGCGGGGTACCCCCCTGGGGAGCCGGTAAGTGAAGATCAGGGATAGAAGAATGAAGAGGAGCATGACGGGAGTGGGAAGGCTGGCCGGGTGAAAGGAGGTCAGAAGGAGCCGCGGGGGGAAACAGAGCAAGGATCCCCGGGGCTGAGAGAACAGGGCGGCCCGACACCGAGGCGGAGGAGGGAGGGACCTCCACCTTGGGACAAGACCGTGAAGGAAGAAGAGGCACCGAAGCAGGAGAAGTAGGAGGAGAAGCAACTACATCCTGGCGGACCCCCCTGGACAGAGTAGGAGGAGGGAGCAGAGGGCCAGCTACAGCATGAACATCCGCGCGCGTAGAGGACAAATGAAGAGGACGTCTTTTGTGCAGGGGAAGCAGGCGGAATGTAGTAGAGCCCCTATCCGGAGAGGCCAGGGGAGGGCGTACAGGGGCAGAGACGCTAACCCTGGCCTCAGGGCGATAACCATGACGAGGGCGACGGGCGGAGTCAAGGCGATCAGGAGGACGATGAGGGGCAGTAGAGGACGGGCGATGAGGCGAGCGAGAGCGTGGACGGAGCTGGGGATCCTCCCGACGATGTGACGACCGACCCCGGGACTCAGGGAGGAGGGCCCGAGCAGGGAGAGGGCCAGGTAAACGGCCTCCAGACGGGTCAGGGATGCCCAGGGCGATGTGGATCCGGTCGTCAACAAAGGCCGGGGAACGGTGGCCCACAGTCCTAATGTGGTGGGAGACCACCGCCCACACAGACTGAAGGGAGGCAGAGGCCACCGCCGCGTCGGAGGAACCAGGGTGATGGTCCACCACATCCACCAGGTCCATACACGGGCCACACAGAGCAGGGAGGTAGGCCGTAGAGGACACGCATTGAGAGTGGCGTAAGCAGGACCTGTGGCATTCCAAGCACGGGGAGCCACAGCCCTGGCGAAAGCAAGGCATCCCACCTGCAATGGAAGAACACACACCATAAGCAGCACGTCGACGGAGTAAGTGAAGATAATGTCCAATAAAAACCAGGGAAGGAGCATGGGTAAACAGGAACACACATGCAAACCGGAATTCGTACTCACTCTAAACCGGGAGCACCGAGGGAGGTGAGGAGGGCGGGCGAGGTGGAAGAGCACAAGCAGAACCTGCAAAGATGAAGAAAGTGTTAACCACCACTCAACACCTTACATGCAGGGTCCATAACACCAGTAAAGTGCATACACCAATATAGTATCAGGCAACAATATGACATAAAAAAGGTCAACAGTGAAAGCCAACTATAACCGCAAATTTGCGGGCCAATGGAGGCATAACCGTACCGACACAATCCTCCCGCATCTCCGCGGGACCCCCCAGCGATCTCCGCAAATTTGCGGGGAGCCGAAACGTCCCGGAGGACCGAATCGAGCACTCCGCAAATTTGCGGGACCGGCCGAGATGGTCCGGCGCCGAAAAAGCGAGAGGAGCGTCTAGGGAAAACCAAAAAAGGCCCATAAAAAAGCGTCATCTCCTTATGAACTCCAAGCGACGATGGCCATCAAGCTGAGCAGTGTCTTCCTTGATAATATCCTGACTCAACTGGTCAAGGGAGAGGCAAGGAAGACACACCAGGGGAGAGGAGGCACATCCCCCAGGAACCACCCAACCCACAGAGATAGAGCAAAGCCCATGAGAAGTGGCAGGGAGGGTGGTTTGGCACAAACAGGGGCCCCCGTGGGGTACCCCTGGATTGGGCAAAAGGCTATGAAAGGATGGAGGTGAAAACAGGAAGGGAAAACAAAAACCAGTAAATGAAACTGGCGAGAAAAAGGGTGGCCTAGCCGTGAGGAGAGAATGTGTCAGGGGCGAAAAACCCTGTGGTGTGAGGGAGGGGCCCCCGTGGGGTACCCCTGGATATCACGAACCACCAAGCGCCCAGGCCCTTGAGACACAGTGAAGGCTCGAATTGGGGGACTCGGGAATAACGCTAATAATGCGGCCGACACAAACCCTACAAACAGCACCGCCACCACGAAATCTCAGATTGTTTACCAACTGTACACCTAGGCTATGAAAAAATGAAAACTCATAGGGGCATAGCAAGTCCTGAATGAGAAACAAGCTAGGCTAAAATAAGCTAAAAGCTAAACTTTGCCCAGACTAACAGGAAAAAAGAATATGAAAAGAGAAAGAAATGAAAAACATAGACGAGGAACGCCAGGCGCCCCCGTACCTTCGGTAGCTATTTCCACACGCGTCTCCATTAAACACACTGAGGAGCCGATTTACGTGTGCCCTAGATCACGTAACATCTGTCTAACAAAAAGAAGGCCAGATAAGCCGAAACGAACCTAAAACAGGGTGAATTGAAGGAGCACAACAAAAGCGGACTCAACAATGGCGACGCGTGAAAAAATGATAAGAGAGGGTCGCTCATGCGCACGTTCGACAGGGATCTGCGCATGACGGAACACGGCATGGGCCTTGAGCGGTAACTAAGGTAAACCCCTTTTTCTTCTCTTCTATGCTTTTTTCACCTTCGGTGGTAGTTTTGGTTAATGTACAACGTCTCCTAGAGCAAGATAAGGAGTAGACTCTAGACGTTTTCTTTTTAACCGCGGTTGGAATGACGACATAGCAGTCAAAATAGACAAGTCGTCATTGCAATTAGGTTAATAGCATTGACGTTGGATTTCCCAAGACTACTAACAAATACAGTGGTCCCTCTCATTTAGCGAATTCATTAGTCTAGCCAAACCATCGCCAAAAGTGAATTTCGCCAAACGCGAATAGTACTTTAAATGGGAAAATTATCCATTAGTCTTTGACGAGGCCCGAGTTCACCCTTTTGGGCCTTTTCAAACCGCCCGCCATGCGCATCGTCGATCGCCGACACACTCGGCGCCGTCTGCTTACTCTGTTTTTGCTAGAAGACATAGGCCTAGCCTATATATCTCCACAAAGAATTGACCTAACCTAGGTTAGATGTATATCTGGCAGCAGAATTCATTGTTATCTTGTGAATAGTCTTATTGATAAGGAATAACCACATAACCTTAGCAACAAGTTGCTAAGTCACTAGCTAGCCAGACCAAGAAATGATCTAACCTAGCTTAGATATATATCAGGAGGCATAAATCACTTTTTACCTTGTGAATGGTGAAGACTATAATTTTCTATACCAACTGCTTTTCGATTGAGCAAAATAATGAAATTGGTTTGGATCCGTGGTCACTTCTTTGATTAATTATATTTATCGATTGGGCCCTTGAGTCAGCTGATGCGCGCGTGTGTGTTTGTGTGTCGCAGACTGTTCGGCACAATAAACAAAGCAAAACACAAGAGATATGAGGTTCACAAATCGGTTTGGTCAAGATTACTCTGTTAATATACGTTTATGAAATATACCTGGGATATTCTCGCTATCCAAGCAGCTCAGTTAGGGCTTTGTGAGTAGGCCTAAGCCTATCTATAGCCTAGCCTCGGCCTAAGAGTAACTCTCAATACGGCACTCTACTGTAGCCTACATGAAACATTAACAGAAATAGAAAAGACAATAGATAATAGATAACAGATTTTATTTACCATGAATTATTTAGAGTTAGGCCTGGTGAGACTAGCTTGCGGGCGGCGCATTCTGGGCCGACGCCATTCCGTGACGTCAGCATTCTCGCCAAATTCGGATTCTGGTACCATATCCAACCAATCGCCAATACTGTGTTTCGTCAAGCTGAAATCCGCTAAACGCGAGGGACCACTTCTAATAGGCAATATCGTCAATAATTACGGGCCCTACTAAATATTAGGTTTTCTTTACTTCCCTCCGGGAATCAAACCTATAATTTAGTAGTGGTTCCGTAGTCAATGACCTGAGCGCCTATGCGAAATATATGGCCTCAGCCAGGTCCCATACTACCCGGTTTGACCTTATTACTGTCAGCCGAGAACCATAAACCTCCTATGAGGTACCCTAAATATTTCCTAAGATACAGTAAACCCTCGCCATCTCGGACCTCTAGAAGTCGGAAACCCGTACTAGTCGGACTGGCTACGGCCTCTCGGACGTGCACTTCCATATTTCGGACATTTCCGTCATCGTTCCGACAGTCTCTGATGTTGTCGGACTTTATATAAGTATTCGGAAAATGTCCGTCATAACCATCCTCTGATATCTCGAATATTTCCAAAATGTGTCGTAACGGTGTCCGACAAAGGATGACGTGTCGGATGACGACCTCACGTCACCAGACAATAAGGGTGAATATCCGATATTATATTTTTCAATTCCATCACATTATAAATGATTCAAAGATTACAAAAAGTCCAAATAAGACATAGTTATGTTAACACCTTACGAGCGGCCTATGCGGTTTATTTATATGTACCGCACAGCGGGGTGTTTTTAGCCAAAATAGGGCTGTTTACGTGATCATTTTCATGCCTAAATAAGACCCAAAACGTAAAACAAGTACCTATCCCTGAAAGGGCATAAACAGAGCTTTCGAGTGACACCATAACGATCCTTTTATGATGGCTAGTTTTCTTGCAATAACCGTGCAACGCGAGTGCAAAAAGCATGTAATTCGGTACTTTCCCCATATAATTCAGTATGTAGCGAGTGAGAGAGGGAGGAGGGAGCTGAGATTCGTGTCAGTAGGTTCGCCGCGGTGGTCAGGAGCAGTCATACGCTCGCTAGTCTCCTGCCACCACTTGTCTCTCTCTCTCAGCAACATTACGTGCTGAAATTGCCACTCGACCTATGTCGAGCGCCGCCACATAGTCCAGCTTTATTTAACTCGACTTATGTGGTGAGCCGCTAATTAAGGGTTAATGTATAAGGGAGTTAGGTAGATGAATTAGAGAGATAGATAGATAGAAAGAGAGTGTATATCGAGGGAAAAAACAAAACAAAAAATCTATCAAACGTAAATCTTCCGTCTGCTCGCACGGAGGTGAGGGTTGAAATATTGTGTTGACTATCTTATTTATTATTTATCTATGCTGGAAGGATATTATATTTTTTTAATTCCATCACATTAGAAATGATTCAAAGATTACAAAAAGTCCAAATAAGACATAGTTATGTTAATGTATAAGGAAGTTAGGTAGATGAATTAGAGAGATAGATAGATAGAAAGAGAGTGTATATCGAGGGAAAAAAACAAAACAAAAAATCTATCAAACGTAAATCTTCCGTCTGCTCGCACGGAGGGGAGGGTTGAAATATTGTGTTGACTATCTTATTTATTATTTATCTATGTGCTGGAAGGATATTATATTTTTCAATTCCATCGCATTAGAAATTATTCAAAGATTACAAAAAGTCCAAATAAGACATAGTTATGTTAATGTATAAGGGAGTTAGGTAGATATGCATTAGAGAGATAGATAGATAGAAAGAGAGTTGCAGAGGGGGAGTGAGCGATTTTATGTGGAAAAAAGCTAAAAATACCCTGGCAAAAAACTTCCGAACCATCGGTAAATCTCGGTTAAAAAATTGTAAAGTCGAGCCAAAGTGTTTGTTGTGCGGGCAAGGGGTAGTACTATGCAACCTTCGGTAAAGTGAAAATTCGTTGCAAGAGTGTTCGTTGTGCAGGGGTTTACTGTACTGTGTTTTGAATTACAGATTATAGGGTTCGAATAGGGTTGTCTTCGTTTTCTAGGTTGACGCGGACGTCTCTCTTGAGGTCGGATTTTTTCCGTAGTCTCCGATTTCATTGTTGTCTCGGACGGACATTGGTTAGGTCGGATTTTATCCTCTGTTAGGTCGGACACAAGCCGGACTCCGGACATCTCGGATTTTCGGTCATCTCGGACTGGGTCTCCCCCCAATTAGTCCGAGATAGCGAGGGTATACTGTACGTCATTGTTGCGGATGCCATTATGAAATAAATAAAATTAAAATTAAAATATGAACTAATTTAATGGCATTCCATGTTTTGCTATTATCTTTCTCTAATACACTTCTCATACATCATTGCCAAGCACCGCCCGACAGAGTGTTTCTGCCTCTATTGTTATATCAAGTTGGGCATGTGTATGGGAAGGGGAAGGAGGGAAGGCCATAGACGTCATTGACTATGAAACCACTACTAAATACTGTATAAGGTAGCGGGTGCCCAACCCCGAAGGAGTTGAAATAGGGGAGCTATCCCCCTGCCAACGGCGGCTTTCTAGGTCCTTTCCTAGCTGATGCTGAGAGGATTGGGTTCTAGTCATGTGGTGATGGGCTGGTCTATCAGAGTGAGAGCTGAGCGTTCTCTTCCATACCCATAGCTTACTCTGACTGTTCCTTTTACATACACTCATCCCTCTGGTATCACAGGTAATTGGTGCCCTAATTCTACCGCTATAGCAAAAATCGCGATACACTGAAGAACTAATGGGAATAATTATAATTGGTGCCGGGGTACCAGGCTCACCCATCTTGGACACCCATTTCCTGCCAAATACATCCAATAAGTACATATTATTTGAGGAGAATACTTATAAATACATATTATGAGATTACTAACCACACAGACTATATTTGAAATCAGTCATGTATAGCCTACCTAACTCATCGGCATAATTTCGCTGCTTTCGTTTGACACGGCGTCGGCATCGGTACGCTAGACCGGCGTTTGCTTTCTGTTTTCTTACAGTTTCTTACAGTAGATCCTCTGGAAAAAGGCAAACTAGGCCTGTGTATCCAGCTCAGTACCAGTACTTGCACTGCTGCGGTCGTTCACGGTGTTGGTGGCGGCGGTAGCAGACGCAACATTTTTACTATTCTGTATTTTTGCTTTATAATCAAACTTCAAATCTTGTCTTCCCCATGCTTTATCAAGATTACTTTCAAACTCCCTTATTGATTCGGAATCGACTACATACTGGGGCAGTGCGTTCCACTCATATACCACTCTATCACAAAATGAGTTCTTTGCCTTCTCAAGCCTATTTCTTTCTTTGTAAATTTTCTTAGTGTCCTCTCGTTCTTGTTCCCTCCCGCATCAAGAAGATACCTTCACACACATCCTCATCATACTTTCCTGACACTATCTTAAAAGTCTCTATCATATCCCCTCTTTCTCCTATATGCCAGTGTCGGAAGCCCCAGTGTCCTCAACCTCTGCTCATAGCCCGCGTTCTTCAACGTTGGTACTAGCTTGCTAGCTCTCCTCTGCACTTTCTCCACTGCTTCTATATCCTTTACCATGGAGCCCACACCTGGTTCGCGTATTCCAGGTGCGGCCTAACCAGCGCTGTATAGAAATTCCTGAAGATTTCTTCGTCAAGTGACACAAATGTCCTCCTTATCAGCCCTACAATTCTATTGGCTTTGTTTATCTTTTCCGCTAAATGTTCTGAGAAATTTAACTTGTTTTCTATCACTACTCCTATATCCTTTTCTGCATTCACTTCCTCCATCGCGTCATACATACTGTATCCTACCTTGTCTATCTTGCTTGTCCCAATCCGCATGTACTTGCATTTTTTTGGATGAAAAGGCATTAACCAATGCTCAGACCATCCCTTAATGCAAACCCACATCTTCCTTGCTCCTCACTCTTCTATACAACTTAGTGTTATCCGCATACAGGTATACCTCACTTCCATTTGTTATAACTTCAGGTAAGTCGTTGATAAATATAACGAACAGTAGTGGTCCCAACACAGATCCCTGAGGTACCCCACTTGTAATTTCCCTCCACCCCGAGCCTATTCCATTCACCAGTATCCTCTGTCTCCGATCTTTCAGGAAGGCTTCTATCCATTTCACACATTTCTCCCCTATATTATAGCTTCTAACTTTCTCTATTAACCTTTTATGTGGGACCTTATCTGTTTTGATGGTGGGCATTTATTTCCTTCACTATTACCACCAGGCCCACTGTCCCTATCACTGAAT
This sequence comes from Paralithodes platypus, assembly GCA_032716605.1. Lineage (NCBI taxonomy): Eukaryota > Metazoa > Arthropoda > Malacostraca > Decapoda > Lithodidae > Paralithodes > Paralithodes platypus. The sequence goes on from CM064502.1 coordinate 22,369,329, forward strand.
GAATTTGAGGAGAATACTTATAAATACATATTATGAGGATATTACTTACCACACAGACTATATTTGAAATCAGTCATATATAGCCTAGCCTATCTCATCGGCATAATTTCGGAGCTTTCGTCTGACACGGCGTCGGCGTCGGTACGCTAGACCGGCGTTTGCTCTCTGTTTTGATGACCCTGGGAATTTAATTCCTTCATCATTACCACCAGACCTACTGTCCCTATCACTGAATGCACCAAAGGCCATAATAAACGCGCAAGATACGAGGTTCGGGCAGAAAAAAGCTTGTAAACATGTAGTTTTCCAACACAATGGTGGCCAGCCTGTCCACCAATCACAGCCGCCGATGTTCTGTGACGTCATCGGGCGCCGTGTTTAACCCCTCCAACCCGGAAGGGCTCTTGAACGCCCATAACAACCTCGGTCCGTGCAACCCGGAAGGGCTCTTGAACGCCCATTGCTTGCATGCGTGCTTTCGAATGCCGCGCGTACATTTTTGGTATCATGGGACGGTAGGTGGCGCCACCCGGCGTAAACGACGCCACAGCAACAGTATCTACCCCGACGCCATCATGGACAGTACGCCAAATAGTGATTCCGCTGTGTCCGATACCGTGCTTCCTACGACGCCCTTGCTAGTTCGTCGCGCCTTACCCCGACGCCATCGCCTAAATGTGTTATCTCCCGGAGGTATTGAGACGACATTGAGACTATATGAGCGTGCTGATGCCAAGTATAGTGTTGATGATATAGTCAGTGACGACTCCAGTAATTATAAGTCGAGTGATTATGGCCATGAGAGTGAGAAAGAAGAGCAATTCCTGGGATTTGCGAGAGAACATGACAGTGATGAAGGTGATGTACCAGTTGTTGAGGAAGCTGGTTTACCTAAAGACAGTGAACTTGAGAGAGTGAGTGAGTGGGAGAGTTCAAGGTCACTCACCAAATTTCGCATAAGTGACACGACTCCAAGCCCTTCCCCAGGTAAATCGCCTTTCAAGCTACACTTGTATAAGCAGAAAATACTTGAGAAGGCGGCCGCGGCAGCTAGGGAACAAGCAAAAATACTTGGTGAGGATGAGGCTGTGAGTGAGGGTCAGCGTGGTGACCCTTCTCGTCCGCCATTGTCTCCCTTATCTACCCACGCCACCCAAGATGACCCGGATGCCCCGCATTCTTCCCCACCACCCCCACCATTGCCAAGGGTTGAGGACCCCCCACTTTCGGCCTATTTGCCTCCTAGGTCCCCCGACAGGAGACATACTGCTGCCGAAAAGGGGAAAGGTAGGAAATATACCAAAAAATTAAGAAAAGTAAGAGAGTTTTGTTCGAGGCTCCCGCGGCGTCCACCCCTGCCGGCCCCAGCCATACGTCCCCGCAACTTTCCCCACGGTCCTCCCCACCTCTCCCGCCTTCAACATGTCTTCCTGAAGAAGTCTTTGGGCTCGCATCACCAATACCTGGGCCTAGTGACAGTGAAACATTGCTTTCTGTCACTCGTCGCAGGCCAAGGAGCCCGGGACCTCGGGGGGACACAGCCTCACCTGCCACTCCTTCCCCACCTCGCCCACCCGCACGCTGCCCACGCATCACTGGTTCCCCGCCAGATTATGTGGGGGCCACTGATGATGAAGGGCACCTCTCTGAATACTCTGGCCATGATTACATAGGTCCACCGTCAGGGCAAGATGACCACTCTGACGATGACTATATGGACATCGACGACCCTCGACCCATCCGCTTGGCCCGGCGTCGTGCTGCCCGTCGTGCTGGCCGCCGCCCTGGCCGACGCCCTCGCCGCCCTAGGGCGCGCGCCTCCCGAGTTGGCCGTGGGCGTGCTGGGCCACCAGCTGGAGCTCCTCGTCAGCGTAGACAAGACCCATTCTACGTTTTTCAGTGGCAAGACGTAGTTGATGGGGATGGATACAACCCTGATGTGCCAGCTTTTGATGAGGTACTGAAGGGTTCAGGCATTACCCCCAATTTTCCTGCAGGCCCCAATGCTCCACCACATGAACTATTTGAGGCCTTCTTTGATGAGGAGGTGGTAGGCTATGTTGTCAAAGAGACAAATAAGCAGCACCAATTCCAGGTCCACTTTTTGGGCAAGGTGACCAAGGGCCACATGAGGCAGTGGACCCCAGTGACTCATAAAGAGTTCATGGTGTTCCTGGCACTCACCATGCTAATGCCTCATGTCAAGAAGCATAGGTTGCCTGACTATTGGATCACCAATGATCTGATATCCACCCCTGCCTTCGGGAAATATATGTCTCGCGACCGGTACCTTGATATCCTCGCAGCGCTCCATCTTGTCACCAACCTTGATGTCCACCTCCCAGACAAGCTGTGGAAGATTAGGACGTTGTACGAGATGATGCGAGAACGCTTCACCTCCTACTTCAAGCCCTTCCGCAAGGTCGTCATTGACGAGTCTCTTGTGCTGTTCCGGGGAAAACTCAGCTTCCGGCAGTACATCCCCTCAAAAAGACATCGCTTTGGCATAAAATTCTTTGTGCTGTGCGACTGCCAAACTGGCTATGTCCTGGACTTCCTGGTCTACAGCGGGAAGGAAGGGGACTTGCTTGTGGACCCCCTCATTGGCTTTGGCGGAGCAGTGGTGCAAGCCATGATGAACCGCTACTTTCACAAGAATCACGTCCTCTACACGGACAATTATTACACGTCCCCCACTCTCTCACAGTACCTGCATGAGCGCAAGACGGGGACTGTAGGCACAGTACGAGGGAAAAGGAAGGGCATGCCACCTTTCCCTCCAAAGACCAAAAAAGGTGATGTGTTGAAGAAGAAGTCGGGGCCCATTCTGGCTATCCACTGGCACGACCAGCGGAAGGTCAACCTCCTGACCACCATCCACAAGGGGGAAATGGTGGAGACTGGCAAGGTGGATCGCCGCACCCAGGCCAGGGTGACCAAGCCCGATGCTGTCCTGGACTACAACATCAACATGAGGCTGGTGGACAAGTCCGACATGCAGATAGGCTTCATTGACTGCCTGCGTACCTCGTGCAGATGGTACAAAAAGTTCTTTCTGCATATGGTGGACATGTCAGTTCTGAATGCCTACAATATATACAAGCTTCGGAATGTGAACACACCCATGAAGTTCAATAGCCTGCGGAGGTTCCAAAAGCAGGTGTTGACGGAGCTTCTGGAGAAGTATGCTACGCCACAGAGGGCAGTGGCACATCCTGGGCCCGCCGTTATTGACCGCTTGCAGTGTGCTCAATACTTGATTAGGCACAGGCTTGGTTCCCTGCCTCAGAATGAATCAGGAAGAACACAGCAGAAGCGGTGCCATGTCTGCTACAACAGCAGGGTGAGGCCGAGGCCAGGTAAAAAGTCAACCATGGAGTGTGTGGAGTGCAAGGTGGCACTCTGTGCTTTAGAGTGTTTCTTTGATTACCACTCCAAGCTGGAGTTCTAATAATCATAGTGAAAGTGCCAAAGATAATGACAATATGTACAGTATATATATAGGCAAAAAGTGGAAGTAAACAAATTTATTGTTATACAAAAGTCATGTATTATGAAAACATTTATACAAATACAATTACACCATAATAATATGTGAAAGTGACACATATGTATATACCAAGTGACATTCATATGATTAGAACCTATAGAAATATATAAATCAGTGAAAAAAGACACAATAAATTGTATATAAAACGTTTACAAATCATATAACTAAGTGAAAGTGACACAAGACCTAATATTTGATGGCCAAAGTATAATAAACACCTGTGATAACGAATAATCAGTGCCTAATACAACAATAACCTACCTCAATTACTAATAAAATGTACGGTATCGAGTGAAAATTAGCATTATCAGTGACAGTGACACTCTCTAAAGCATATTTGTCAAAGTGAAAGTGACACAAGACCTAATATTTGATGGCCAAAGTATAATAAACACCTGTGATAACGAATAATCAGTGCCTAATACAACAATAACCTACCTCAATTACTAATAAAATGTACGGTATCGAGTGAAAATTAGCATTATCAGTGACAGTGACACTCTCTAAAGCATATTTGTCAAAGTGAAAGTGACACAAGACCTAATATTTGATGGCCAAAGTATAATAAACACCTGTGATAACGAATAATCAGTGCCTAATACAACAATAACCTACCTCAATTACTAATAAAATGTACGGTATCGAGTGAAAATGAGCATTATCAGTGACAGTGACACTCTCTAAAGCATATTTGTCAAAGTGAAAGTGACACAAGACCTAATATTTGATGGCCAAAGTATAATAAACACCTGTGATAACGAATAATCAGTGCCTAATACAACAATAACCTACCTCAATTACTAATAAAATGTACGGTATCGAGTGAAAATTAGCAATATCAGTGACAGTGATACCCTAATAAACATATTTTATATAATTGGCCTCAAAATAACTAGAAAATATCAAATAAACATCACATTCTCAATATCAAACACTAAAATCGTCTAAGGGAGATAAATACTTTGGCGCGACGAGCGGCTAGGTGCGTCGTAGCCATGGCCGGGGCGACGCGTCCGAACGCGGGAAGAATTTGCCGCCGAAAAGCACTCGTCTTCCCGCGCTCACCATTATGCAACCAGAGGGGCTAGAGACCTCTACTCAATGCCATTCGACAGAGGAAGGTTTGTGCAACATTATTCTTTTTTATTCACAACATTACATGCCATATTCATTGACTTACAGAGTATTTAACATAGCCCAAAGATCGTCAAAACACCCGGTACCGCAGCACAGTCGCAAGCTATAGCCCCCGGGGCTGGAGGGTTAAACATTCCGGTCGGTACAGAACCGCTATAGCACCCTTTTGGGACGCGATAAGGAAATTTTAGGGTTTTTAAGGTAGCCGTGATAGCACACAAACGCTATAGCAAAACCTGAGATAGCAGAGGGATGAGTGTATATATTTTCTAGATCTCAAGTGATGGCGTCTATTCCGTGGATTGACCTCCCTACTGCCAACCTAGAGGTTGGCAGAGCTGGGAGCCAAAGCATCACATTTTTCCTTTGCCCCTCAACTTTCCCTTCATAAATGCTGAGGGGCACAGGGCCTTGGGTGGGGCTTTGGTTTCCCGGGTGTTTCCGTACCCTCCTCAGCTCCCCGCCTTGGAGTGGCCTCGGTCACCTGGGCTTTATTAGTGGTAAACAGGGAGAGTTCTGTGGGGGTGCTCGGTTATGGCCTTGGCCTTGCTTGGGACCTTGGGGCTGCTCGGTCAGACAGCTTGGGGAACAGCAACAACAACAACAACTGTATAAGGTTTTCCTTCCTTCCCTTCAGGTTGTCAAACACATAATTTATTAGTGATTCTCTCCATCAATGACGAGAGAGCCTAGAATATCACGACCGGTGGAGGGACATGTATACAGTATGCTCAACATCATTAATAGAGAAAAACAAGGATAGTTAACAGTAGCGTAAGAATTCAAATAATTTATTAAGAAGAATATAAAAATATATATATATACAGTAAACCCCTGTCCGAAAGTGTCAAAAGTCCGAAAGGGCCGCATCTGAACTTCACACTTCAGCCATTCGGACTTGTCCGAATGGCTGAAATAATGTCCAAAGTTTATAAGTCCTTATACACATTCACCTAACCAGACAAATCCGAAACTCGGCTCTTCGGTCCGAATGAGATTTAATTTTTCTCAGCCTTTCGGACAAATCTGAAAGGCTGAAATAATGTCCGAAGTTTATAAGTCCGAATACACATACACCTAACCAGACAAGTCCAAAACTCGGCTCTTTGGTCCGAATGCGATTTAATTTTTCTCAGCCTTTCTGACAAATTGGAAAGGCTGAACCATGAGTCCGAAGTTAAATGTAGTCCGAAAAGTGTAGTCTGAAAAGGACGGAGGTATTTTCTCAGCCTTTCGGACAAATCTGGAAGGCTGAACCATTTGTCCGAATTGAAATGCTCGTCTGAAAGTCTTGGAATTCCGAAAGGGCGGGGGTTTACTGTATGTAGGGTGGGTACCATAAAATATGCCTTACGAATAAGATAGAAAAATATAAATGTATTTGTATATTATATACACAACCAAGACTTAATTTCTGGTTGTATCTTTCTAAGGATGAGGTTATGGGAATCCTGGACTGGATTTCTTGCCACCCCCCTCTTATTTGGACAACGGTTACTAATCAAAACCTTTGTAAAGATATAACCTTTAATTTATACTTATCTTATTTCCTAACATAATATCACTGTATGATTACTCAGTTTATAAAGAAAATACTTCTAGGAATGGCCACCCCTTCGGGGATCACGGCATCCGGCAATAGATAGATAGATAAAGTAATAAAATGGTTTACCTTTCCTTCTGTTGACTACATTCACAACTTTGGAAAACAATTTTCATGAGGTCTTCTTCCTTATGGGTTATGTTTTTGCCTTGATGCTACACATGGTAAGTGTGGCCTCTCCAGATCAACTGACAAATAACGGGACAGAAATGTATTATGAGAAGCCCAGATATGTCTCGAGTTATTTCCTTAATGGAGTTAAGAAACCTAATGGTTATGGCCCATTTCCTAACATCATGGGCTAGTACTAGTCACTACTCCCGGATTAGCTTCCTTAATAACATCTACAATAACAGAAGTGGTGATGGTCTGGTCTATCAGAGTGTGAGCTGAGCGATCTCTGCCATACCCATAGCTTACTCTGACTGTTCCTTTTACTAATATATCTTCTAGATCTCAAGTGACGGCGTCTTTTCCGTGGATTGACCTCCCTGAGTCCCTACTGCCAACCTAGAAGTTGGCAGATTGGGAGCCAAAGCGTCACATTTTTCCCTTGCCCCTCAACTTTCCCTTCATAATTGCTGAGGGGCACAGGGCTTTGGTTTCCCGGGCGTTTCCGCACCCTCCTCAGCTCCCTGCTTTGGAGTGGCTTCGGTCACCCAGGCTTTGTTAGTGGTAAGCAGGGAGGGTTTTGTGGGGGCGCTCGTTTATGGCCTTGGCCTTGCTCAAAACCTTGGGGCTGTTCGGCCAGACAGCCTGGGGAACAACAACAACAACAACAGAAGCTAACTGCATTTTATCAAGTCTTCTCAGAGAGTCAGATCATCTGTAGATATCCACAAATGGGAAGACAGTTTTGGTTGAGTTACTTTAGTAGACTTAGTGTACAAGAATAATGATTGCACAGGACATAAAGCATGATGAAGATTGCCTTTCTTTGAGGCAGGAATGGAAAAAGGGGTAAAGATGTTATCTTAATTGATGCTCATTCTTAACAATATTATCAGGTACAAGAGTTATGTGAACTGACTCATTATTAAGAGAAAATTACAGGTTTGAGTCCCGGAGGGAAGAATAAAAACCTAATATTTAGTAGTGGCCCCGAAATCATTGACGATATGCCTATTAATATAATAGCTCTCTTTCAAGCACCCGCGGTCAGCCTGTTTGAAACACCCGCCGCAGGGGAAAGAGTACTAACATCATAAGTGTAACGCTAATTCTCTTATGGAATCGTCTTTATGATTGCATGGTACTCACTACGAAAAAACTTCGTAAAAAAGAAAAAAGAAAAATTAACTTAATAATTATTATATTAAGGCTTTCCAACTCGTGGATGTCTTTTGTGGATTCTACCTGAGACCCAGCGACGCTAACCTCCTTCAATGATATATCAAGATTAAACTCAAGACATCAACGAATGGGAAGGGGATTGAAGGGAGGGCCCTACATTGTCAATGATTTCAGGGCCACTACTAAATATTAGGTTTTCATTCTTCCCTCCGGGACTCAAATCTATAATTTATTAGTGGCCCCTCCATCATTGACGATATGCCTGATATCTCAAGTCTGGAGGGGGACATTCGTGACAATATCTAAACCACTAACAAACTACCATAGGTAAAGAAAAAGAACCATATTACTGTCTTATACTGTCAATCGTTTCTCTACTTTGGGCTCCTCCGACCATAAACTTATCTCCGTCACCTGTCCTATCTCTTCAGTACGGCCATCCGATCCTCCCAGCCGGCGGCGCTTGTGGCACTTTGGCGCTGCCGACTGGGAGGCTCTCCGGCAGTACTTCTTTGATTTCCCATGGAATGACTTCTGCTTCCGTGGCCGAGGACCCTCGGAGAGTGCTGAACGCATTACCGAGGTAATCCTCTCGGGCATGGAAGTGTACATCCCATTTTCTTTCTCTCAGTCTAATGCAAAAAAAAAAAAAAAATACTCACGCTTGTTCTACTGCTGTCCACAACAAGGAGGAAGCATTCAAACGGTACCGACGCTTTAAAACTCAAGAATCTCATTCTTCCTATGTTTCTGCCCGGAATCAAGCCAAATCTGTTCTTCGACTTGCCAAGCACTCTTTCATCAATAATAAATGCACTGAACTATCCAACTCTAGCTCTTCCCAAGCTTTCTGGCATCTAGCCAAAAACCTCTCCAACAACTTTTCTTCCTCGTCTTTCCCTCCCCTTTTCCACTCTGATGGCACAACCATCACTTCTTCCTCTGACAAAGCTGAACTCTTTGCTCAAACTTTTGCCAGAAACTCTACCTTGGTTGATTCCGGTGCTATTCCTCCCTCTCCACCCCCCTCTCTCCTACTTATGCCTAATATCCTAATCTCTTCTAAAGATGTACTTTCTACCCTCTCTGGGCTTAATACTAAGAAGGCACAGTTTTTAAGTACAACAGGAGGAACACCGTCCGGACCGTACGTCCGGACGGTGTTCCTCCTGTTGTACTTAAAAACTGTGCTTCTGTGCTGATCCCCTGCCTAGGCAAACTCTTTCGTCTCTGTCTCTCCTCTAACGTCTTTCCTTCTTGCTGGAAGTTTGCTCTCATTCAACCTGTCCCAAAGAAGGGTGACCGCTTTCAACCCTTCAACTATCGTCCAATTGCTCTCATCTCTTGTATCTCTAAAGATTTTGAAACTATTCTTGCTTCCAAATTTCTTAAGCATTTCTCTTCTCATAATCTGCTCTCAGATCGCCAGTATGGCTTCCTTAAGTGTCGCTCTACTGGTGATCTTCTTTCATATCTTACTAACTCTGGGTCATCCAACTTTCGGGACTTCGGTGAGACTTTTTCTGTTGCACTAGACATATCGAAGGCCTTCGATAGAGTCTGGCACAAATCTTTAATTTCCAAACTGCCCTCCTTCGGTTTCTTTCCCTCCATCTGTGCCTTTGTCTCTAATTTCCTTTCCGACCGTTCCATAGCTGCGGTTGTGGATTGCCATCGCTCAATTCCTCATCCTATCAACTCCGGTGTTCCTCAGGGTTCTGTCCTATCTCCTATTCTCTTTCTAATTTTCATAAATGATCTTCTCAACTGTACATCTAGTCCCATCCATTCATATGCAGACGACTCTACTTTACACCACTCAATTAGTTTTCCAGAACGCCCCAGCCAGCAGTCCCTCAAAAATAAACTTAATAAAAATGCTTATCTTCTGATCTAGCTACTATTTCCAATTGGGGTAGAGAAAACCTTATTACATTTAATGCTTCCAAAACTCAATGTATCCATCTTACTACCTGTCAGGAACCTCCTGAGGACTATCCCTTATTCTTCAACAATACAAAAATCAACCCTACATCAGACAGATGAGGCATATGGGAGAAAGATTAGTGAACAGTTTCTGAATGACAGGAAAGCATACTACAGAGCTGTGAAAGAAGCCAGAGGGAAGAAGACTGAGTGTCTCAGGTGGTAGGATGAGGGACATGAATGGGGAAGTGGTAGAGGGTGATGGTGTGGTGAAAGTATGGAAAGATCATTTTAGTAGCTTAGCTGTAAAGAGTAGGGGGAAGGCAAAGATCTCATCCATAGGAATGGAGAGAGGTAGAATAAACAGGGTAGTTGAAAGCCAGATAAGCAGAGAAGAAGTAAAAGAAGCAATCAATAGACTTAAAATGGGCAAAGCTGCTGGAGTAGATAACATCCCAGGTGAAATGCTGAGATATGGAGGAGAAGAAGCTGTTGACATAATGCATAGGTTATGTAAATTAGCATGGGAAAAGGAAAGTGTACCAGAGGACTGGAGGAAAGCAGTGATAGTACCCTTGTACAAAGGGAAGGGTAGTAAAGAAGAGTGTAAGAATTATAGGGGAATTAGCTTGCTTAGCATACCTGGAAAGGTACACGCAAGAGTAGTAACACAGAGGCTACAGAAGATAACGGATGACAAAATAGGCGAGGAACAGGGAGGTTTCAGAAAGGGCAGGGGCTGCGTTGACCAGATAGCCTCAATGCGATTGTTGGTAGAGAAGTATCTGGCCAAAAACAGAAAACTCTATGCAGCATTCATGGATTTGGAAAAAGCCTACGACAAAGTAGACTGGGAGGGCCTGTGGGATGTGTTAACAGTATATGGTGTGGGAGGAAAGTTGCTAATGGCAGTAAAATCTTTTTATAGGAATGCAATGGCAAATGTGAAGGTAGGGGATAAGTAAAGTGAAAGTTTTGAGGTCAATGTAGGTGTAAGACAGGGATGTGTCATGTCAGCTTGGTTGTTCAATATATACATGGATGGAGTGATTAGGGAATGTAGGGCTGTATCAATGGGTGTGGGAGCTAGACTGGAATCAGAGGGAAGAACATGGAAGATTTTAACATGCCTATATGCGGACGATGCAGTCCTGTTGGCGGAAAATGCTGAAGAACTTCAGAGAGTGGTCACTGACTTTGACAGGGTATGTGAAAAGAGAAAGTTATAGGTCAATGTAGGGAAATGTAAGGTAATGGTGTTTGAGAGAAGAATGCATGAAACTATAGATTTTAAGGAAAAATATAGAATCAAGAAAGAACACAAGAAAAGTTGTAAAATAAAATTGAAAAATGAAGTACTAGAAGAGGTTGAAAGTTTCAAGTATTTGGGAGCTGTACTATGCAAATATGGTAAAATGGAGAGTGAGATAAAAGAGAGAAAAATTCAAGGGAGAAAAGTGATTGGAGAACTTGATAGTATTCTCAAAGGAAGAATGGTTAGCCAGGAAGTCAAAAAGTCACTGAGAAACAGTGTGCTGCTCCCAACACTCTCGTAGGGAAGCGAGACATGGACAGCAAGTGACGAGGACCTCTTCAAACTAAGAGCTGTGGAGATGAGCTTTTTCAGAATGGCAGCTGGCATGAATAGGCTAGATGGGCCAAGTAATAGGGAAGTGTACGAGTCCTTGGGAATGGAAGAGCAAGCTTTGGGCATTGATTGTGGTGTGGTTGAGTGGATAAAGAGAAGTACTTTGAGGTGGTATGGTCATGTTCAGAGAATGGATGAAGACAGAATGCCAAGAAAGATATATGGGAGTCAGGTGAGTGGAACCGCTAGTAGTGGAAGACCACCTATGGTATGGGAAAAGAAAGTGGAAAAATATATTGAAGAAAAACTTCCACGTAGTGGAAGGGGCATTGTGGCACGGGCAAGGGAGGCATGTCTTGACAAAGTAGCTTGGAGACGTTTCTGTCATGGCCATCCTCTAGTGGGGGTTTCCCAGGGGGAAGCAAGGCGTCGGAGATGATGATGATGAACCCTACATCTTCCCTCAATGTTATCGGTGTCTCTTTTTATTCTGCTCTCACTTGGAAAGACCATATTACCAGTCTCGCTAAGGCAGCCTCCCAGAAGCTGGGTGTGCTCAACCGCCTCAAGGGGTTCTTTACCCCTGCGCAGCTACTTGCTCTGTACAGGGGCACAGTGCGTCCTTGTATGGAGTATTGTTCTCGTGTGTGGGGAGGATCCTCTCACACCGCACTCCTAGATAAAGTAGAAAGGAAAGCTTTTCGTATCATTAACTCCCGTCCACTCACCAATTCTCTGTAATCTCTCTCTCTTCGCCGCAATGTTGCATCTCTCTCACTATTCTATCGCTACTACAATAATCAATGTTCCTCGGAGCTTTCTCAGTGTATACCAGGGGCGTAAACCATGGGGGGGACGGGGGGGACATATCCCCCCCAACTTTAGAACTGGGGGGGATATCATAGTCTTTATCCCCCCCAAGTTTTTAACTGATATTTAAGCCCATTTGTATAGGCTACCAAGTACCAATCGAATTTACATTGATAAGTACATAATATAATTATGTTATGTCACAATTGCGTTCGATAAATTGGTGCAGAGAGAGAGAGAGAGAGAGAGAAACTTGAATAACGTTTTTAATTATTTATCAACCGACGTCCGGCACCCTACTATAGCACCAGCGGTCCAGCTGTTACCATATCGCGCGTTTGAATTTTTGGTTCACGTGAAATTATCCCGTCCCGTCTGGCGTCGCCGCGTCTGGGCTCTCTGGGCAAAGCATAGTTGGTATTTCGCCCCAGACCCCGGCAGGCGCAACCCGTCACTTGTGGTATGTACTATGTTGTAATTTCAAATTGTAAAACAGTAAATGAAGGCTCATTGAGTGTAGGTTTCATTACATGCTAAACTGCTGCCTGTTTCTAATCCCATGTTTATGATAATTTCATTATGCACAATAGCACAGGTAAATTATAAGTGTGAGTGCATTATGTGCATAGATGATAGATCGTGTGGAAGACGGGAAGTCAGATGGAAATATTTATTACAGTATATGAATCTGTTGATTCGGTTTAAAAAAAACAGGTTATTATGGTTTTAATTCAACTCAAACTTAGTATAGCCTATTAGCCTTACATGTGGAGTCCCATTACGCCATCAGAACGGTAGGGAATATGTTGATAGTGGATAAGAGGTTTTGGAGATGGAGGAAGCCTATTCGATTTGCTGTATTTACATATAATGTTATTTATAATGGTTTGAGTAACTTAACAACAAATATTATGCCTGTTGGCTGCATTTTTTTGTTTGTTTACGAATATTAAATTATTAACTATTTAACCTTCCAAGACACAAGGACGCATTTCCTTTCAGATTTCTGGTTATTATTAGACGATTTTATTCAGATTGGGGAGGGTATATTATGGCATATACCCTCCCCAATCTGAATTACTATATGGAAGTCAGGGTGAATTAAGATAGCCTTGACCCTTTGAATTTTCATAGTTCCGTCCTAAGCTGTATAAAATCGTCTAATGATAGCCAGAGTAGATTATCAAAATGCATCAGGATCCTCAAAGAGTTAACCCTTTCGAGATCGAGGACGCACTTGTTAATTTTGTTTTAGCCAATATAAGACGATTGTATTTAGATTGGGAGGGATCTCTGGGAGTTAGGTTAATTGGTATCATATTTACCTATCCAGCTGTTCAAAATCCCTCCTACATTGTATAAAATCGCCTAATGATAGCTATAATATACTGCCAAAAGCCCAACATGCGCCAGGATCCTCAAGGGGTTAAATATACCTTTAAATCAACTATGGACCTATGGTATTTATAGTGTTTTTGTGTGTGTATGTTTCCCATCTGATGTAGCTTCTATCAAGAAATTATTAGGCATATACTGTAATTATGTAACATGGCCGACGGTATAAAACTGGATTATAATCCATACTCCTAGAAACTGGGAGTTATCAATATCTCTCAATAGGCCTCTCAATAGGCCTCAAAATGTACCAAAAAGTTCATAAATATCAAAATTTTCCTGGGGGGGCTTACAGCGCCCCCCCAGACCCCCCAGCTGCAAGGGCTCGCTTCGCTCGCCACCCACCCTTATTGTCCCCCCCAACATTTGGGAGCCAGTTACGCCCCTGGTGTATACCACCTCCTCTACGTAGGGTACGTAGCACCCGCCTTGCAACACAATCCCACCCCTACTCTGTGCAACTCTCCAACCCAAGAGTGAAATGCTATTCTCAGACTTTCTTCTATTCAACTGCTGAGCTCTTGAACTCCCTCCCAGAATCAGTCTTTCCCTCTTCCTATGACTTAAATTGCTTCAAACTCAGTGTGTTCAGGCATTTTAGCTCGAACGTCCCTTGATTTCGGCCCTGTCACTCTTTGAAATCTGGGGGAGGCACTCGCTGCAGGCAGTTATGCCTTTTGTCTCTCTCATTCACATCGAAAAAAAATATATATAACAATCTTAAGTCTTTATTGTTTGCATACAATAATATAGAAAAATGGAAAGAAAAGCAGTGCGTTACTTCGAAGATGATCTGCTTATAAGTAACCATACAGGTACATATGTTAACCCTCCAGACCCGGTTGGGCTCTGAGAAACCCACAAAAAATACACCCCACGCTACCCGGTAGGGCTCTGAGGCTCCGGCAGCTTGAAAGCCTGTAAGCCTGTAAGCTTGGTGTGCGAGGCGTCCGTCCGACGCATGTAAACAACAGCCGGCTGGACCGACGCCGCGCATCTCCGACCACAAGAAGGAGTGCGTCGCTTGTTCGTGTGTGCCTGTATGTTATTGTTAAGTAACGAAAAGTAGTGTAAAGTGGCTGTTTTTGCCACAAAGTTATCTCCAATGAAATTGTTATCACAACTGAAACAGTTGACTTAGAGAGCTATACTTAACACCATTCTACAGGTACGAAACACATCTACGCTTGGGGATGCGCGGGAATGCGGAAGCAGTCAAAATAACAAAGATACGGTAGACTAGGCATAGACGTTTTTCAGCCAAAATCCCCGGAGTTTTGGGAAATTATAGAATACAATAGCCGGGGCTGGAGGGTTGAAGAATATCACATTGAGATTCAATAAAATTTGTTTTCCAAGAAAAATTATTTTATTCCTGTCCAACATTGTAGAGGCACAAATAAATAATTTGATTACATCTTATGTCCTTAACCCTCTCCGACATATGACGCGATTTTGAGCCTATTAGGGATACTTTAAAACTTTTGTTACCATCAGGGGTATTTAGAAACCTTTAGTTTAGTTACTTAAACCTCTGCAGTTGTCTTTGAGTTAGCTGTGGGCAGAAAACTAATTTTGGAGAGGTAATTATAAGAGAACTCTATTTCTTATTGTTAATCTGGCAACCTCTGCGTCATATGAGTCTGAAGGGGTTAAAATTAATCTGTACATACTATATATTTTGTACAATTTACACTTAATATCCTATAGTTGCAACTATTACAGATATCTTACAAAAATAAAATTTTGAGTTGTATAACCAGCTCGACTTATCAAGTATCACAGCTAGTGAACTAATCACATAGTCCGGCGGAGGGTCTACGGGGTCTTGAGCTCTCCAGCAGCCCCCCCCCCCCTCCTTTTTACCATTAAGATTAAACTTAACTTTAGTAGCACACAGACCAATTAGACCCGCTGGTGCAGGGCCACACAGGTAAATTTTGGTTTATCCAAAGGCACCGATAGGTATCGCGTCATGAAAGTATGATTGGAAGCCCTCAACTTAGTGTTTGCTATGTCATCAATTGAATAATTATGCAAAACGCACAAAGAGACTGCCCATTTTCTGATGTCGTGGGCCCTTCCCACTACACCAGGATTACTTTCACGAATTATATCTACAAATAGAGAAGCTAATTTTCTTTTTGTGACGCGAATACCTGTACTACTAACCCATAAGGCTCCCTGCTGTTGGGGCTGGGAAACCCTCATAAACTTGATTAAAGCCTGAACAGGGCATAGAGATGGTATTGAAAAGGGTAGATGAACTGGGAGCAGAGAATATGGCATTGAAGGAGCAGCTGAAGGAATACGAAGGAAGATTCAAGGAAGTAAAGGAGTCAACTGCATGGACGGTGGTAGGTAAACAGAAATTCAAGGATTTGGAGGATATTATGAAAGAGCAAAAGGAAGAAATGAATATGACCAAAAAAAGTTTTGAGAGTGCAGTTGTAGGGGTCATGAAGAACAAGGAGAGTGTCGTGAGGGAGGCCATGGACAGGGATAGGGGTGTAATCTTGTATGGAGATATAGAGGCTCATATGAATGATAATGGAGTGAGAAAAGTGAGGGATATGGAGACAGTGAAGGAGGTCATGAAAGGTGTGGATGAGGACGGATATGGATGGGAAGAAAAACTGAAACATATAAGACTAAAGAAGGATTTGAGCATAGAAAAAAAAAAAAAAAAAAGAGGAATTACAAGAAAAGGCTGATGAAAATAATGGAAAGTTGGGTGAGGAGGATAAGAGAAATTTTTAATGGAGAGTGAGGGACGGAAAATTGAAGAAGTGGTTTATAAGAGTAGAAGGGAGGGGGAGATCAGTGAGGGAAGAGAATGTGATAGGAGTTGTGACGGAGGAGGAGAACGGGCTGGAGGTGTCACAGGGAGAGACAGGAGACAAAGTGGCAAACCCAGTAGTGCTAACGGGGGAGTAGGGTACGGACAGGAGGAGCGGGATGGTGTAATTGCTGAAGGAATGGTAGATGGATTAAGGATTATGTTTAGTAATGTGGATGTGTTTACCCAGGACAAGAAAAGAGAACTGATATGTAGGTTGCAGGATGAAGAGGAAAAACCTGATGTCATAGCCTTACAGGAAGTAAGACCAAAAAATGCTAGAATTGAAAGGGAACTGGTGGAGTATAGTTTGGAGGGTTTTGAGTTATATGAGAGGAATGCTATTAGAGCAGGGGTCGGAAGAGGACTGTTTATTTATGTAAGAAAAGAGCTCAAGGTTAATGAGGTGGATATGAGACAGCAGTATTGTGAGTATTTGTGTATTGAAGTAAAATATGCAAGAGGATCAATTCTAATTGCCTCTATATATATAAGCCCAAATAATAGTAGGTAGTAGGGCAGAGGATGATAACCTATTGAAAGCAATGGAGGAAATAGATAATAGAGAGAACAAATATAAAATTTTGATTGGAGATTTCAATTTGCCAAGGATCAACTGGGCAAATTGTACTACTCCAGCGGGACAGAGTAGCCTGGAAAACAAGTTTATAGAGAAAGTGAGAGATTGTTTTTTAACGCAACATATTACAGAGATGACAAGATATAGAGATGGGACGCAGGGGAGTGTACTTGATTTGATTTATAGCAATGAGGAGGATATAGTGGAACATGTCAATGTGGATAGCCCTATAGGTTGTAGTGACCATGCCTGTATAAGCTTTAGTTGCAATATTAAAACAGAGAGGGATAATAGAAGCAATAGAAAAATATACATGTATGATAGAGCAGATTATGAGCAGCTGAGACGGTGTTTGGACATTGACTGGGGGGAATACTTGAACGGTGAAGACGCTGAAGGAATGTGGAGGAAAATTAGAGTCAAACTGGAAAATGCTGTATCCAAAAGTGTACCAGTAAGGGAATATAAGGATAAAACAAAATTGAGGAAAAGAACGAACCCAGAATTGCCAATGAAAAGAAAGCTTTGGACATTGATTAGAAGAAAGAAACGATTGTGGGAAAGACTAAAATTGTTAAAAAAGAATAGAGGGTCTAGTATAGAAGCTAAAGAAGTGGATCTGGAATGCAGACAAATAAACAATAAAATAAGGTGGGAGACAAGGAGAGGGAGAGAGAGATAGCTAGAAATGTGAAGGATAATCCAAAAATATTCTGGAAGTACATTCAGGAAAAGTTAACAAGAAGAGTAGGGATCCCAGAGCTGGTAGGGGGGTTGGATGATGGGAGTAGAGCGGAGACTGATAAGGAGAAAGCAGAGGTGCTGGGGAAATACTTTGGGGGGGTACTAACAGTGGAGTCGGATGATGCAGTGCCTACTATTCCCATCAAACAGGCACCGGCACTAGAACTAATAGAGTTTTCCCATGCTAGAATAAGAAGGGCTGTAGAAAAAATGAACAGAAGTAAGTCCCCGGGACCGGATGGGATACACCCAAGAATCATAAAGGAAGGAGGTGAGATGTTAGTAGAGCCATTGAAAATGTTATTTGAGGTATCGTTTAATACAGGACAAATCCCAATGGACTGGAGAGAGGCAAACATAACAGCTATATTTAAGAAGGGAAAGAGAAATGACCCAGGGAATTATAGACCAGTCAGTTTGACAAGTGTTGTGTGTAAACTAATGGAAACAGTAATTAGAGAAGGAATAATGGAGCATAATGAAGTCAAACCAACTTTTCAGTGGGAGACAGTTCGGATTCTTGCCGGGGAGGTCGACGGTACTACAGCTATTTAAGGTGGTAGATGATTGGATGCAAATTCTAGAAGATGGTGATGTAATAGACGTGGTATATTTCGATTTTATGAAGGCCTTCGATAAGGTCCCACATAAAAGGTTAATAGAGAAAGTTAGAAGCTATAATATAGGGGAGAAATGTGTGAAATGGATAGAAGCCTTCCTGAAAGATCGGAGACAGAGGGTACTGGTGAATGGAATAGGCTCGGGGTGGAGGGAAATTACAAGTGGGGTACCTCAGGGATCTGTGTTGGGACCACTGCTGTTCGTTATATTTATCAACGACTTACCTGAAGTTATAACTAATGGAAGTGAGGTATACCTGTATGCGGATGACACTAAGCTGTATAGAAGAGTGAGGAGTAAGGAAGATGTGGGTTTGCTTCAAGGAGATGTGGAGGGCATGAAGGGATGGTCTGAGCATTGGTTAATGCCTTTTCATCCAAAAAAATGCAAGTCCATGCGGATTGGGACAAGCAAGATAGACAAGGTAGGATACAGTATGTATGAAGCGATGGAGGAAGTGAATGCAGAAAAGGATATAGGAGTAGTGATAGACAATAAGTTAAATTTCTCAGAACATTTAGCGGAAAAGATAAACAAAGCCAATAGAATTGTAGGGCTGATAAGGAGGACATTTGTGTCACTTGACGAAGACATCTTCAGGAATCTCTATACAGCGCTGGTTAGGCCGCACCTGGAATATGCGAACCAGGTGTGGGCTCCATATATGGTAAAGGATATAGAAGCAGTGGAGAAAGTGCAGAGGAGAGCTAGCAAGCTAGTACCAACGTTGAAGAACGCGGGCTATGAGCAGAGGTTGAGGACACTGGGGCTTCCGACACTGGCATATAGGAGAAAGAGGGGGGATATGATAGAGACTTTTAAGATAGTGTCATGAAAGTATGATGAGGATGTGTGTGAAGGTATCTTCTTGATGCAGGAGGGAACAAGAACGAGAGGACACTCTAAGAAAATTTACAAAGAAAGAAATAGGCTTGAGAAGGCAAAGAACTCATTTTGTGATAGAGTGGTAAATGAGTGGAACGCACTGCCCCAGTATGTAGTCGATTCCGAATCAATAAGGGAGTTTGAAAGTAATCTTGATAAAGCATGGGGAAGAAAAGATTTGAAGTTTGATTATAAAACAAAAATACAGAATAGTAAAATTTTTGCGTCTGCTACCGCCACCGCCAACACCGTGAACGACCACAGCAGTGCAAGTACTGGTACTGAGCTGGATACACAGGCCTAGTTTGCTTTTTTCTAGAGGATCTACTGTAAGAATAAGACATGTAGTGTATTCTCGCGTTTAAGCGCCGGGACTGTAAACTCAGAAAAAACATGATCACTATGTTCGTTCTTGGCAACAAATGTGGGAGATGGAGCAATTTGAACATTCTCATTGAGTCTCTCAAACCTGAGGCAATTAGGTTCGTTGCTCATCGCCGCCAGCTCAGACACCCTGTTACCTGTGGCCAAAGCCATAAGGAACACAGCCTTCTTTAACAGTGAGTCAAAATCCGGCGCATGATTATACTTGCGCGAATGAAGCAAAGACAAAGCTTTGTCAATTGACCAGGTAGGCATGAGCTGGGCGGTGGGCGAAGCTTGAAACATGCCCTCATGAAACCTTTCTCCTCCGCCTGCGGTATAGATAGCCCTGTTAGGTCAAAGAAAGGAGTTCTAATAGCAGACAATGATTTTTAAGCGTAACTACAGAAAGGCGTTTTTGTTCAAACAAATAGTCCAAGTACTTGAAAACCAAAGCTACTGATGCATCAGTTTGCACCGTTTCTACTATCCAGGTTGTGAAAGACTTCCAATGCGATTGATGTTGTCTCCTTGTAGACATAGTATACTGATTAAGGAATTTATTAGTAACGCTCTCTCCATATGGAGTTAACCATTTGGCATTCTGAATTCCAAAAGGCAAAAGTCAGCGAGGTCTTTAGGTTGCCAATTGTCTCCAAGTGGAAGTACGAGATCGGGAGTGACACCGGGTTCTCGCACCACATTTTCAACTGGTGGTACCACACCTGAGCCGGCCACAGAGGCGCGATCATCGAGACTAAGCCCCGGTAACTCCGTAGTTTGTGAACTACAGTACCTGGCACATGAGTGAAGCGTCTAGAGGCGGAAAGAGATAGATGGAATTCCACTTGTTCCAGTCCTCCAACAATGCGTCTGGACCCCCCGCCGAAGTCATTATTTAATAGTGGCCGCTCCATCATTGACGATATGCCTATTAGTATAATAGTCTCCCTTCAAACGCCGCGTTGACATTTTGAATCTACCGCGCGGGAGGACAGGGAGTACAACTTCATAAGTGCAATGCGTATTCTCTTGTGGAATCGTCTTTATGATTGGGTACTCGCTACGAAAAAACCTCGTAAAAAATAAAAAATTAAAATTAACTTAATAATTGCTATACTCAAGCTTCCCAATGCGTGGATTTCTTTCGAGTGGATTCCTGACGCTGGCCCTCTAGCATCTAAACTTCCTTCCTCCTCCCGCGTCTGTTACGTGTGGGTGGGTTACACTTTGCTCCGGCTTCATTCTTCATTCGATCAGTTCTAGTGAGTCCTTGCTCATTCGTATACATCTGAGTTGTATTGAACATGTTTTTAGATTAGCTAGCACAGACTACCCCATTGGTACATCCGCAGGAGATGTGTAAGTTAGGGTACTATTGTAACAGGCGCCTACGTGTCCCCAGGATCATCGTGCCATGTTTGTTATTGTGTGTGTTGTGCTGCGCCTTTAGCTTTTGATAGTTATGTAAGAGGCTACCATTCCGCAAGTTTATGCTTCAGGCCGTCATTATGAGGTAGTTGCATAGTTTATTCTAGCAGGTGCTCCAGTTCAAGGGTTGCCACACGTCGTGTGGAATCTTCTGGAGTCCGTATCTGCGCTTGGGCCCCTGTCGCGGGCCTCTTCTCCACGTGCGGCTGCTGCCGGGTCTAAGGAGCGTCGAGTTGCTGCCACTTTGATGTTTTGTCGTTACCTCATGGTCAGCCTTATTAGGGGTCTACAACATAGCCTAGGGGTGATTTATGTTTTATAAATTAAACTCTATATGTGTAAGCCTAATATTATCCCCGATATATTTGTGTTTGGCATGTGTACAGTAGGGTAGTGATTGAGAGAGTGAGAGTGAGAACGGAGAAATGGATAGGCGACTAGCAGGGAGGTTTTAGGAAGGGAAGAGGATGTGTAGATCAGATTTTTACCCTGAATTGTGTTGTGGAGAAATATCTGGAGAAGAAACAAAAGGTGTATGTTGCCTTTATGGACTTGGAGAAGGCCTATGACAGAGTGGATAGAGAAGGTTTGTGGAAAGTACTTAGAATATACGGAGTAGAGGGCAAGTTGCTGAAAGCAGTGAAGAGCATGTATGAGGGTGCAAAGGCAGCAGTACGTGTGGAGAGTGAGCAGAGCGAGTTCTTTGACCTGAAAGTTGGTTTGAAACAGGGGTGTGTGATGTCCCCGTGGTTGTTTACTGTATATATGGATGGAGTCATGAAAGAAATACTATCAAGAGCAGTGGATGTTGGTGTACCGCTGAAAAGGGAGGGAATTGAGTGGAAGCTACCTATACTGCTGTTTGCGGATGATACAGTTCTGATGAGTGATAATGAATGGGAGTTGCAGGGTCTGGTAAATGAGTTTGGAACAGTGTGCGAAAAACGGAATTTGAAGGTACCTCCCAACCTACCAAATAGGAAAACCTACTATTTGGTAGTAGTCTTGGAAAATCCAACGTCAAGGCTATTAACCTAATTGCAATGACGACTTGTCTATTTTGACTGCTATGTCGTCATTCCAACCGCGGTTAAAAAAGAAAACGTCTAGAGTCTACTCCTTATCTTGCTCTAGGAGACGTTGTACATTAATCAAAACTACCACCGAAGGTGAAAAAAGCATAGAAGAGAAGAAAAAGGGGTCTACCTTAGTTACCGCTTAAGGCCCATCCCGTGTTCCGTCATGTGCAGATCCCTGTCGAACGTGCGCATGAGCGACCCTCTCTTGTCATCATTTGTTCACGCGTCTCCATGTTGAGTCCGCTTTTGTTGTGCTCCTTCAATTCACCCTGTTTTAGGTTCGTTTCGGCTCTTCTGGCCTTCTTTTTTGTTAGACATATATTACGTGATCTAGGGCACACGTAAATGGGATCCTAAGTGTGTATAATGGAGACGCGTGTGGAAATAACCTACCAAAGGTACAGGGGCGCCTGGCGTTCCTCGTATATGTTTTTCATTCTTTCTCTTTTCATATTCTTTTTTCCTGTTAGTCTGGGCATAGTTTAGCTTTTAGCTTATTTTAGCCTAGCTCGTTTTCTCATTCAGGAATTGCTATGCCCCTAAGAGTTTTCATTTTGTCATAGCCTAGGTGTACCGTTGGTAAACAATCTGAGATTTCGTTGGTGGCGGTGCTGTTTGTAGAGTTTGTGTCGGCCGCATTATTAGCATTATTCCCGAGTCCCCCCTTTCGAGCCTTCACTGTGTCTCAAGGGCCTGGGCGACAGGTGGTTCGTGATAATCCAGGGGTACCCCACGGGGGCCCCTCCTTCACACCACAGGGTTTTTCGCCCCTGACACATTCTCTGCTCACGGCTAGGCCACCCTTTTTCTCACCAGTTTCATTTACTGGTTTTTGTTTTCTCTTCCTGTTTCACCTCCATCCTTTCATAGTCGTTTTGCCCAATCCAGGGGTACCCCACGGGGGCCCCTGTTTGTGCGAAACCACCCTCCCTGCCACTTCTCCTCATGGGCTTTGCTCTATCTCTGTGGGTTGGGTGGTTCCTGGGGGATGTGCCTCCTCTCCCCTGGTGTGTCTTCCTTGCCTCTCCCTTTACCGGTTGAGTTGGGATAAATTCAAGGAAGACACTGCTCAGCTTGATGGCCATCATCGCTTGGAGTTCATAAGGAGATGACGCATTTTTGTGGCCTTTTTTGGTATTCCCTAGACGCTCCTCTCGCTTTTTCGGCGCCGGACCATCTCGGCCGGTCCCGCAAATTTGCGGAGAGCTCGATTCGGTCCTCTGGGACGTTTCGGCTCCCCGCAAATTTGCGGAGATCGCTGGGGGTTCCCGCGAATTTGCGGAAATAGTTGGCTTTCACTGTTGACCTTTTTTATGTCATCTTGTTGCCTGAAACTATCTTGGTGTGTGCACTGTACTGGTGTTATAGGCCCTGCATGTAAGATGTTGAGAGGTGGTTAACACTTTCTCCATCTTTGCAGGTTCTGCTAGTGCTCTTCCACCTCGTGCCCTACTCACCTACCTCTGTGCTCCCGGTTTAGGGTGAGTACGGATACCTGTTTGCATGTGTGTTCCTGTTTCCCCATGCTCCTTCCCTGGTTCTTATTGGACATTCTCTCCACTTACTCCTTCGATGTGCTGATATTGGTGTGTGTTCTTCCAGTGCAGGTAGGCTGCCTTACTTTCGCCATGGTTGTAGCTCCCCATGCTTGGAGAGCCACAAGTCCTGCTTGCGCCACTCGCACTGTGTGTCCTCTACGGCCTACCTCCCTGCTCTGTGTGGCCCGTGTCTGGCCCTGGTGGATGTGGTGCACCATAGCCCTGGTTCCTCCACGGCGGCAGTGGCCTCTGCTTCCCTTCAGTCGGTGTGGGCGATAGTCTCCCGCCACTTTTGGACTGTGGACCACCGTTCCCCGGCCTTTGTTGCCGCCCGGATCCGCGTCGCCCTGGGTATCCCTGACCCGACTGAAGGCCGTTCGCCTGGCCCTCTCCCTGCTCGGGCCCTCTCCCCTGGGTCCCGCAGCCGGTCATCCCATCGTCGGGGGGATCCCCTGCTCCGTCCACACTCTCGCTCGCCTCGTCGCCCGTCCTCTCCTGCCCCTCGTTGTCCTCCTGATCGCCTTGATGGCGCCCATCGCCCTCGTCATGGTTCGCGCCCTGCGGCCGGGGTTAGCGGCTCTGCCCCTGTGCGCCCTCCCCTGGCCTCTCCGGGTCGGGGCTCTACTACCTTCCGCCCGCTTCCCCTACTCGAACGACGTCCTCTTCCTTTGTCCTCTACGCGCGCGTAGGTTCAGGCTGTAGCTGGCCCTCTGCTCCCTCCTCCTACACTGTCCAGGAGGGTCCGCCAGGATGTAGTTGCTTCTCCTCCTACTTCACCTGCTTCGGTGCCTATTCTTCCTTCACGGTCTCGTCCCACGGTGGCGGTCCCTTCCTCCTCCGCCTCGGTATCGGGCCGCCCTGTTATCTCTGCCCCGGGGATCCTTGCTCTGTTTCCCCCCGCGGCTCCTTCTGACCTCTTTTCACCCGGCCAGCCTTCCCACTCCCGTCGTCCTGCTCCTCCTCCTTCTTCTCTCCCTGACCTTCACTTACCGTCTCGCCACGGGGGTACCCCTCCTCTTGGCTCGGTATGGTATAGCGAGGTTTTGGGGTCCCCTTTCTCAGGGGCTGACATGTCGCTGGCAGAGGGGGATGGTGCTGTTTCCCCCTCGGGCGTTCGTGTTCAGGGACGAGTCCCTCAGCGGCGACACAACCATGGTCGCTCGCCTTCCTTGGTCCGCGACTCTGCTGGTTCGTGTCGTGGATCTCGCTCCCGCTCGCGCTCACCCCTGCGGGCCGACCATTCTTGGGGGGGGGGGGGGGGGGTCGCCTCTCTCGGATCGATTGTCGGCTATGCAGGGGTGGCTTGTGTCACGCATCGACAAGCGCTTGGAGTCGATGCAAGACTCCCTCTTATCGCGCTTCTTGGCGGTGACACACCCTCAGCGCCTCACCCTACCTACCCCTGCTGCGGTCCCCCTCCCTTCTGGTCAGACTTCAGCCGCCGGGACATCCTTCAGGATGTTCAGTCCCTGGCTGTGTTGCCGGGCCTGTCCTCCTATGGGACGGGTTTGTGCGACGACGGTACGCCTGGCTTAGCCATCTTGCTCGATCACCCTCTCCCATTGGGGGCCTGGTTTTGCTGAGGCCTTCGACTTCGCCGGCCGTTCCGTCGCCGGCTCTCCTTCAGTCCCTCCCCCGGAGTCATCACTGCTTTTGCCTCCTCTTGTGTCTGTCGGCGGGTTGGACGGCGCGTTCTGGTCCTGGTTCGGCGCGCCCATTCTTGAACTTTGTTCTATTGCTACCCCGTTCTTCTCTCACCCAGTTCAGTCCTCTGTCGACAGGGTTTTTCCCTTGCGACGGTGGGTTGCCGAACTTCTTCGCTTGTCTTTTGGTTCCCTCCAGACTTCTGTTCACCATCTGCGGCTTATCGCGGCGTCTGCACCAGGCGATCTTCGCGTGGGTTTGGGCCGCGTTCGGCGGATCCCCCTTCGGCTCGCGGTGTCTTTGGTTCCCGAGCTGAAGGCGGTTTTGTGCGTGGCAACTCGGCGATGCCGGACGGTATGGTCCTCGTTCTGCCGGACAGCCCCCTTGGATATTCGTCAGGGTTTGTTGTACTCTGCGCTCTCTCCGTCGGGGCTTTTTTGCGCGGGATGCTTGGGGCCGCTACGCTTCTCTATCGGCGGACCCTGCTTACGACACGCAACGACGCGCTGTGTCTCGAGCGGGGTCTTCTCAGTCCCGTCCTTCTGCCGGTCCTCTTCGGGGTGCTGCTGCAAGTGCTGCTGCCATGCACGGGCGCAGGACAGGGACGTTACAGGCCAGTGCGTCAGTTCCGCCTCGCCCTTCTGTTCTTGCCCCCTTTTCATCCCTGCCGTGTCGGGGCTGGCCGGCCTTCCACTTCCGGCAGCCCTTCGCCGGGGTCAGCCCCGCGACGGCCAGGGGTTGGGGTGGCCCGCCCTTTTCGATGAAGTTGGGAGGGGTAGAGGAGGTCAACGTGGCGCTCATGCCTGCACGGACCGTACCGGGGGTACCTCCACGTCAAAACAATGTGTAGGTTCTCTGGGTCGGTTTCCTTGTTCTCCTTCTCGCCTGGCCGCCCGGGTCGCTCCCCTCCTCTCGGGAGCTCCCACGGGTTGTTTTCGCCCTTGCGCCCCTCG
Organism: Paralithodes platypus; assembly: GCA_032716605.1. Lineage (NCBI taxonomy): Eukaryota > Metazoa > Arthropoda > Malacostraca > Decapoda > Lithodidae > Paralithodes > Paralithodes platypus. Next base: position 22,395,308 of record CM064502.1, read on the forward strand.
GTGGCCGCGAGGGACGTTGGGGGCGGCAGATTGCGCGGAGGGGTCTAACCCGGAGGTGGACGTCCAGACCCCCACTCCGCTCTTGTCACCGACGCCGGCCCATCTCTTCAGAGGTGGCCCACGTGTTCACATCCATGCACGAGTAGGGTATCGTCGAGGGAGTTGACCGCTGGTCACCCGGTTTTCCTCTCCCATGTCTTTCTGGTACCGAAGTAGAATTGCGACGCGATGCGCCCGGTGGTGGCTCTGTCGGCCCTCACTGGGCGCATCGTGCACACACGGTTTTGGATGCTGCCGGTACCCCAGGTACGCCTGGCCCTGCGCCCTCTGTCGTGGGTAGTGTCGCTGGCCCTCCCGGAGGCGTCTTGGCTCGTTCCTCTCCATCCTCGATTCCAGCGATTCTTGGCCGTTCGGACTTCCGATCGTGTGTTCCTGTTCGACAGACTTCCCTTCGGTCTCCACATCGCGCCGCGGATCTTCTCCGCACTGGTGGGGCAGGCTCTGGGTCCTCTCCTCAGGAGCGGGCTCCAGATCCTGTTTTCCTTGGCCGATTGGTTGATAGTTTCCGAAGCCCTAGGACTGTGCGTACTTACAGTTTTCTTACAGTAGATCCTCTGGAAAAAGGCAAACTATGCCTGTGTATCCAGCTCAGTACCAGTACTTGCACTGCTGCGGTCGTTCACGGTGTTGGCGGCGGCGGTAGCAGACGCAACATTTTTACTATTCTGTATTTTTGTTTTATAATCAAACTTCAAATCTTGTCTTCCCCATGCTTTATCAAGATTACTTTCAAACTCCCTTATTGATTCGGAATCGACTACATACTGGGGCAGTGCGTTCCACTCATTTACCACTCTATCACAAAATGAGTTCTTCGCCTTCTCAAGCCTATTTCTTTCTTTGTAAATTTTCTTAGAGTGTCCTCTCGTTCTTGTTCCCTCCCGCATCAAGAAGATACCTTCACACACATCCTCATCGTACTTTCCTGACACTATCTTAAAAGTCTCTATCATATCCCCTCTCTTTCTCCTATATGCCAGTGTCGGAAGTCCCAGTGTCCTCAACCTCTGCTCATAGCCCGCGTTCTTCAACGTTGGTACCAGCTTGCTAGCTCTTCTCTGCACTTTCTCCACTGCTTCTATATCCTTTACCATATATGGAGCCCACACCTGGTTTGCATATTCCAGGTGTGGCCTAACCAGCGCTGTATATAGATTCCTGAAGATTTCTTCGTCAAGTGACACAAATGTCCTCCTTATCAGCCCTACAATTCTATTGGCTTTGTTTATCTTTTCCGCTAAATGTTCTGAGAAATTTAACTTATTATCTATCACTACTCCTATATCCTTTTCTGCACTCACTTCCTCCATCGCTTCATACATACTGTATCCTACCTTGTCTATCTTGCTGGTCCCAATCCGCATGTACTTGCATTTTTTTTGGATGAAAAGGCATTAACCAATGCTCAGACCATCCCTTCATGCCCTCCACATCTCCTTGAAGCAAACCCATATCTTCCTTACTCCTCACTCTTCTATACAGTTTAGTGTCATCCGCATACAGGTATACCTCACTTCCATTAGTTATAACTTCAGGCAAGTCGTTGATAAATATAACGAACAGCAGTGGTCCCAACACAGATCCCTGAGGTACCCCACTTGTAATTTCCCTCCACCCCGAGCCCATTCCATTCACCAATACCCTCTGTCTCCGATCTTTCAGGAAGGCTTCTATCCATTTCACACATTTCTCCCCTATATTATAGCTTCTAACTTTCTCTATTAACCTTTTATGTGGGACCTTATCGAAGGCCTTCATAAAATCGCAATATACCACGTCTATTACATCACCATCTTCTAGAATTTGCATCCAATCATCTACCACCTTAATTAGCTGTAGTACCGTCGACCTCCCCGGCAAGAATCCGAACTGTCTCCCACTGAAAAGTTGGTTTGACTTCATATGATCCATTATTCCTTCTCTAATTACCGTTTCCATTAGTTTACACACAACACTTGTCAAACTGACTGGTCTATAATTCCCTGGGTCATTTCTCTTTCCCTTCTTAAATATAGCTGTTATGTTCGCCTCTCTCCAGTCCATCGGGATTTGTCCTGTATTAAACGATACCTCAAATAACATTTTCAATGGCTCTACTAACATCTCCCCTCCTTCCTTTATGATTCTTGGGTGTATCCCATCCGGTCCCGGTGACTTACTTCTGTTCATTTTTTCTATAGCCCTTCTTATTCTAGCATGGGAAAACTCTACTAGTTCTAGTGCCGGTGCCTGTTTGATGGGAATAGTAGGCACTGCGTCCTCCGACTCCACTGTTAGTACCCCCCCAAAGTATTTCCCCAGCACCTCTGCTTTCTCCTTATCAGTCTCCGCTCTACTCCCATCATTCAACCCCCCACCAGCTCTGGGATCCCTACTCTTCTTGTTAATTTTTCCTGAATGTACTTCCAGAATATTTTTGGATTATCCTTCACATTTCTAGCTATCTCTCTCTCCCTCTCCTTCACCCCCCTCCTTGTTTCCCACCTTATTTTATTGTTTATTTGTCTACGTTCCAGATCCACTTCGTCACACTCTATACTAGACCCCGTGTTCTTTTTTAACAATTTTAATCTTTCCCACAATCGTTTTCTTTCTTCTAATCAATATCCAAAGCTTTCTTTTCATTGGCAATTCTGGGTTAGTTCTTTTCCTCAATTTTGTTTTATCCTTATATTCCCTTACTGGTACACTTTTGGATACAGCATTCTCCAGTTTGACTCTAATTTTCCTCCACATTCCTTCAGCGTCTTCACCGTTCAAATATTCCCCCCAGTCAATGTCCAAACACCGTCTCAGCAGCTCATAATCTGCTCTATCATACATGTATATTTTTCTATTGCTTTTATTATCCCTCTCCATGCTAATGTTACAACTAAAGCTTATACAGGCATGGTCACTACGACCTATAGGGCTATCCACATTAACATGTTCCACTATATCCTCTTCATTGCTAAAAATCAAATCAAGTACACTCCCCTGCGTCCCATCTCTATATCTTGTCATCTCTACAATATGTTGCGTTAAAAAACAATCTCTCACTTTCTCTATAAACTTATTTTCCATGCTACCCTGTCCCGCTGGAGTAGTACAATTTGCCCAGTTGATCCTTGGCAAATTGAAATCTCCAATCAAAATTTTATATTTGTTCTCTCTATTATCTATCTCCTCCATTGCTTTCAGTAGGTTATCATCCTCTCCCCTGCTATTATTTGGGCTTCTATATATAGAGGCAATTAGAATTGATCCTCTTACACATTTTACTTCAATACACAAATACTCACAATACTGCTGTCTCATATCCACCTCATTAACCTTGAGCTCTTTTCTTACATAAATAAACAGTCCTCTTCCAACCTCTGCTCTAATAGCATTTCTCTCATATAACTCAAAACCCTCCAAACTATATTCCACCAGTTCCCTCTCAATTCTAAAAAAATTTGGTCTTACTTCCTGTAGGGCTATGATATCAGGTTTTTCCTCTTCATCCTGCAACCTACATATCAGTTCTCTTTTCTTGTCCTGAGTAAAACACATCCACATTACTAAACATAATCCTTAATCCATCTACCATTCCTCCAGCAATTACACCATCCCGCTCCTCCAGTCCGTACCCTACTCCCCTGTTAGCACTACTGGGTCTGCCTCTTTGTCTCCTGTCTCTCCCTGTGACACCTCCACCCCGTTCTCCTCCTCCGTCACAACTCTCATCACATTCTCTCCCCTCCCTGATCTCCCCCTCCTTTCTACTCTTATAAACCACTTCCTCACTTTTCCGTCCCTCACTCTCCAGTAAAAATTTCTCTTTTCCTCCTCATCCAACTTTCCATTATTTTCATCAGCCTTTTCTTGTAATTCCTTAATTTTTTTCCTTTGTTCTATACTCAAATCCTTCTTTAGTCTTATGTGTTTCAGTTTATCATTTGTATTTAGCCTCCAACTAAAATTTGTCACAGTCTCCGCCACTACCCTAGTTTTAAACTGTACCCTTATAGGTCTCATCTCTCCCCTTTTATATCTACCTATCCTACTGATCTCCTCCACCTGCCCTTCCCATCCATATTCGTCCTCATCCACACCTTTCAAGACCTCCTTCACTGTCTCCATATCCCTCACTTTTCTCACTCCATTATCATTCATATGAGTCTCTATATCTCCATACAAGATTACACCCCTATCCCTGTCCATGGCCTCCCTCACGACACTCTCCTTGTTCTTCATGACCCCTACAAACTGCACTCTCAAAAATTTTTTTGGTCATATTCATTTGTTTCTTTTGGTCTTTCATAATACCCTCCAAATCCTTGACTTTTTGTTTACCTACCACCGTCCATGCAGTCGACTCCTTTACTTCCGTGAAACGTCCTTCGTATTCCTTCAGCTGCTCCTTCAATGCCATATTCTCTGCTCCCAGTTCATCTACCCTTTTCAATAACATCTCTAGGCTCTCATTAACTGCCGAAAAAGGCCTGCATTCACTTCCTTCGCTAGGCCTATTCCCTTCCCCACCTATCACACCACACATTACACACAGTGCCTTAACTTTCTCACCAACCCCCCTTCCATTTCTCCGTATCACTCATCCACTTTTCCAAATCCTTCACAACAATACTAACCTCTTCTAACTTCTTATCTGTGCTCTTGAATCCCCGAAAACGTTGTAACCTTCCTTCCGACTCCGTTATACCCGAAATTCCCTCTGCCATGTTTGTTTACAAACTCAACAACTCACAACCCTACCGCTGTCCCGTCACTACACACTCTTATTACACTATATATCACCCCTCCACCACACCAATATATTCTCCAAACCTTCACTAAATCCTTCCTCTTCTTGTTAGCCCCGTATGTACTCGATATCCTTGAATTAATTGACTATTCCCATAACATATGCCGGAGCCTCAAACTTGCGTCCGCCTTCCGCCATGGTGTGCCGCCAATCTGTACGCGACACCCTCACAGTCGTTCGCCACGTCGCACAGTTAGGGTTCCCCATCGATGTTCCCAAGTCACGCTTGACCCCGTCGCGTGTCGTGCCATGGGTCGGTCTCGCATGGGATTTGTTCAGCGCTACGGTGACCCGGGTCTGCCGGAGCGACTTCGGCGGAGGGTCTTCGCCGTGTTACACTCGGTCTCCCTCCCGGGGTGGCTCTGGGACTCGTTAGTGGGTTCGCTGAATTGGGCCGCTCTGCCCATTCCCTTAGGGAGCCTCAGGCTACGCCGCCTACTCCTCATGGGCACCGAGGTGTTTCCGTTGACCCCTATGGATCGGCTCCTGCCACTCCCGCGTACCATTCGCAGACACTTCGGACACGGGGTTGCTCGGGGCACGCTCTCTGCGGCTGTGCCCTGGACCGCCCCCCCCGCCGACGATCGGGGTAGACACAGATGCGTCGGCCGAGGTAGGGTGAGGTTACCCATCAAACCTGGGCCGTCAACTTCCCGGCAGGTGGGTGGGACTCACGCCCCTTACCCGTCTATGCCCTCGAAATGTTGGTTCCTTTGTTCTTCCTGAGGGACCACGCGCTGGTCCTTCGGGGACAGTCGGTGGCCTTCGGGATGGACACTCAGACAGCTGTCCACTGTTTCCTAAAGCGGGGGTCCTCCAGGTCATTGACTCTATTGGGGATCTCAGTGAAGTTGTTCTTCCTCGCGGACCGACACCCCTTCTCCCTGCATGCCTCCTCCCTGCCCGGGCCTGCCACCCTGTGGGCGGACGCCCTGTCGAGAAGACAGGGTGTTCTTGTAGAATGGGCAATGCAACGGACTGTGTTCAACGACCTCGCGGCTTCCTGGGGTGTTCCGGAGGTCGACTTGTTCGCATCGGAGGTACCGCGCCAGTTGCCTCGGTACCTCTCCCTCCGGCCTCGCACTCCGGAGGGGGGTCCGGAGGCTTTCATGGTAGACTGGAACAGGTGGCGGTCGATATACATATTTCCGCCACCAGACGCACTGTTGCTGTGCAACGTCCTCGCGCCTCTTTGGCCGGCACGGGCTTGGTACGCCCAGTTGACACGGTGGTGCCAGAGTCCGGTCCCTCTACCTGTCTCCGACTTCCACTTGCGCTAGGTTGGGGCCCTGCGGACCTCGTTGGCCTTCGCATTGTGGATGTTCATGAGGCACGGTGGCTCCCAGTCCACGGACGGGACCTGCCTGACTTCCTGAAGCGTTCCTGGCCGACTTCTCCTTGGGGGTCTTACGGGTCCCGCTGGAGGTTTTTTACTAGGTGGTTACAGGACACTCGCCAGACAGTTGGCTCTCCTTCCCGCGTCCTCCACTCCTTGTTTCACCTCCTCCGTACACATCACTTTCACGTCACGCTATACGTAACCACTTGTCTGCCGTCCGGGGGGTCTTTGAGTCAGTCGCTGGGCTGGTCGTTCCGCCGCAGGAGCTGGATTCCTTCATGACGGCTGCCTTCCGGGAACGCCCGCCTCCGCGCCAGCTCCCTCCACAGTGGGATCTGGGGCGGGCTCTGGACCTTCTGGCTTCACCCACGTATACACGGGCCGCTACACCGGTTCCGTTGCTCGGGCGTACACTCTTCCTTGTCGCTCTGACCACTGGGGATCGGGTGTCTGCACTAACGGCATTGTCACGGCCCCGGGACTGCGTGCGATTCTCCCTGTCCTTGCATGGCGTCACGTTCGCCTCCTCCCCTCATTTTGTTGCCACGAATGAGAGGGAGACCCACGTTTTCCAGCCTTTCACTGTCCAGGCTTTCCAGCGTGGGCATACTCGCCATGTGTTGTGTCCTGTGTCAGCCTTGCACTCCTCTGTTGCGTCTGTGGCGCCGCCTTCGGGTACTGCTGTGTGGGTGTCTCCTCGGACAGGTGGGAGGCTCTCGCAGGTGCAGATGGGACGCCACATTTGTCGGACCATTCGTGCCAGTAACCCTGTTTGTAGGGGTTCTGCGCACGATGTGCGATCCTTTGCTGCCTCCTTCCGGTTCCTGCAGAGTCGATCCTTACCTGACATCGCCTCAGCGGTTTTGTGGTCTTCTATCAATTCCTTCATCTCCTCCTACCTCTCCATGTCCAGTGTTCGACCCCCTCGGCCGGTGATGGCTCTCGGGGGTCGTGTTTCCTAGTGCTCTGGCGAACATACCTGGTCTCCCCCCCTTGTCCCTCGTTATTTTCCTTTGTTTTATTTGACAAAGGGGGGTGGGAGTACGGGTTTGCAACACTTGATTGCAAGTTTGGGATTATGTATTGTTACAGTACATAAGTGTTTTTGCCACATTGAAAATTGTGTTTTGTTATTGTTGGTTTTGGAAGACAAGGGATTTTGGGTACAGTACCTTTTTGGTTTAAGACAAGTCTATGTTTTTGCATTACTATGAATGACGGGCATGTGTTAAAACTGTTCTTTTTAGCTACTCCTCAGTTTTTCACTCTTTTATTAAACTCTCTTGTTTAAATTATAGGTTTGACTCCTGTAAGGAGATTAGGAAAACCTAATATTTAGTAGTGGCCCCGTAATCATTGACGAACATGCCTATTACATAAGGCATCCTCTTCAAACACTAATCCGCCGTAGTTTGAATCTACCGCGCAGAGCATTTAAAAACTGAGGAGCCTTCATCATGAGCGCACGCGACCTCACTCATGGCTTCAGTCATTATGAATTGGGTTCTCACTACGAAAAAACTTCGTAAAAAAAAAAAAACAAAAAGAAAATAAGAATAACTATCCAATAAGCTTTCCATCATATCGTGGATGTACTTGTGTGGATTTCTGACCAGACGCTGATCCAGGCGTCATTCCTCCTTCACTGACATATCAAGTAAACCAAAATCCTTAATACATCAACGAATGGGAAGGGGACGGTCGGGAGGGCCCCAGTCGTCAATGATTACGGGGCCACTACTAAATATTAGGTTCTCCTAACCTCCTTACAGGAGTCAAACCTATAATTTATTAGTGGCCCCTCCATCATTGACGAACATGCCTGATATCTAAGACTGGAGGGGGACATTCGTAATCATATCATAACTCTAGAAAAAGCAGATAATAAAAACAACCACATAGTATCTTACTTTTGAAAAATGTATTTAATACGGCGTACGCCGGAAATATACAAGAAAAAGGGGGTTCAGGCAGGTGCGTGCTTCAAAGAAGCCTGCCTGACAAAAAATAGGTAACCCTGAAGATTCTGAACACAGATCTGTAGTTACAAAAGGCACCCCACTCAACGAGTGGTGACAAATAATAAGTTATAAGTTTATATGTGCACATCATAAACCCCAAAATACATGTGGAGATCAATTGCTAATGAACTCCATTGAACTAATGTTACATTGCTTTCGCAGCTAAAACTACTATAACAACACTGTTGTTTTGTACTAAACTTTGTACTAGCACAAATTCTCTCAGAGAAATTTTCATATCACATTCCAACCTTAAATTGTATCACAGTTCTCATACTCCGGCGGGGTCTAGGGTGTCCTATGTCAACTGACTGCACCCCCCCCCCCCCCCTTCCTTGAAAATAAACATAAGTGACTACAGGGCCACCTAGACCCTCTGCCTTAAAGCTATACATGGTAAGGAAGGTTTGTCTAGAGCAACTGACAAGTATCTAGAGAGAAACGTATGATTAGACGCCCACAACTGTGTGGACGCAATATCTTCAACTGAAAAGTTTTTCAGGAAACGTAAAGAGGCCGCCCACTTGCGTAAATCGTGGGCCCTACCCACAACGCCGGGATTACTCTCTTTAATGACTTCTACCAGAAGAGAGGCTAATCGCCGTTTAAGTAAGCGTTTACCCGTACTCGCTACCCATAAAGCACCTTGGGGGTTATGAGGAGCTATTCTTAAATATTTGGTTAGAGCTTGCACTGGACATAAATTATGATGCACCTTTCCCCTTTTTAACGCCGGCACCGTGAATTCAGAAAACACGTGTGCACTATGCTCATTCTTGGCTACAAACGCCGGGGAGGGTGCAATGGAAATGGAATCATTAAGTCTACCAAACCTAAGACAATTAGGTGTGTTTGTCATCGCCGCCAGCTCAGACACTCTGTTTCCGGTGGCCAAAGCCAAAAGGAAAACTGCTTTCTTTAAGATTAAAGCAAAGTCTGCAGTATTTTGATACAGACGAGAATGAAGTAAAGACAAAGCTTTGTCCAGAGACCAAGTAGGCATGAGCTGACGGGGAGGTGGGCGGAGTTTAAAACACGCTCTCATAAATCCTGTTTCCTCCGCCACCGGTATGGATAGACCTGTAAGGTCGAAAAAGGGCACTCTAATCGCAGTTAAGTGATTCTTCAGAGTAACCACAGATAAACGTTTCTGCTCAAACAGATAGTTCAAGTAATTAAAAACCAATGCCACTGAGGGTACAGTTTGTTCCGTTCTAAACAATCCAAGAAGTAAAAGCTTTCCAATGAGATTGATATTGTCGCTTAGTAGACTGAGTATATTGATTGAGCAATTTATTGGTCACATCCCTACCGTATGGTGCTAGCCACTTGGCCTCCTGAATGTCCATAATGCAAAAGTCAGCGAGGTCTCTAGGTTGCCAATCGTGTCTAAGTGGAAGTACCTGACCGGGAGCGATACCGGGTCCGGGCACCACATTATTAACTGCTGGCACCACACCTGCGCCGGCCACAGGGGCGCGATTAGCGAGACTAAGCCTCGATAAACTCGTAGTTTGTTCACTACGTGGCACATTAGTGACGCATCTGGCGGTGGAAACAGATAGATGGAGCTCCATCTGTTCCAGTCTGTCACTAGGGCGTCTGGCCCCCCTGCCGGCGTTATCGTCCGGCGGGTGAGGTATAGAGGGAGCTTGTGAGTCTCCTCGGACGCAAAAAAGATCCACTTGTGGATGGGAGAGCTCCGCAATCATTAGGTCGAAAATGGGTTGCTTGAGCTCCCATTCTACTGTCGTGCTCTGTCTCCGGGACAGAGCGTCTGCCCAGACGTTCGCTACGCCTGGGAGATAAGATGCGTGAAGATAAATATCTAGACTGGTGGCTAGGACAAAAATCTCTTCCGACACGAGTAGCAACTTCCTTGACCTCGTTGACCCTTGTTTCTGAATACAGTGAACTGCATTCAGATTGTCCATTCTGAAGGCCACTGACTTGCCCCGTAACGCCGAGCCGTGAGCCTGAAGGAAATACAATGGGACTAGTAACTCTTTGACATTTATGTGAGCGATTTCTAAGTGGGACCAAAGTCCCTGACCCTGGTGCCCCTGATTTGACTGAAATCCCCACCCTATGGTGCCTGACGCATCCGTGTCTACCCATACCGTTGGAGGAGGAGAGGTCCATGACATGATTGAGTGCAATGTTTCCCTCTTCGCCCAGACCGCTAGTAAGGTGTGGATTAATTTTGGTATGGGCCATAATTTTCCCGCCGGTAAGAGTGGGAAATATTTGTTGCCCTCCAATATTAATCGTTTTACTTTCAACCGGCCCAACTTGACAGTTAGCTGAATCCAGTTGAGAGAGCCGACCAGAGACTCCCAGGACTCTTCGTGCCGTAGTCAGACTGTGAAGAAACCTGAACAGTTTCCTGCGAAACCTGTTGCGATTGTCCACACTCTGACTCAGAGTGAGAGCGGCGGTGTCCCAGACCAGCCCTATCCACTGAATTACTCTTGAGGGAACAAGGTTTGACTTTACCAGATTTACCTTGAAGCCTAGAGTTTTGACATGATTTAAAATGATATTGACATGTTTTATGCATAATTGTTGTGTCTCTGCCACCACCAGCCAGTCGTCTAGATACCACAACACTCTGATTCCCTGTTTTAACAATGGCATCAGGGCTTGCCTGACTAATTTTGTGAATAATCGAGGTGCTAGGTTCAAACCGAACGGCATCCTTTGAAAAACAAAATTTTGGTGCCTGATCCTCAAGGCCAGAAACCTTTGAAATCTTTTGTTGACCGACACGTGCCAATAGGCGTCTGTCAGGTCTAGGGAACACATCCAGCCACCCGGCGGAAGTGTTAGCCTGATTTGATGAACTGTTAACATTCTGAAAGACTCGTTGTAAATGTGAAGATTCAGATACGACAGGTCTACGACCGGCCTCATCTGAACACTGTCCCGTTTGGGAACCAAAAACAGTTTTGACGTGAATACAGGGTAATCTGGGGGTACCGGGATGATGACATTCTTGGCAATCATCTCCTGGACCAGCAGCTCCACCTCTAATGAAACACATTTTGCCGTTGTCGGCTGACGTAAGCGAGGTCGCCGGAGCCACTGCCAAGTGATGCCTTTGCGTGCCACCATCCGTGCCCATGTTTTTAACGGCCATGCTTGGTGACACGTTCGGAACGACCCAGTTAGCAGACAAGGGTTCGCCGGCTGTACTTCCCTCGGTTCCTCCGGCTCTAAGGTAGGCACTGGGAGTGAGAAAGACTTTAGTTTTTTTATGGTGGTTTTGGTGGTGTTGGCCGCTTCGCCGGCTGGCTGGTGTGGGCCGAAGACTGGCCCTGACCCGGCTTATACTGGCCGCGTCCCCTCTGTCCTGAAAACCCTCTCTGTCTATGCCTGAACTGACCCAGGGGGGATTGGGAGGACTTAGGCGGAAGAAACGGCTTAGAACCCCCTGGCTGAGCTTTAGTAGGAGGCTTAGGTTTGGGGAAGTTAAATGCGGGTTTCTTAGCCTGTGCGGGACTGTGCTTCACGGCCTGTGCCATGTTAAACACTGTTCGCCATACATCAGGGGACATTAAAGGTGTAAGTACTGGGGACATAACCACCTGGTTAGCAATGCGATCAGGCAGCTTGCGAACTAATGACATTCTAAGATCCTGTCGTGCTCGCACCGCCTCAAGTAAGGCTGTGCGTATGTCACCTAAGGATTGAATTGACGACTGAAGAATCAGACGCCGGGATAATTCAACTGATCTTCGAGCATCCGCGTCTGCGATTGCCTGAGTAGACCTGAGTAAAGACTTAGCCACCTGTTGAGAAACTATGTACTGTGAAAACAGGCGGAAAGCTTTTCCCCTTAAGCCTAAATTCTCTGTCTAGGTGAGAAGGGGTAGGGGTAATGAATGGTTCCTTTAGTTCACAAAGATTAATCTTAGGGGCAGCTAAAAAGGAAAATAAAGCTGACGGAACTCCGCCGGCAGAACCTACCGGCATTGAGAACCATGAATGTGTATCCTGAGGGATCTGGTGGGAAGATTTAGAAGTGAAAGTGGTTGCAAAGTTCTGAGCCTCTACCTCCCAATCCACCCAAGGTCCTGGTCCTAACTGTCCCACCTTCAACACTGGATTAGCTGTCTCGTCTGTGACGGTCTGTAAATCTAGTTCAGGAGTAATAGCCAACAGAGCCTTAATATCATTAAACCCATCCAGCTTAGACCAGTCTGAAAAAAGTTTTGAAGCTGAGGCAGGGGGTAAAGCAGGCTTAGATGCATAAACAAAATAATCCTGATAATAATAACTAGGTATAGCCTTGATATTTACATCCAAAACTACCCAAGGCATCCAATGCCCTTAATTTCTTAGACTTATTTCCCTGGATAAACCACTCACTTGGTACCGGGAGTTCCCCTGACAAGGTAGGCTGGGCAAGCTCTGGCTTAGAGGGGTTCAAAGGGACCCATGACTCGTCTGGCCCATAAAGCAGGGGCATAGCTACCTTTCTAAGAGGCGCTTTGTCTAGAGGGGGTGGATTAACATCCGTAATGACCCTGACATTTGACGTAGTGAATGCCGCCGTAGCTGGCTTAGAGCTCCCTGCCGGTGACAAAGTAGGAGGGTTAGGAATCTTAGATAAATCGATTGACGTTATCAGAGGCCGTACCGCAGAACCTGTCAAGGGAGCCCCCAAGTCCATTGTGGGGTTTTCTCGTTGTTGATTAAAGAATTTTGATAGAGCATGAGTAAGTAACCCATCAATTTCTTGTGCTGTAACAAACTGGTTAGGTGCAGAACTTTCAGGTGAATTAGTATTATCATGGGCGGCGTCCAGGCCTGAGCCTGACCCTTGTCCTTCCCTATCTGAAATTAATGACACTTCATCTTGTCCCTCCCGATCCTCCTGAGAAGACCCCGCCGAGGCAGGGGCACCTTGTTTCCAAGATAAATCAGGGATAGAGGATGGGCCGCCGCGTCCCTGTGGACCTCGGCTACTGTGTGACTCGTATGAGTCGGACGTGGATGGACAGACCCTGGCTGAGCAAAACGCCAAACACCTAGGCTCTGGCCTACACTCTCTTGAGAGTCTGAAACATTCTCAATTATTGAATATCCTGAACTCTCCATTTCTAGGGTTAAAATATCAATAGGTAAATCTTGTTTAGGGACAGGCGCTTCACTATACTCTGAGGCTGTAACAGAAACATTGTCAGGTGTAGAGGTACGATGAGATGCACTAGACTTAGAAGAATGTCGAGAGGACTTCTTATGGGAATCCTTTTTGGAGGATTTATGGCTACGGTGTGACCGCGAACTGGACCTAGGTTTGGACGGATCACCACCATGGTCCCTGGGGGAAGCTTCAGTCTTGCACTTCTTACTAGCCGGGGAAGAGGCCCGACTTGAAGACCGTTGTCTGAGGGGAGACCTTGACCTCGATCTCGCCTGCGACGAGGAGGTGGCTGCCGGGGGAGTAGGCTCTCTCGGGCGTTTAAACGTCTCCACAGACGATACAGAATCCTGGCTAGTCTCTGTCGGCTTAAAACCCCTTACTCTAGAGGTACGTTTAGGGGGAGGGTGCTCTGACAGCAACTTATCCCAAAGTGGGACGTTGTCACATTGAAGTGACTTATGTGCGACAATGGTAGTGTAGGCCGACATTTGTTGCCTGACCTCTCTCAACGCTACCGCCGCGGTCTTGTCATTGTCACACAGGACTTTATTAGTTAATTGGGAGCAAAAAGAACAATTACTTGTAACCCAGAGACCCCTTGAACGGTCTAGACATCTAACACACCTTATGCAAAGGGTATGTGCAAAAATGGGGATACCCGCGCAAGTAGGGGTAATGCACAGGGCAAAAACTGGGGTGACATTAGCCATGACAGAGACTGGTGAGAGGAACTACCGCCGGGTCTGTATTGGTCCGCCGGAGCTCAGCTCTGGAAAAATAAAGAAAATTTCCAGGAATTAATGCTCATAAGGTTAACCCAAGTGTTCGCATACAAGTGTTAATATCCCGCCGGGTAACGGGATGCAAAGACACAGCTAACACATCCCGCCACGCGGCTGGGTATAAAGAGGCTAAACAAGTCTTCTTAGCTAAGAACATGAAGAATACCCTCTGATATAATGGTCCAGTATGGCACTTATAGTCTGTAGGAGGTGGTGACTGTCTCAAGATTCAATTTTGTAACAAAGCCCCCCCTCATAAAGACGCCGGCCCTTGAAATATTTTAGTAGAATAGCCCAGGGCAGGAAAATACGAGATCTGATTTTTTAACGAATTGTCCCAAACGATCGTCGTAAAAATAGAAGGCGGCGATACTGAAAGTATCACCCAATTAAGGTTAATCGAAATTGAATTTGTTTATAAATTCCTTAGTTCCTAAACTTAGGGACACCCGCCGGGTGTGGAAATCGATTTGGTTAAACCTCACTGATCCTTCAAATGCCGTAAGAGTAAAGGCGGCGATACACAGAGTATCACTCACATGGATTGGTTAACTATAAGAGACCTAAGTCGTTTTATCCCACCCTGCTAAGGTGTACCCGCCGGGTGAGAAGTCTAAAAGTTAACCCCACAAGTTCCTGACCCCACTACTTTGTAAAAGATCGCCGGGGAGGAACGCCTAAACAACAGCTAGGTTTTCCCCGTGGTTTGTTAAACCAGGTAGAAAAACCTATAAAAAACAAGTGTTCTCACGAACATCGTTTCTTTATATATAACTAATATATATGTAAGGATGGGTACAGCCATCCCGCCGGGAAATAAAGGAGGCCTGAAACCAGGCACCCACAGATACGCAGTCCTGGAGAGCCACAGACACCTCCCCCGCCGGGGAACCAGCCAGTGTTAACAACCACGTGTGGCCTAACACTGCTCATCGGTCAGGTTTTTTCACGGTGAAACCGAGAAAAACCCGCCGGAAGGCAAACCCCACCCTGAACAGACACCATCTGAACAAAACGACCCGAGGAGAGACACGCACGACTAACCAAGGTCACAACATAATCCGTGGAATTAGCCAATACACAACTAAACCAGGAAACAAATATAGTCCGAGGAAATAGCCAATACACAACTAAAACCCGGATACACATGACACAGTAGGGCATATTTATAAAATAAATAATAACACTAGACATGTGGCAAAGCTACGAGCGGCTGGCTAGGCCTAGGTAGACGGCAAGAAATAGTTGAAATATAAACACACACTGGAATATCACAACAGGAACCACCGCCAACACACCACCGAAGCGAAAAACTTCCCAACCCCGGGAAGCCTGACACGGACCCAGAAAAAACTTCACTAAGTGAAGAAAAATACGCTGGGAACGTCAGCAAACATACAGCTTACCTCATCAGAAGGATAAAAGGCAGCAATAATTAACGCGTAATGAAAGCCGCCTGCATCACCAACTAAACCAAACTGTGAAAAGTTCACGTGTCCACAACAGGACCACGAGGGTACATCCGAAATAGATGCCCCATACATACGACCCAAAATACATTGCACTGCGGGCAACCAGCCCAGGACACTCCTGCTACGCCTATCCTAACCTTACTCGATACATCCCAGAGTAAACAAATGAGAAAAAACTCACTAGGGACGCCACGAATGCGGAACCAGCGGAGCCTGAAAGGAACGTCCGGGCAGGCTGAGCGCAGAGCAAAGAAGGAGGAATGACGCCTGGATCAGCGTCTGGTCAGAAATCCACACAAGTACATCCACGATATGATGGAAAGCTTATTGGATAGTTATTCTTATTTTCTTTTTGTTTTTATTTTTTACGAAGTTTTTTCGTAGTGAGAACCCAATTCATAATGACTGAAGCCATGAGTGAGGTCGCGTGCGCTCATGATGAAGGCTCCTCAGTTTTTAAATGCTCTGCGCGGTAGATTCAAACTACGGCGGATTAGTGTTTGAAGAGGATGCCTTATGTAATAGGCATGTTCGTCAATGATGGAGGGGCCACTAATAAATTGTGTCTTTGTCATTCATAATTTTGTTTTATGCATTGTTTTTTGGGTATATTGGGCTTGGATGTCCTCTTCCTATTTGTTATGCAGCCTTGACGTTGGATTTGCCAAGACTACTAACAAATTGGGAGGTTTGACGTACCTCCCAACCTACCAAATAGGAAAACCTACTATTTGGTAGTAGTCTTGGAAAATCCAACGTACATAATACCCTCCCTCACGCCGGACCCCTGCCCATCCGCGTTCTTCTGCTGACGTGAGATGTGATGACAAGAGAGGGTCGCTCATGCGCACATTCGACAGGGATCTGCACATGACGGAATACGGGATGGGCCTTAAGCGGTAACTAAGGTAAACCCCTTTTTCTTCTCTTCTATGCTTTTTTCACCTTCGGTGGTAGTTTTGGTTAATGTACAACGTCTCCTAGAGCAAGATAAGGAGTAGACTCTAGACGTTTTCTTTTTAACCGCGGTTGGAATGACGACATAGCAGTTAAAATAGACAAGTCATCATTGCAATTAGGTTAATAGCCTTGACGTTGGATTTTCCAAGACTACTACCAAATAGTAGGTTTTCCTATTTGACGTACCGTCAAACCTCCCAATTTCTTATTGCTAATCTGGCAACCACTGCGTCATATGAGTCTGAAGGGGTTAACTCTGTAGGTATAGACCTCTTTTTAGGGGTTTCTTTTGTGGAAGACACAGAGCGTCCAGTAAGAAATAAACATACCATGACCATGAATATACACTGACCATGTCTGGGACTTTTTTTTTTTTTTTTTTTTTTTGAGGATATATAAACTTTCACTTCATCCCAAATGTTTAGTAATACCTGAGTCGCCCCCGCTGCTGTTATGTGGCCACTCGGATTGTGGTAGTGTTACACGAAGAGTGCAGAATTTGTAAATTTTTTAGGAGCTAACTTAGTCAATGTACATTCACACAAGACATCTGGCGTACATACCTCGTCAGTTGTGGCTCAGGTGAGGGGGCGGAGATTACTGAGGAGAGCTATAGCCCACCTGTCAGAAAAAGGCCAAGAATCAATGTTACATAATATAAGAGCAAAGAACCAAAGCATGCACCAGTTCCTTATGTATAAGGCTCATATAATGTCGAGTAGCCTGCTGGCCCTATGAATGTTTTAAAGAATTTAGAGTAGGGTAGCATATTCGCTACATCGTATATAAGAATGGATTTAAGTGGGATAGTCTATAGGCTATCATAAATGCCACTGGAGTACTCTCCTCCCTTCTTTTTCCATTCATTGTTCTACATTGAGAATTCGGAGGGAAACATTGGTCTTTAATTTAACCGGAACCTTTTGGTACATCGGATGTTTGTTTCTGAAGGAAAACATTGTTCCCCCCCCCCCCTGGAGTTCCCGGAGTACCCGGAGTACTTGGAGGAAACTCTCGTTCCTTAATTTAACCTGAACCTCATTGTTCCTTGGTTTTCAGTATTACCCGGAGTACCCGGAATACCCGGAGTACTTGGAGGAAGCTATCGTTCCTTTTTTTTTTCTGGACCTCTTGGTTCCTGGGTTGTCAGTGTTTACCCGGAGTATCCGGTGTACTTGGAGGAAGCTATCATTCCTTATTTTAATCTGAACCTCTTGGTTCCTGGGTTGTCAGTGTTTACCCGGAGTACCCAGAGTACTTGGAGGAAGCTCTTGTTCCTTAATTTTAACCTGAACCTCTTGGTTCCTTGGTTTTCAGTATTGCTCGGAGTACCCTGAGTACCCTTAGTACCCGGAGTACTTGGAGGAAGCCTTGTTCCTAAATTTAACCTGAACTTCTTGGTTCCCTGGTTTTCAGTAGTACCCGGAGAACCCGGAGTATTCGGAGGAAGCTCTCGTTCCTTAATTTAACCCGAACTTTTGGTTCCTTGGTTTTTGTATTACTCGGAGTACCCGGAGGAAGCACTCGTTCCTTTATGATAACCTGAACCTTTTGGTTCCTTGGTTTTGTTGGTGTTTTGTGCACCTGGAGGAAAACTTTGTTTCTCCATTTAACCGGAACTTCTTTGTGCATTTTTTTTTTTTTTTTTTTTTTTTTTATTGTTCCTCGGGTTCCTTGAAACCATTTAGTACCCGGAGGTCTAAAACCCTGAGACCCGGAGAGAACGGAGGGACACAGGAGCCCCGCCGACTCCGGGACTCGAAGCATGCAATTGTATAGGGTTAGTTGGTGCTCTTGCACTGGAGGAAACTTTGTTGGTCAATTTGTTTATATGCAAACTCTTTCTATTTTAAGAAATTAACACATAATTGTGTTGGTGCTCTTGCACTGGAGGGAACTTTGTTGCTCCATTTGGTTTCATGCAAACTCTTTCCATTTTAAGAAATTAACATATAATTGTGTTGGTGCTTATATTTATTTACTCGAAACCATTTAGTACCCGGAGTTCTAAACCCGGAGACCCGGAGAGAACGGAGGGACACAGGAGCCCCGCCGACTCCGGGACTCGAAGCATGCAAATTGTATAGGTTTTTAGTTGGTGCTCTTGCACTTGGTCATGCAAACTCTTAGGAATCATTGGTATCGAAGCACTTCATAACATATTACTCATATAGGAAGAGAACAATTGGTCCCTCATGTAAAATTCAGTAGAGGGAAGCCGAGCTAGCTAGGCCTATTGGCCGCCCTCGTGGACCCTTGTCCGAGGTGGCGAACAAAGCATGGCTTTATAAATAAGTACTGGTGCAAGAATGGGACATATAAGGGAATCAATAAGTCTAGCTAAGACCCTATCAGCTCGAAGTAATGCTAGAAGCATGCAAAATATAAAGTGAAGTGACTTATAAAAGTGAAGCGACTTTGAAAAATTTAATACTAGTAGAATTCAAGAAATCATGTAGGCTACTTTACAAGGAAAACTTTGAATTAACCCGTGGAGCCCCGGCTAGTTTTGTAATGTTTGCGCACCAGAACCCGGCCGGTTTTCAAAAAATTGTTTTATTCCAGAAACAATAGCAAATGGGTTAGGAATGAAGGAAAAACCACGAAAAACCGCTCAAAAAGCTTTAAAAATGGTCCTACAGAGCCCCCGAAAACGGATTTTACAAGAGTAAAAAATTGAAGGCAATTATCCCAAAAAACCAGGTTATTGCGCGCCCGCGCGCACGCACGTGGACTTTGAGAGTTTTCAACCATCGGCACGGTTGCGTGGGATACGTACACAGTTCCCATACAAATCTGAGCCCTCTTGAGTGGCTACACCTGAGGTTACGGTCGGCGCAATTAGGGTGACGCGTCAGGCGCGTCTCTGGGGCTGTGCGTTACATACATCGCCGACGCGTCAGACGCGTCGCTGGGGCTGTACGGGTTAATAATATCCTTAGAGTTCAACGTGTATCCTGAGGGCACACGAATAAGATGAATAATAGCCTACGATAAGTAAATAATTAAATGAAAGCATTGTATAGGATATAGCCTAATACAGTAAACCCTCGCCATCTCGGACCTCTAAAAGTCGGAAACCCGTACTAGTCGGACTGGCTACGGCCTCTCCGACATGCACTTCAGTATTTCGGACATTTCCGTCATCGTTCCGACAGTCTCTGACGTTGTCGGACTTTATATAAGTATTCGGAAAATGTCTGATATTATATTTTTCAATTCCATTGCATTAGAAATGATTCAAAGATTACAAAAAGTCCAAATAAGACATAGTTATGTTAATGTATAAGGGACTTACGTAGATGCATTAGAGAGATAGATAGATAGAAAGAGAGAGTTGCAGAAGGGGAAGTGAGCGATAAACACGAACTATTATGAGACGGACTTAATTGCTTCTGAAAAGACAAGATAGATAGAATGAGTCGCAGAAGGGGGAGTGAGCGATAAACACGAACTATTATGAGACAGACTTAATTGGTTCTGAAAAGACAAAGGAGACATTTTTATTGACTTTTTCATGTTATTATTTGTGTGCTAGAAGAAAAATATTGTTTTCAATTCCATCGCATTAGAAATTATTTATAGATTACAAAAAGTCCAAATAAGACATAGTTATGTTAATGTATAAGGGAGTTAGTTAGATGCATTAGAGATAAATAGATAGAGAGAGAGTGGCTAGGGGCGAGCGAGCGATAAAATACTAACATATACGAGACGGACTTATGTTTCTGAAAGACAAAGGAGACATTTTTATTTACTCTCTTTTTCATTTTATTATTTGTGTGTTAGAAGGGTAATATTGTTTTCAATTCCATCGTATTCGAATTGATTCATAGATTAAAAAAAGACCAAATAAGACATAGTTATATATATGTATAAGGGAGATAGATGCATTAAATAGATAGATAAAAAATAAAAACAAAAATATAAATTTCTCTGGTGACGCGGACTTTCCTCTTCTAATTCGGAATTTTCCCTCTCTTAAGTCGGACATAAGTCGGACTTCGGACATCTCGGAAAATCGGACATCTCGGACTGGGTCTCCCCCCAATTAGTCCGAGATAGCGAGGGTTTACTGTATAACAATAATCACTTACTACGACGAACAACCAATATTAAGAATGGCGAAGCAGTATCCATATACTTTCGGTGTGGACAGGCGTGGACGGTGGCCCTCTGAAACATACAGGGCGATTACTCAATTCATGTTTGGACCTAACTCAAACAATATATAACAAGGACTCACTAGGAGTGAGAAAGCCAGGCAAACGCCGAGACGCCCAGAGCAAGGGGGCACACGTCCGACTCGTCTGGATCACAACCGTAAAGAGGCAGATAAACACGCTAGAAAGTCTGGCATCACGTGCAAGGGAAGCATAACGACATCACAGCTGGAGGGCTGAGGCACCGGGAGGTTTGAAATGAGATTCTTCTTTAAATTTTATTTCTAGTGGTATTCATTTTCAATGACGAGCCCTTGGTAAGATTTAATGGGTATTAACCAAGGATTGTTTTTATGCTATATACGCAACGGTTGTGATAAGAACTCCGGGGAATCCCGAACGGGTCCCGGAATCTCAGTCTATATATAGTATAGGCTCTTCGTCATTGACGAAGGAACCAATACTAAATTTGGCTTTATAGGCAGGTCATTTGAGCATAAATCCAAAGAAGTTATCCTAACCCTTTACAATTCCTTAGTCCGCCCTCTTCTGGAATACTGCATTCAATCCTGGTGCCCTTATTACCAAAAAGATATAAACAAGCTAGAACGAGTTCAACGTAGAGTTACCAAAATGATACCTAGCCTAAAGAACAAACCATACGAAGAGCGTCTTAGAGAATTAAATCTATTTCCTTTAACCCAGCACAGATTAAGAGGTGACTTAATTAAAGTGTTCAAAATCATCAAAGGCATCGACAATATGAACTGTAGTAAGTACTTCACTATCGACCAATCTAATTACACGCGGGGAAACGGTTGCAAAATTATTGGTAAATCTTTTAACTCACACGAATCTAAGAATTTCTTCTTCAATCGGGTTGTCAACTTGTGGAATGGGCTTTCCCGAGACGTTATAGACTGCAGCACCGTTGATTCATTGAAACTCCGCCTAGACAAATATCTCGCATCAAACCCGCGACTGACTGCGTTTGTAAATGAATAACTTTATTTTATCCTCCCCTCAGTTACTAACCCATCTGTCCCCTACTAACTTCCTAATCCTGCCACGGACATTAGTTCCCCTTCCAATGTTCCCTTACCCACTCTAAACCACTGTTTGGAGACTTGATCCTCAGTGTTTTGGAGGACAAGCAGCCTAGAAGGGTCACTAGACCTGTTGTTGCTTGATTTCCTTTGTACTCCTTTGTACTCCTTTGATAAGAAACCAACCAAATGTCCCGGCGTGGTGTGCTGAACCACGAACCTTCCGGCAGAATTTGCAAGATTCTTAAGGGAGTCAACTCGGCCCGCCGAGTGAACTCGCCCTGACCGTTAGCCTCATTCAGTAATTTCTATCGCCCGGCATAACAGTTAAGTGAGCTTAACCATGACTCAAGTCATGAAGCGAATTAACTATCCATCTAGTGCTATTAGTCAAGAAACGTCCAACGCTTAAGGTCGTTTGGGCCAGTGACGCTTAGTCACAGGTAAGCAGTTCATTGTGTATGACAAAAGGAGAGACCCGGGGTCTTTCTACCAGGTCTAGCGGAAGGTTAGCTTAGCAGTGGCTATAACTAACTTTCCGGCGGACTTGAGATAGGATGTATTAACACCTCTCAGGTTATCCTTATGAGCATTGATTTCTGGAAATTTCTATTTCCAGAGTCTCATCACTTCAGTAGTAGCGGTCCCGGCAGCAGAGGAGTAACCGCTTCCGGCAGGAGGGGGGGTTTCTAGCTCCATCATGCCTCGCTTTGACCTTTGCTCTACTCCTACTTGCTCATTATTACCAGTTTTTGCCCACGATTTATGTATAAAGTGTGTAAAGTGTCTTGATCGCTCAAGAGGACTATGGGTTATTTCACAACCGCATCCCCAGCCATTGCCGGGGTCGCGGCCACCTCCCTCCACTCCTACCTCTTTAACGTCTAACGTCCAATCTGACGGCTCGGAGGTAGGAGCGGAGGGGATGGAGTCTAGTCACAGGGATGAACAATCATTGAGTGAGCCACAAGAGTTTACATTCGCCATTCCTAAGTTAAGTTATGTGCCACGTAAATGCCCCCCGGTTAACAGAGTGTTAGCTGATCAGTATAGGGGTTCTCAGTCTTGCTTATATCAAATTGTTGATAACTCTCAGGTGATACAGGACTCCCAGCCACCCGCGGCACTAAGCCGGGGGATCTGGAGACAATCGGAACCCTCACAAGTTAATGTTCAGGACAGGGAAATTGACCAAATAGATATCATACCCTCGTCAGTCCCAGATTTGGTGTGGCCACCGCCGGAACAATTTACTACCCCCCGGCCGCCAACACCAGAAGTGATAGAACTACCACGGGAGCCGGAAAACATAGATTTGTCCTCAGCTCAACCTATTAATATTGAAGTAGAGTGATATTGAAGTTAAGTTGGGTCTCAGTCCTCTCGGGGATCCCACGGTAAGTGTGTAACTACTGTACTGAGGAACTACATGATATTCTCCACAGAGTGATACAACAATATCAAATTCCTTCTTCTCAAGCTCCTTCCACTAGCTCAGCGGTAGTTCCCCCACTTGAGTCTACGGTAAGGCCGTTACAGCCCTCAGGTGTTTCACATCCCCATTCCTCTTTGCCATCGGTTAACGTTACTCCGGCGACTGCCACGGCTAGTAGCACAACAGTGCCGGCCTCCTTGACTACCAATAACGTCCGTGTCATTACAGACGTTACTCCTCCCCCTCTTGATAAACCTCCACAGAGAAAAGGCCCTATGCCTCTTCTTTATGGACCGGATTGCTCATGGCTTCAGTCAATACCTCAGAAACCGCACCTGGCACAAGCTACCGTATTGGGGGAACTACCGGTACCTAGCGAATGGACCATTGAGGTCAATAAGAGTAGAAAATTAAGAGTTAAGGATGCCCAAGGTAGGTTACTAGATGTCACCATTAAGGCCATCCCATCTGATTATGGCGCTGATTTCTTGTGTATTCGGCCTCCCCGGCGATACCTCCGGCCTCATCTGCAAAACTTTTTGCCGACTGGTCTAGGAATGACGGCGTCAATGATATATAAGCTCTACATGTACTTACGCCGGAACTGGATACAGTCCCGGTACTAGATCAGACAAACACACCAGTCTTGCAGGTGGGGCAGGTAGGTGTAGGCAAAGTTTATATACATACAAGAAGTTAACTCACCGAAGTAAAATTGGAACCTCCGACATCCAGGTGTGACGTCACACCTGGGACAGTAGCGCTATATTTCATATACAAACCTGAAGAATCTAAGGATGTGTGGCTTTGAAAAGCTGAATAACATGTTTTTCATTGAAGTATACTATATTTAGTTGCGATTAAGTCTAATGACAGTATCTTGTGAGCTTGTCACCACTGTAAGGAGTCATTGTTATATCATTTTCGGGATAAAATCGTTGTATGAAAATCATAGCCAAGGTCTCTGCATACTATCTGCATGCAGTTTTGGCCAGTCATCAACTCATCATGCTAACCTATTGTGTTCCATAATGAGGATTATGGTGAATTGTCTTAAAAATGGGTTAATGTTGCGATATATTGGTCATGGGGTGTTTACTGTGTCATAAGATAGTGAAATATACGCGGAATATAGGCTACGTGGTGGTAGCCAAGAGCGAGAGGGTGGCGCACACTAGGACAGATGGCTCGTACGATAATTTAAGTGTCTTCATTATTATTTTCCCATTAACATTCTCCCACTAACACATGATTGCCTGAACAGTATAAACTTCCTTTAAAAGTACTCACCACAACGTACCCCGGTACATGCAGTATGATTGTACTGTAGGTACTGCACAATTGAAAAAAGAACAAGAAAACAAAGATACTTTGAAATATGGCAACACCGTTAAGCCACTCGGGAACACGGACACACACGAACCCCGTTATTATGACTGACATATTTTTTAATTTGTTTTCTTTTTCACCACTATCATGAGTACCTAAAGAATGTCCAGCTTTTGTCTGGTTTAATTATTAAAACTTTCACCAGCATACAATAATAGGCCTGGGTAATATATTAAATGCGCTATAAGAGAGTTCGCTATGACAACTGTGCTTTTGTCTGCGGGGAAAGCATGGCCGCAGCCGCTATGCCCTGACATTTACTCCGAATCACGATTCTATTTCGATGTATGTGAAATACTTTGATGATAAAACTATCCCGACCAACGTAACCAAACCTAATTCAAGACATACAGTAAACATACATCGACATATACTTGTACTTGGGCGTGAATATAGTAGAAGTATAGCGGCTGCAGGGCATGAGCTTCCTTCGTCTGCATATTTATATCGAATATAATTACAAAATTAATGACTTGATTGATTTTTGTTCATATTCTACTTGTTCTTAATATAGTGCTTTCTTGAATTTCTAGCCATAACATATGCAAAGCTTCTACCAGTATGAGTTAACAATGGAAAAACAAAGTGGAACGACATTCTCCCTATGTTGTCGTCAACATCTACATCCCATGCGTGACGTCACGATTTTACAAGACTAACAAACTTCGGCGAGCTACTAGAAATTTGAGTATCTGGTGGGTCTACTTGTTAGTTTATATATACTTTGGGTGTAAGTCCGTGGGTGGACTGGGAACTAGAGGCGCAGGTTTTTACATCTACTATTACCACTAAATCCTCCCATCAAGTACCTCAGGAAGTTCACTCATGGTTCTCTTTACCTGTTAACAAGGCAGGCGGCGTGTCACCTGCTTTATTTGAATTCCTGGCAGCTCCCAAACTATCACTTTACGACCTGCATGAACCTTTTGCCACACCCCCTCCGGCTCACCTAGACAGAGACTTTAAGCTACGCAATAAAGCGTATACCGTAGACTGTTCTCTCAATATCTCGTCAGTCACCAGGTTGCCCAGTCACTCACGAGAACTATAACAGACCAACATGTAAGGAAATCCATGGACTTGTCACGCAGGCTCCTTCTACAACAAAATTTGATTCAATCCTTAGGTGATATTAGCGTAGCTATCATGGAGGCGGTTAGAGCAAGACAGGATTTAAGGGTGTACTTGGTAAAGAAGTTGCCGGAGGACATAGCCCTCCGAGTAACTCTTTCCCCGGTATTAACTGCACCACTTCTTCCACCAGAAACATGGAATATTGTTTTCAATTTGGTAGACTTGTGGAAGCAGAGTACCTCCCAGTCAAAGAAAGAGGCCTTTAAGAAACCTTACTCGAAACCTAAGAGCGGCGGGAAGCCCCATCCTACTCAGACTAAACAGTCATTTCGAGAACCAAAGCCTCCTCAAAAACAGGAAGGTACTCAGCACAGACATAAGCAAGGGAAACAGTCAGGCTATAGGGGTAAGTCATACCAGAAGCCTACTCAAGGTCAGCCGCATGCCAAACCTAGCCAGCCGTCTAAGCCCACTCCGCCGCCACCACCAAAAAACTAGTCAACTACACTCTCTCTCTCCCAGGGCCTACCGCAGTACATGAACGAAGGCGGTGCTGGTTGGGGGGAGGGGCGTCGACTGACTGGGGACAGAGGTGCATGGGGGCGGTTCGTTCGTGGCCACCCCTTCGGGGATCACGGCGTCAGGCAATAGATAGATAGATAGATAGACTATTTCTAGTGCCAAAGAGGGACAGTGTGCAGATGCGACCAGTAGTCGATCTCTTACGTCTGAACACACATATTCACAATTCACCCTTCAGGATGCTTACAGTGAATCAAATCAGGCTCGCACTCCCGCCGCAAGGCTGGATGTGCTCATTAGACCTGAAAGACGCCTATTGGCATGTCCCCATAAAAAAAAGGTTCCAAAAATTCCTCGCCTTGAGGATCAGGCAAGAGACTTACGTCTTTAAGAGAATGCCTTTCGGTTTGAACCTGGCACCAAGAATCTTTACAAAATTAGTCTGGCAGGCCCTCATGCCCTTGCTAGCCCAAGGTATCAAGGTGTGGTGGTATCTAGACGACTGGCTAGTAGTGGCGGAGTCAGAGGAGTTATGTCAATTTCATGTCAAGCTAGTATTAAATCATGTACAAACTCTAGGGTTCAAGGTCAACTTGGCAAAGTCGCTCCTTGTTCCCACAAGATAAATTCAGTGGATAGGACTGGTTTGGAACACTGCCGATCTGACTCTTACTCAGAGTGTGGACAATCGCAACAGATTTCGCAGGAAACTGTTTCTTTTTCTCCACAGTCTGAATACGACGAGGAAATCGTGGGAGTCCCTAGTCGGTTCACTCAACTGGATCCAATTAACTGTGAAGTTGGGCCGGTTGAAAGTCAAGAGATTAATCATGCAAGGCAACAAATTTTTCCCACTATTGCCGGCGGGAAAACTATGGCCGATTCCTCGATTAATTCACAACTTACTATCGGTCTGGGCAAAGACCGAAACATTGTACTCGATAATGACATGGGTTTCTCCTCCACCTACAGTATGGGTAGACACAGACACTTCAGGGGTATTAGGTTGGGGTTATCAGTCCAATCTAGGTTACCAAGCTCAGGGTCTCTGGTCCCAAGACGTAACTTGTCACATCAACAAACAAGAGCTTCTAGTCCCATTATTTTTCCTTCAAGCTCAGGGTGCTTCCCTACACGGGAAGTCAATTGCATTCAGAATGGACAACTTGACTGCAGTTCACTGCATTCAAAAGCAAGGGTCAACGAGGTCTCGAGAGTTGATGAAAGTATCAGAATGGGAGGTTTGACGTACCTCCCAACCTACCAAATAGGAAAACCTACTATTTGATAGTAGTCTTGGAAAATCCAACGTCAAGGCTATTAACCTAATTGCAATGACGACTTGTCTATTTTGACTGCTATGTCGTCATTCCAACCGCGGTTAAAAAGAAAACGTCTAGAGTCTACTCCTTATCTTGCTCTAGGAGACGTTGTACATTAACCAAAACTACCACCGAAGGTGAAAAAAGCATAGAAGAGAAGAAAAAGGGGTTTACCTTAGTTACAGCTTAAGGCCCATCCCGTGTTCCGTCATGTGCAGATCCCTGTCGAACGTGCGCATGAGCGACCCTCTCTTGTCATCACATCTCACGTCAGCAGAAGAACGCGGATGGGCAGGGGTCCGGCGTGAGGGAGGGTATTATGTACGTTGGATTTTCCAAGACTACTACCAAATAGTAGGTTTTCCTATTTGGTAGGTTGGGAGGTACGTCAAACCTCCCAATTTGTTAGTAGTCTTGGCAAATCCAACGTCAAGGCTGCATAACAAATAGGAGGAGGACAGCCAAGCCCAACCTACCAAAAAAAAACAATGCATAAAACAAAATTACGAATGACAAAGACACAATTTAAACAAGAGAGTTTAATAAAAGAGTGAAAAACTGAGGAGTAGCTAAAAAGAACAGTTTTAACACATGCCCGTCATTCATAGTAATGCAAAAACATAGACTTGTCTGAAACCAAAAAGGTACTGTACCCAAAATCCCTTTTCTTCCAAAACCAACAAAAACACTGAACACAAGAACAAAACACAATTTTCAATGTGGCAAAAACACTTATGTACTGGAACAATACATAATCCCAAACTTGCAATCCAGTGTTGCAAACCCATACACCCCCCCCCCCCCCCCCCCTTTGTCAAAAAAACAAAGGAAAAGAATGAGGACAAGGGGGGAAGACCAGGGATCTTCGCCAGAGCACCAGGAAACACGACCCCCGAGAGCAATCACCGGCCGAGGGGGTCGAACACTGGACACGGAGAGGTAGGAGGAGATGAAGGAATTGATAGAAGACCACAAAACCGCTGAGGCGAAGGCAGGGAAGGATCGACGTGGCAGGAACCGGAAGGAGGCAGCAAAGGATCTGACATCGTGCGCAGAACCCCTACAAACAGGGTGACGGGCACGAACGGTCCGACAAACGTGGCGGCCCAGCTGCACCTGCTAGAGCCTCCCACCTGTCCGAGGAGACACCCACACAGCAGTACCCGAAGGCGGCGCCACAGACGCAACAGAGGAGTGCAAGGCTGACACCGGGCACAACACATGGCGAGGATGCCCACGCCGTAAAGCCTGGACGGCGAAAGGCTGGAAAACGGGGGCCTCCCTCCCAGGCGTGGTAACAAAAGGTGGGGAGGAGGCGAACGAGACGCCATGCAAGGACGGGGAGAATCGCACGCAGTCCCGGGGCCGTGACAATGCCGCTAGTGCAGACACCCGATCCCCAGTGGCCAGAGCGACAAGGAAGAGTGGACGCCCGAGCAACGGAACCGGCGTAGCGGCCCTTGTATACGTGGGGGAAGCCAGAAGGACCAGAGCCCGCCCCAGATCCCACAGCGGAGGGACCTGGCGCGGAGGCGGTCGATCCCGGAAGGCAGCCGTCAGGAAGGAATCCAGCACCTGTGGCGGAACGACCAGCCCAGCAACGGACCCAAAGAACCCCCCGGACGGCAGACAAGTGGGTACGTATAGCGTCGACTGGAAAGCGACGTGTACGGAAGAGGTGAAACAAGGAGCGTAGGACGAGGGAAGGAAAGCCAACTGGCAGGCGAGTGGCCTGTAGCCACCTAGTAAAAGACCTCCAGCGGGACCCGTAAGTCCCCCAAGGAGAAGACGGCCAGGAACGCTGCAGGAAGTCAGTCAGGGCCCGGCCGGGGACCGGGAGCCACCGTGCCTCATGAACAAGCACGATGCGAAGGCCAAAGAGGTCCGCAGGACCCCAACCTAGCCCAAGTGGAAGCCGGAGACAGGTAGAGGGACCGGACTCGGGCACCACCGCGGCAACCGGGCGGACCAAGTCCGTGCCGGCCACAGAGGCGCGAGGAGCCAGACGCAGCCGTGGTACAGCCGCAGCTTCGCGAGGACTGGGCACATCAACAGCGCGTCTGGTGGCGGAAAGATGGATATCGACCGTCACCTGTACCAGGCGACCATGAAAGCGTCCGGACCCCCCCCGGAGCGCGAGGCCGGAGGGAGAGGTCCAGAGGCAACTGGCGCGGCACCCCCGATGCGAACAAGGCGACCTCCGGAACACCTCAGGAAGCCGCGAGGTCGGCGAACACAGTCCGTTTCATCGCCCATTCTACAAGAACGCCCTGCCCTCTCGACAGGGCGGCCGCCCAAAGGGTGGCAGGCCCGGGCAGGGAGGAGGCATGAAGGAGAAGGGGTGTCGGTCCGCGAGGAAGAACAACTCCACCGAGACCCCCAATAGAGTCAACGACCTGGAGGACCCCCGCATAATGAAACAGGGGACAGCTTGTCTGAGTGTCCAACCCTAAGGCCACCGACTTACCCCGAAGGGCCAGCGCGTGGTCCCGCAGGAAGAACAAAGGAACCAACAATCCGAGGGCATAGATGGGTAAGAGGAGGGAGACCCACCCATCTGCCTGGAAGTGGACGTCCCAGGTTCGATTGGGAACCTCACCCAACCTCGCTCGACGTATCTGTGGTTACCCAGACCGTCGGCGGGGGGGGGCGGTCCAGGGCACAGCCGCAGAGAGCGAGCCCCGAGCAACCCAGCGACCGAAGCGTCGGCGAACGGTACGCGGGAGCGGCAGGAGCCGATCCATAGGGGCAACGGAAACACCGCGGTGCCCATGAGGAGGAGGCGGCGTAGCCAGAGGCTCCCTATGGGAAAGGGCAGAGCGGCCCAATGCAGCGAACCCACGAACGAGTCCCAGAGCCACCCCAGGAGGGAGACCGAGTGCAACACGGCGAGGACCGTCCACCGAAGGTGCACCGCGGCCGGCAGACCCCGGGTCACCGTAGCGCCGGACAAAACCCATGCGAGACCGACCCATGGCACGACACGCGACGGGGTCAAGCGTGACTTGGGAACATCGAAGGGGAACCCTAACCGTGCGATGTTGCGAACGACTGTGAGGGCGTCGCCAATGCACAGGCCTAGGGCGTCGGAAACTACCAACCAAACGGCCAAGGAAAACAGGAGCTGGAGCCCGCTCCTGAGGAGAGGATCCAGAGCCTGCCCCACCAGTGCGGAGAAGATCTGCGGCGCGATGTGGAGACCGAAGGGAAGGCCGTCGAACAGGAACACACGATCGGAAGTCCGAACGGCCAAGAATCGCTGGAAGCGAGGATGGAGAGGAACGAGCCAAGACACATCCTGGAGGGCCAGCGACACTACCCACGACAGAGGGCACAGGGCCAGGCGTACCAGGGGTACCGGCAGCATCCGAAACCGTGTGTGCACGATGTGCCCGTTGAGGGCCGACAGATCCACCACCGGTCGCATCGCGTCGCAGGTCGGCGACGGAACCAGAAAGACACGGGAGAGGAAAACCGGGTGACCGGCGGTCAACTCCCTCGACGTTACCCAGCTCGGGCATGGAAGTGAACACGTGGGCCACCTCTGAAGAGATGGGCCGTTGTCGGTGACAAGAGCGGAGTGGGGGTCTGGACGTCCACCTCCAGGTGAGACCCCTCCGCGCAACCCGCCGCCCCCAACGTCCCTCGCGGCTACCGAGGGGCGCAAGGGCGAAAACAACCCGAGGGAGCACCCGAGAGGAGGGGAGCGACCCGGTACGCCCAGGCGAGAAGGAGAACAAGGAGGCCGACCCAGAGAACTACACATTGTGTTGACGTGGAGGTACCCCCGGTACGGGCCGTGCGGGCATGAGCGCCACGTTGACCTCCTCTACCCCCCCCCCCCCCCAACCTCGTCGAAAAGGGCGGGCCACCCCAACCCCAGGCCGGCGCGGGGCTGACCCCTTCGAAGGGCGGCCGGAAGTGGAAGGCCGGCCAGCCCCGACACAGAGGGGATGAAAGGGGCAAGAACAGAAGTGCGAGGCGGAACCGATGCACTGGCCAGCAACGTCCCAGTCCTGCGCCCGTGCAAGGCGGCAGCACTTGCAGCAGCACCCCGAAGAGGACCGGCAGAAGGACGGGACTGAGAAGACCCCGCGCGCGGCACAGCGCGTCGGTGCGTGACGTAAGCAGGGTCCGTAACGACACAGCGCGGCGTCGTGTGGCGGAAGCAGGGGTTGCCGACAGAGAAGCGTAGCATTCCCAAGCATCCTGCGTAAAAAACCCCAACGTATATAGCGCAGAGTACAACAAACCCAGACGAATAACCAAGGGGGCCGGCCGGCAGAACGAAGACCGTACCGTCGTGCGGTGCCGAGTTGCCGCGCACAAAACCGCCTTCAGCTCGGGAACCAAAGACACCGCGAGCCGAAGGTGGACCCGCTGAACGCGGTCCAAACCCTCGCGAAGATCGCCTGGCGCAGACGCCTCGAAAAGCCGCAGGTGGTGAACAGACGTCTGGAGGGAACCTAAAGACAAGACAATAAGTCCGTCACCCTCTGTCGCAAGGGAAAAACCTTGGCGACAGAGGGCTGATCCGGGGGAGAGAAGAACGGGGTAGCAATAGAACAAAGTTCAAGAACGGGCGCGCTCATCCAGGACCAGAACGCGCCGTCCAACCCGCCGACAGACACAAGAGGAGGCAAAATCAGGGACGACTCCGGGGGAGGGACGGAAGGAGAGCCGTCGACGGATCGGTGTGTGAAGTCGAAGGCCTCAGCAAACCAGGCCTCCAATGGGAGAGGGTGACCGAGCATGATGGCTAAGCCAGGCGTACCGGCGTCGCACAAACCTGTCCCATAGGAGGACAGACCCGTCAACACAGCCAGGGACTGAACAGCCGGAAGGATGTCAGGGCGGCTGAAGTCTGACCAGAGCGTAGGCCTGCAGAAGGGAGGGGGACCGTAGCAGGGGTAGGTAGGGTGAGGCGCGGAGGGTGAGTCACCGCCAAGAAGGGAGAGAAGAGGGAGTCTTCCATCGACTCCAAGCGCCCGTCGAAGCGTGACACAACCCAGCCCTGCATAGCCGACAATCGATCCGAGAGAGGCTACCCCCCCCCCCAGATTGGGCGGCCCGCAGCGGCGAGCGGGAGCGAGACCCACGACACGAACCAGCAGCGTCGCGGCCCAAGGAAGGCGAGCGACGACGGTTGTGTCGCCGTTGAGGGACTCGTCCCCGATCACGAACGGCCGAGGGGGAAACAGCACCATTCCCCTTTTCCAGCGACACATCATCTCCTGAGAAAGGGGACCCCAAAACCTCGCGAAACCCCACCGAGGCAAGAGGAGGGGTACCCCCCTGGCGAGACTGTAAGTGAAGATCAGTAAGAGAAGAATGAGGAGGAGCAGGACGACGGGAGTGGGAAGGCTGGCCGGGTGAAAGGAGGCCAGGAGCCGCGGGGGGAAACAGAGCAAGGATCCCCGGGGCTGAGATAACAGGGCGGCCCGACACCGAGGCGGAGGAGGGAGGGACCACCACCGTGGGACGAGACCGTGAAGGAAGAATAGGCACTGAAGCAGGTGAAGTAGGAGAAGCAACGACATCCAGGCGGACCCTCCTGGACAGTGTAGGAGGAGGGAGCAGAGGGCCAGCTACAGCATGAACAACCGCGCGCGGAGAGGACAACGTAAGAGGAAGTCGTCTGGGCTGGGGAAGCGGGCGGAAGGGAGTAGAGTCCCTATCCGTAGAGGCCAGGGGAGGGCGCACAGGGGCAGAGCCGCTAACCCCGGCCTCAGGGCGAGAACCATGACGAGGGCGATGGGCGTCGTCAAGGCGATCAGGAGGACAACGAGGCGAGCGAGAGCGTGGACGGAGCCGGGGAACCCCCCGACGATGGGACGACCGGCTGCGGGACCCAGGGGAGAGGGCCCGAGCAGGGAGAGGGCCAGGTGAACGGCCTTCAGTCGGGTCAGGGATACCCAGGGCGACGCGGATCCGGTCGGCAACAAAGGCCGGGGAACGGTGGCCCACAGTCCTAATGTGGCGGGAGACCATTGTCCACACCGACGGAAGGGAAGCAGAGGCCACAGCCGCCGCCGAGGAACCAGGGCCATGGAGCAGCACAACCACCAGGGCCAGACACGTGCCACACAGAGCAGGGAGGTAGGCCGTAGAGGACACACAGAGCGAGTGGCGCAAGCAGGACTTGTGCCTCTCCAAGCACGGGGAGCGACAACCAAGGCGAAAGCAAGGCAGCCTACCTGCACTAGAAGAACACACACCATAATCAGCACGTTGAAGGAGTAAGTGGAGAGAATGTCCAAGAAGAACCAGGGAAGGAGCATGGGGAAACAGGAACACACATGCAAACAGGTATCCGTACTCACCCTAAACTGGGAGCACAGAGGTAGGTGAGGAGGGCGGCCGAGGCGGAAGAGCACTAGCAGAACCTGCAAAGATGGAGAAAGTGTTAACCACCACTCAACATCTTACATGCAGGGCCTATAACACCAGTAAAGTGCATACACCAATATACTATCAGGCAACAAGATGACATAAAAAAGTCAATAGTGAAAGCCAACTATTACCGCAAATTTGCGGGCCAATGGAGGCATAACCGTACCGACACCACCCTCCCGCAATTTTGCGGGACCCCCCAACGATCTCCGCAAATTTGCGGGGAGCCGAAATGTCCCAGAGGACCGAATCAAGCCCCCGCAAATTTGCGGGACCGGCCGAGATGGTCCGGCGCCGAAAAAGCGAGAGGAGCGTCTAGGGAATACCAAAAGAGGCCCAGAAAAAAGCGTCATCTCCTTATGAACTCCAAGCGACGATGGCCATCAAGCTGAGCAGTGTCTTCCTTGATAATATCCTGACTCAACCGGTCAAGGGAGAGGCAAGGAAGACACACCAGGGGAGAGGAGGCACATCCCCCAGGAACCACCCAACCCACAGAGATAGAGCAAAGCCCATGAGGAGAAGTGGCAGGAAGGGTGGTTTGGCACAAACAGGGGCCCCCGTAGGGTACCCCAGGATTGGGCAAAAGGATATGAAAGGATGGAGGTGTAAACAGTAAGGGAACACAAAAACCAGTAAATGAAACTGGCGAGAAAAAGGGTGGCCTAGCCGTGAGGAGAGAATGTGTCAGGGGCGAAAAACCCTGTGGTGTGAGGGAGGGGCCCCCGTGGGGTACCCCTGGATATCACGAACCACCAAGCGCCCAGGCCCTTGAGACACAGTGAAGGCTCGAAAGGGGGGACTCGGGAATAACGCTAATAATGCGGCCGACACAAACCCGACAAACAGCACCGCCACCACGAAATCTCAGATTGTGAACCAACTGTACACCTAGGCTATGAAAATATGAAAACTCATAGGGGCATAGCAATTCCTGAATGAGAAACAATCTAGGCTAAAATAAGCTAAAAGCTAAACTATGCCCAGACTAACAGGAAAAAAGAATATGAAAAGAGAAAGGAATGAAAAACACACACGAGGAACGCCAGGCGCCCCCGTACCTTCGGTAGCTATTTCCACACGCGTCTCCATTAAACACACTGAGGAGCCCATTTACGTGTACCCTAGATCACGTAACATCTGTCTAACAAAAAAGAAGGCCAGATAAGCCGAAACGAACCTAAACAAGGTGAATTAAAAGAGCACAACAAAAGCGACTGCATTCAATGGAGCGCGTGAAAAAATGATGACAAGAGAGGGTCGCTCATGCGCACGTTCGACAGGGATCTGCACATGACGGAACACGGGATGGGCCTTAAGCGGTAACTAAGGTAAACCCCTTTTTCTTCTCTTCTATGCTTTTTTCACCTTCGGTGGTAGTTTTGGTTAATGTACAACGTCTCCTAGAGCAAGATAAGGAGTAGACTCTAGACGTTTTCTTTTTAACCGCGGTTGGAATGACGACATAGCAGTCAAAATAGACAAGTCGTCATTGCAATTAGGTTAATAGCCTTGACGTTGGATTTTCCAAGACTACTAACAAATCAGATTTTTGCTCTGGCCGAATCGCTGAGCATTCATCTCCACGCATCTTACCTCCCGGGGATAGCGAACATCTGGGCGGACGCCTTGTCTCGGAGACAGAGCACCCTAGTAGAATGGGCCCTCAAGCAAACCGTCTTCGACAAGATGATTGCAGAGCCATACCGTCCACAAGTGAATATATTTGCGGCGGAGGGGAATCACAGACTTCCTCTCTATCTGACCCGCCAGGCAAGAACTCCGGCGGGGGGTCCAGACGCTTTACTGGAGGACTGGAACAGGTGGAATTCAATCTATCTTTTTCCGCCTCCAGACGCTTTACTCATGTGTCGAGTAGTTCACAAACTATGGGGTTACCGGGGCATAGTCTCGATGATCGCGCCAATGTGGCCAGCTCAAGTGTGGTATCACCAATTGCAAACGTGGTGCAGGAAGCCGGTGTCACTCCCGGTCTCTGCATTCCACTTGGAGACAATTGGCAACCTTCAGACCTCGCTAACTTTTGCCTTATGGACATTTACAATGCAAAATGGCTAACTCGGTATAAGCAAAGTGTTACTAGTAAATTTCTGAATCAATATACTCTGTCAACCAGGAGACAGTACCAAGCACATTGGAACACTTTCACAACCTGGATAGTAGAAACAGTGCAATCTGATGCCTCAGTGGTTTTAATTTTTAAATACTTAGATTATTTGTTTGAACAAAAGCGCTTCTCAGTTGTTACTTTAAAGAATCACTTGTCTGCCATTAGAAATCCCTTTTTCGACCTAACTGGTCTCTCCATACCATTGGCGGAGGAGAAAGGATTCATGAGAGCATGTTTTAAACTACGCCCACCACCACGCCAGCTCATGCCTACCTGGTCGCTAGACAAAGCGTTATCATTACTTCAGTCGCGCAAGTTTAACCATGCGCTGGAATTTGAGTCAGTATTAAGAAGGCTGTGTTCCTTATGGCTTTGGGGACAGGTAACAGAGTATCAGAGCTGGCGGCGATGAGCAACGAGCCGAATTGTCTCAGGTTTGGGAGACTGCACGAACATGTGCAGATCGCGCCGTCTCCTACATTTATTGCCAAAAACGAACATTGTGATCACGTTTTCTCAGAATTCTCAGTCCCGGCGCTTAAACGTGGACATACGCATCACATTTTATTCCCGGTACAGGCTTTAGTTAAGTTTATGAGGATTGCACAACCTCTACAACCAGGCTTCCTGTGGGTTAACCAGACAGGTAATCGCGTCACGAGAAGGAAATTGGCTTCTTTACTCGTAGATGTAATTAAGGAAAGTAATCCCGGCATGGTAGGTAGAGCCCACGACATTAGAAAGTTGGCTGTCTCCCTCCGGTTTATGCAAAAAAAAATCCATTAACGACATAGCCGTCACTCAGTTGTGGGCGTCTAATCACACATTCCTTACGCGATACCTATCGGTCGCCCTGGACAAGCCAAAGCGGACCTGTGTAGCATTACGGCAACGGGTCTAGCATTCCAATTGCTATTTGTTTTTATGTTATTCTTCGGGTGAAAATGGGGGGGGGGGTTGTGCAAAATAGCCCTAAGACCCACTAGAACCCTTCCGCCGGAGATTGTGATAAATCACGAGCTGTGATATGAATAGAACTGGTTATACAGTTAATCATATTTTATTTTATTTTAAGAAATCTATCATAGTTGTACCTAGATAGTATTAACAAAATGTACAAACAGATTTTATTGTACAAATAATTTTAAGGTCAGAACATGATCCTAAGGATTAGATTTCTAGAGTACAAGAATGTTCTCACTAACATGCAATAGATCTCAAGTGAAGGTCCAGTCATGTATAAGCAGATCTTCTTTGAAGTAACGCACTGCTTACCTTCTTTTATATTTTTATATTATTGTATGAACGCAATAAAAAAAAACTTAAAATCTTATACGGATTCTCTGTTACCTATGTTTTTTGGTTGGTGGTTTTGATATTTGTCACGAATGTCCCCCTCCAGTCTTATACATCAGGCATATCGTCAATGATGGAGGGGCCACTATTAAATTATAGGTTTGATTCCCGGAGGGAAGTAAAGAAAACCTAATATTTAGTAGGGCCCCGTAATCATTGACGATGTTAGTGCCCTCCCTGCCATCCCCTTCCCATTCGCTTGATTTTTTAGTTGAATCTTGATATGTCAGTGAAGAAAGTTTAAACGCTAGAGGGCCAGCGTCAGGAATCCACTCGCAAGAAATCCACGCATTGGGAAGCTTGAGTATAGCAATTATTAAGTTAATTTTTATTTTTTATTTTTAACAAGGTTTTTTCGTAGCGAGTACCCAATCATAAAGACGATTCCATAAGAGAATACGCGTTGCACTTATGAAGTTGTACTCCCTGTCCTCCCGCGCGGTAGATTCAAAACTGGCGACGCAGCATTTGAAGGGAGACTATTATACTAATAGGCATATCGTCAATGATTACGGGGCCCTACTAAATATAAGGTTTTCTTTACTCCCCTTCGGGAATCAAACCTATATTCCGGCGGGTTAGGTAGAGAGGAAGCCTGCGGTTCTCCTCGGATGCGAATAGATCCACTTGTGGACGGTATGGCTCTGCAATCATCTGGTTGAAGATGTTTTGCTTGATTGCCCATTCTACTTTGGTGCTCTATTGCCGGGACAGAGCGTCTACCCAGACATTCGCTTCGCCTGGGAGGTATGATGCATGGAGATGAATGTTCAGCTCTTCGGCCAGAACAAAAATCTCTTTTGACAACTCTAGCAACTTCCGAAACCTCGTTGACCCTTGCTTTTGAATGTAGGACACCGCATTCAAATTGTCCATTCGAAACGCTACGGATTTCCCCCGCAAGGAGGAGCCGTGAGTTTGAAGGAAAATAAAGGGACTAAGAGCTCTTGCTAGTTGATATGAAAATTCTCAGTTCGGGACCAAAGACCCTGACCCTGATGGCCTAGGCTCGACTGATAACCCCAGCCTATTGTCCCTGAAGCATATGTGTCTACCCATACCGTAGGTGGGAGAGAAGCCCACGTCATTATTGAGTGCAATGTTTCTCTCCTCGCCCAGACCGACAGTAAGTCGTGAATTAATGGAGGAATTTTCCACAACTTTCCCGCCGGCAATAGCGGGAAATATTTGTTTCCTTCCAAGATTAATCTCTTTACTTTCAATCGGCCCAACTTTACAGTTAGTTGAATCCAATTGAGAGAGCCGACCAGGGATTCCCATGTCCTTCTCGTGGTGTTCAGACTGTGGAGAAACAGAAACAATTTCTTTCGAAATCTGTTTCGGTTGTCCACACTCTGACTGAGAGTAAGATTGGCTGTGTCCCAGACCAGCCTTATCCACTGAATTACCCGTGTGGGAACCAGATGCGACTCTGCCAAGTTGACCTTGAACCCTAGGGATTGTACATGATTTATAATGTGATTGACATGGATATTGCATAGACTCTCTGACTCCGCCACTACCAGCCAGTCGTCTAGGTACCACAACACCTTGATCCCCTGATTTAACATTGGCATGAGGGCCTGCCGGACTAATTTCGTGAATATTCTCGGTGCAAGGTTCAACCAGAATGGCATTCTCTGAAAGGCATAAGTCTCTTGCCTGATCCTCAAGGCGAGGAAGTTTTGGAACGTTTTGTTTACCGGGACATGCCAATAGGCGTCTGTCAGGTCTAACGAGCACATCCACCCTTGGGGTGGAAGTGTTAGCCTGATGTGATTAACAGTGAGCATCCTGAACGATGCGTTGTGAATGTGTCGATTCAGACAAGATACTGTAGATCTACGACTGGTCTCATCTGAATGCTGTCCCTCTTTGGTACGAGAAAAAACCTGGACGTGAAAACAAGGACAAGTGGGATTGACCTGGACAATGATATGCTTGGTGATCATTTCCTGGACTAGTGACTTCACATGAAGAAAATCTGTCGATACTATAAAACGAACAGCTGCAGATACAACATTAGTGGGAGAGGATGTAAGTACAGTACGCTCACCCCAGACCATGCCCTAAACTGCTTAAACATGGGCTTGACAAAGAGAAAGGCTGTACGCTACGTAGAAAATGTGCACACTACCACCCCAAGCTATGTTACAGCTCGATGAAGGACGGTACTTGCAGCCGAAGAAAGTGTACCTACACTCATCTGCAGGGAACAAAGAAAATAACTGCAGTCAGGACCAATATGGACAAAACCAGAGAAGCTGATCACGGTCAAAGAATGGAACCCAAGCCATTCGCAGACAAAAGCCAGGTACCGGTACCCACTTCAAATTTTTTAGAAGGAACCCAGCATCAAATACATTTTCTACAGGTCCAAATGAGCCAGATCCTCCAGCAACTGGCTCAGCAACAACAAAGGGTAGCCCAAACACAGCATCCAACGGCAGCAGTGCAGCTACCGGTACACGCAATGCCCCAAGCGCACCAACAAACAGTGGAAGCAGTGATGCCACAAACCCACCAAGCCCAGTGGCACCCTCATCACCAATGGGTAGCACAAGTCCTAGCAAGACCAGTGAACTGCTAGAAAACTTTCTAATGTGTAACATACAGGGACTGTATCCCATGAAAAACCAAAGTAAAGTGCCGTACATTGCAGAACTGGCAAAAGAAAAAGGCTATTTGTTTATGGGATTCACAGAAACACACTTAAATAAGGAAATCCTAGATGAGGAAGTGAAAATTGAAAACTACACCCTGTTCCGCACAGACAGAAAAGACAGAACACATGGTGTTGTTGCACTATACTGTATGTACGAGATGACGTATCGTCAAGTGTGAAATAAGTTTTCTCCTATTCAGATGGTACCAACGAGTTGCTAAAAATTGAAATAAATGCAGAAAAACTCATTATCGCACTAGTTTACCGACCACCAAAATCAGAAACAAAAAAAATCTTAAACATGCTGGCCAAACTTTCCAAAAACTTGGGTACTGGTCTGGTACTGAACAATCCAAAGAACTACTTCTGCTGGGTGACTTCAATTTCCCAGTAATCGAGTGGCCTTCTAGAAAAATAAGTGGTGGAACAGTTTGCGAACAAAACCAAGCAAAGGAGCTTTTGGAATTAGCGGAGAATCAGTTCCTGGAGCAAATCATAGTAAAACCCACAAGGAAAAATAACATACTGAATCTTGTTTTTCTGAATAACAAGGACATGCTGCATAACTACCAGGTGATAAAAACTATAATTTCAGACCATGATATTGTGGAAGTGAACTTAAATAAACACAAACAGAGCTCCCAATCAGATTTTTTTTTTAAATACACAGAGAAGGGTCTTAGACAAATTAACTTCTTCAGTAAAGTGGCTAACTGGGAGGCTCTAAATGCAGAACTAACAAAAATAAATCGGGATTTACTTCGTGAAAGTGAGTCCATAGAGGAAATGCTACAGTTATTTATGGGGATTTGTGAAGAACTTGTGAAGAAACATATCCCACTGAAAAAGGAATATGTGCGGAAAAACAAAATTCCCCGAGACCGCAAAATTATGATGAGGAAAAGAAACAAACTAACAAAGAAACTTGCCTCAAAATTAAATACCAGTGATAGTGTGCGGCAGAACACCGAGAAGGAAATTGAAGAATTAGAAAATAAACTGAAACTCTCATACCAAAAAGAGAGGAAATATGAAGAATCTATGGCAGTGTCTGCAATTAAGCAAAACCCTAAATATTTCTACAAATATGCTAAGAAAAAACTCAAAGGTCGGACCTCTGGAGGACAAGAGTGGTAGTGTAATCGAGAATCCAGTGAACATTGCAAAATTATTCGAAAAACAATATGACAGTGTGTATAGTGTTCCGGTAGCAGAAAAGAAAATAGTATCCCCTGTTCAATTCTTCATAAATGCAGAAAATGAGGTTGCCTTAAATGACTTCACTTTCTCAAAGGAGGATATTACAGAGGCCATAGACAATATTTCACTAAATTCATCAGGGGGACCGGACAACATTTCGCAATTCTATTGAAGAAATGTGCAAGGACTCCCTGGCAACACCTATCTATATGATATGGAGAAGATCCCTTGACTCTGGAGCTATCCCAGCACAGCTAAAGGAAGGAATGGTCACCCCAATATTCAAAGGCGGATCACGAGGGTTACCATCAAACTACAGACCTGTTGTTCTTACTTCGCATATTATCAAGATATTTGAGAGAGTCATCAGGAAGCGTATTGTCGAGCACATGGACATCACAGAGCAATTCAACTCCGGACAACATGGTTTTCGGAGAGGGAGGTCCTGTCTGTCACAACTGCTCGACCACTATACAAATATCTTGGATGATGTAAAGAATGGCAGAAATGTGGATGTGGTGTACCTCGATTTTGCCAAGGCCTTTGACAAAGTCGATCATGGGGTGCTCCTACATAAACTGAAAAAGATGGGCATTTGTGGGAAACTTGGAATTTGGATACACCAGTTCCTAACAGGGCGGAGACAGACCGTAGTAGTTGATGGCGCTCGCTCTGAAGGCTCAGAAATTATCAGCGGAGTCCCGCAGGGATCAATGCTCGGACCACTCCTATTCCTCATAATGATAGGAGATATAAATCAACAAGTAGAATTCTCCCGAGTAACATCCTTTGCTGGCGACACCAGAATAAGCCATTCCATAAACACCAAGGATGATGCAGAAAACCTACAGAAGGACCTGGAGAAAATTTATAGCTGGGCAGAAGAAAATAACATGAAATTCAACAGCAGAAAATTTGAACTCTTAAGATATGGCACAAATGAGCACCTTAAAGAATATGAATATATAGTGGGCGACGACCAGATTGAAGACAAAGAATCGCTCAGAGACCTGGGAGTAAGGATGAACAACGACTGCACCTTCAGTGAACACATCCATCAAGCAGCCAGGTCAGCTCGACAGATGACTGGGTG
The DNA here is from genome assembly GCA_032716605.1 of Paralithodes platypus. Lineage (NCBI taxonomy): Eukaryota > Metazoa > Arthropoda > Malacostraca > Decapoda > Lithodidae > Paralithodes > Paralithodes platypus. Next base: position 22,437,666 of record CM064502.1, read on the forward strand.
GATTCTTCGAACCTTTCTGACCAGAAACCCAGAACACCTTCTACCCCTTTGGAAATCACTTGTAGTCTCTAAAATGGAGTACGCATGTCAGCTGTGGTCTCCCTATAAAGTTAAAGAGATACAGGAGTTAGAATAAGTACAAAGGGTGTTCACTAGAAAAATATTCAGAGACTCCTTGAACTACTGGGAGAGACTGAAGCACCTAAAGTTGTACTCCCTACAAAGACGACGGGAGTGCTACTTTGTGATCTACACCTGGAAGATCCTTGAGGGCACAGTACCAAACCCATCGCCAAGAGAAGGGGAAGGCATCAAGAGCCAAAGTCACCCCAGGTTTGGCAGAACCTGCACAAAAAGGTCACTAAACTGTGTCTCTCAAAGGCTCAAGACCATCCAGGCAGAAAGCTTTAGTAACACTGAACCCAGGCTCTTCAACTGTCTCCCTAGACCAGTTAGAGACATGACTGGGTGCAGTACAGAAGCGTTCAAACGGAGGATAGATGGAATCCTGGAGCACATACCAGATGAGCCTCCTATACCACATGGCCCGACCAACAGAGGAGCTGGGTCAAACTCGATCATTGATCAAATCCAGTACAGTCAGGTCGCCCAATACGCGATTCCACAATGCGGAAACCCTAATACACGAGTTACCCCTCGAAAATAACCAAAAACATTAATTACGCGAGGTGGTACCACAATACACGAATCGAGAGCTAAGAAGGGGCCAAATCCGCTATTCCCGCTTGATACGCGAGCACGGTCTACGTTTCGCGAGGCCCAGGCATGGCTCCGAAAAGAGAAGAAGAAGAAGAAGAAGGGCATACGCCTGCCTTCCCTCCCGCTTATCCTCCCTCCCTCCCGCCCACAGTCCCGCGGAGTGACCAAACGTTTGTAGTGCCTGCCATATTTTCGCCATGCCACGCCAATATAAGAAGATAACACACAAAATGAAGGTGGAAGTGTTGGATCGCAAGAAAAAAGGAGAAGGAAACTGTGCAATAGACCGTGATATGGGCTTGCCAGAGTAAACTGTTTGTACGATTTGGTCAGGGAGGGAGAAGTTGGAGAAAATTGTGAAGTCCTACGGTCCTAGTCCTAGTCCTAGCCTATCTACTACTAATTTTAAGGTAAGGTTTCATATTTGTATTCATTGTTGTTCTTATATATAAGATATAGACTGTACTGTAGAGCCAAAAAATGTCGAAAATAGGGCCAAAAATGTCGAAAATAGGCCATAATTGAGAGATGTCACCCATATCTAATTATTCCCATTTAAAGTTAGTTCCACAATACGCGAATTCGCAATACGCGATGCCTCCTGTCACCCCTATTCTCACGTATTGGGGGTCCTGACTGTACCTCAAGATCGAGAGGATGTGTGGAAGTGGCGGATCCCCAGATCGACCGTGGTGATTTCACCTAAACATCTACAAAGTAACAAATTAAGTAAGTAACCTCTAAAGAAACATGGTTGACTTCTAGAGTTTGACGTAAACGAGGTCGCCGGAGCCACCGCCAGGTGATGCCCTTGCGTACCACTGTCCTTGCCTAAGTTCGCCGGAACCAGGCCCGGTGACACGCCCGAAATGATCCAGTTACTTAACTGGGTCTGTCCGGTGGAACTACACTCGGATCCAACTCGCCTGCGATAGGCCCCAGGAGAGAGAGAGTTTGAAGTGTGACTAGTTTTTTTATGGTGGAGGGGTAGGGTTAGATGGCTGACTGGTTTTGGCAGGTGTCGATCCCTGACCTGATTTGTGTTGTGACTTATTCTTATACCACTTTCCAGATTGTTTTCCCTGTTTAGGCTTGAGCGAAGTACTTCCTTGCGCTGGCGGAGACATGGGGCCCTGAAAGGGCTTAGACCCACTAGTTTGGGACTTACCACTGCTCTTAGGCTTGGAGTACGGTTTCCTAAAGTGTTCCTTCCTAGCCTGGGAAGTACTTGGCTGTAAGCTGTCAACCATATTGTACACTGCTTTCCAAGTCTCAGGGTTAAGCAAATATGAAGTTAACACTGGTGACGGGGTTACCCGGCGACTAATGTCGTCCGGTAACTTTTTCACCATATACAGTCTCAGGTCTTGACGTGCACGAACAGCTTCCAACAAGGCTATCCGTATGTCCCCCAAAGACTGAATGGAATTTTGTAACAGAAGCCGCCGGGATAAATCTGTGGCCTTCCTAAATCCTGATCAGAAATAGCGGCTATAGTCCTCGTGAGGGACTGGGCTATTTGGCGACTTAGCAAAAACTGTGAAAAGAGTCTGTAAGCTTTATTCCTCAATTTAAAGTCTCTATCCAGGTGTGACGAAGGGGGGGGGGGGGGGGGTAGAGAAGGGCTCCTGCAAGTCCCATAGTGACAACTTAGGGGCAGAAAGGAATTCAAAAAGTGCAGGCGGAACTCCTCCGACTTGATTTATTGGCAATGAAACCCAAAATTGGTTGTCTTGAGGAATTTGATGGGAGGATTTTGACGTTATTGTTGCTGCGAACTGTTGCGCCTCAATCTCCCAGTCCCCCCACGGACACCTACCTGCCCCACCTGCAAGACTGGATTGTTTGACTGATCTAGCACTGGAGTTGTATCCAACTCCGGCGTTAGCGTATTGAGAGATTTTATATAGTTTACGCCGTCAGTCTTTGTCCAATCCGCAAAGAGTCTTGCAGATGAGGAAGGAGGTAATGCTGGGGTAGGTGAATATACGAAAAACTCATAAAAATAAACATTAGGGATAGCCTTGATTGTCACATCTAAGAGTTGACCCTGTTTATCTTTGGCTCTTAACTTCTTGTTTTTACTCATCTCAATTACCCACTCACTAGGAACTGGGACCTCCCCCAATATGGTTGTTTGTGCTATACCAGGGTTTTTCGCCATGACTTTAACCCAAGAGCAGTCGGGTCCATACAAGAGAGGCATAGGGCCTCTCCTATGGGGAAGTTTTTCTAGAGGAGGGGGAGTAACGTCTGTGATGACACGGACATTGGTAGTCGTTAAGGAGGCGGGCACTGCAGTGCCACTCGCCGAGGTAGTCGCCTGAGTTACGTTAAGAGGGGGAAGTGACATATTAGGTGGCACAACAACTCTGGTAGGTTCTAGCGGCCACACAACTGAACCAATCGGGGGAGCTCCCGGCGTAGCTGTGGGAGTCTCCTGAGGTTGCTTAGGAACATTGTATTGCCTCATTACCCTATGTAATATGTAATCAAGATCATCGGTTGTTATACACTTACTGTGTGACCCTTTGGATGATTCAGATTCCACTTCTGACCTTTCCTCAATGTGTCCTGGTTTAGCTGAGGACAGTTCTACGTCCTCCGGCTCTTCATGTACTTCCATTACTTCCGGTTGTCGCCGGAGCTCAGACAACCGGACATTATCTGGCCACACTAAATCAGGTACTGATGATGGGATGGTATCTACATTAGCACTTTCCCTAGTATCTCCCTGAAACTGACCATTGGTCTCTACACTTAAGGGTTCAGAGTGCCTCCACACGCTACGCCCTTGTTCAATAGGATTCTGGGAATCTGATATCACTTGACTTACTTGAGATCCTTCATAGTCCTGGTGTTCACTAGCCGTGTAGCCACGGTATTGTTCAGCTAACACTTCGAGAAACTACGGGAGGCCTACTTATTGGCAAGTTAAAGTTTAATTTTGGAATGGCAAAATGAACATCTCTTTGTACCCCCAAAGGCTCCTCAGACCCATCCCTGGGAGTCGACTCAGCCCTCTCCGTCCCTACCTCGGAACTGCCAGATTGGACGTTAGGCATGGAGGTAGAGGCGGAGGGCGGTGGCCGTGACTCCGGCGTTAGCCGGTGCCGCGACTGCGTCTCCTCCGTGCGGGAACTTTTATGACCCTTATCAGATTTCTTTTGGCTTGACGCTGCCGTGTCATCCTTATGTCTCTTGTGAGACCTAGAAGTCTCCGCTGAAGACTGCTTGGACCGCTTGAGGGGTGACCTTGACCTGGACCTGGACTGGTCCCGTGGTGAAGGCGAACACGCCCTCTTGTGGCGGCCGGGGGGAGGGGTTGCCTTGCTCGAGTCACTATCACTGCTACTCACTAACTCTTTCGATAGAATTTTTGGCTTAGCTTTAGATTTTGGAGTTGACTTAGCAGGTGATTTAAGAACCGGTGATTTTATAACTAGATGCTCCCAGAGAGCCTCATCATCACAATGTAATGCCTTATAGGCAATGACTTTTGAATAGGCATTAAAAAAATCTTAATTTCTTTCAGTGCCACTAGGCACGATTGGTCTCTCTTATTAAACAATTCAGAATGTAGGTCAGAGCAAATGGGACACCTCTTAGTAACCCAGAGGTCCCTTGGCCTATCTAGGCACTTAACGCACTTCACGCAGAGTTTGTGTGCAAAGACCATTATTAGAGAGCAAGTGGGTGTAGCACAAAGAGTAACAAGAAGCATGATGGAGCTAATTACGACCCCCCCCCCCCCCGCCGGGATAGCCCCCTTCCCCTGTAGACCTGTGCCGCTTACTGATGTGCTGTGATCTGGAAATAGAACATTTCCAGGAATCAATGCTCATAAGGATAAACCGAGAGGTTCACACATCATAAACACCCCCAAATACGCCGAAAGATTAGCTATAGACCAACCACTACTCTAATCTTCCGCTGTACTTGGTTTTGAAAAAGCCTTGTTGACTTTTTCGTTTTCTAGAACTGCTTACCTGTGACAAAGTGTCACCAGCCCAAATTAACCCTTTTATTAACTAACGGATTGTCTATTAGGACCTGAGGGATAGTTAATTACCTCACTGGACTTTTCCGCCGGGCATTATAAGTCAAATCATGCCGCGTGAGGCTATCGGTTTGGGTGAGTTCACTCGGCCGGGCCGAGATTACTTCCCTTAGGAATCTGCATTTCCGCCGGAAGTCTAGTGGTACAGCACACCACGCCTGGTTATTTGGAAGTTTCCTTTCTCGCCTGCAAGGCGAGTATCCGGCATCAATACACAGAAAGATCGCCGGAAGAAAAAAACATACTTTGAAGGAACCGACTTATCTGAGAAAGTCAGCCACCCCCAAAAACCCCACCAAATAAGTCAAAACGTCTCCTGACACCCTGCTAGCATGCATAATATCACCACATGAAAGCGAGTTACATCTTAGGGCTAATACACAGCATTAATTAAGCAATAAAAAATACCCCTAGCCTACTAAGAATGCCCCTACTGAGGCTGGCCACGAGGCTCATGGTAATAATCACACTGAATATGTTACCCTTACCTCCGAAGACACAGCAGCAGCGAACGAAGAAAACCCCACGCCCGAGGGGAAAAAAGGAGCAAACACGGACTCTGGAAAGTTCCACACCACGTGTGACAACTCTTAACCAGGGCGGGTGCCCAACCCCGAAAGGGGTTGAAATAGGGGAGCTATCCCCCCGCCAAAGGCGGCTTTCTAGGGCCTTTTCTAGCTGATGCTGAGAGGAATGGGTTCTAGTCATGTGGTGATCGGCTGGTCTATCCGAGTGAGAACTGAGCGATCTCTGCCATACCCATAGCTTACTCTGACTGTTCCTTTTACTTAATATTTTCTAGATCTCAAGTCTTTTCCGTAGATTGACCTCCCAATCTACCAAGATTGGAAGCCAAATCGTCACATTTTTCCTTTGCCCCTCAACTATCTCTTCATAATTGCTGAGGGGCACAGGTCCCTGGGTGGGGCTTTGGTTTCCCGGGCGTTTCCGCACCCTCCTCAGCTCCCTGCCATAGAGTGGCTTCGGTCACCCCGGCTTTATTGTGGTCGGCAGGGAGGGTTCTGTAGGGGCGCTCGGTTATGGCCTTGGCCTTGCCCGGTGCCTTGGGGCGGTTCAGCCAGGCAGCTTGGGGAACAACAACCTCATAGAGATGGCCTGAAGCATCGTTCCGCGGATGTAATAGCCTCCTAAATAACTAGTAAATAGCAAAACTAAGGCACAGAAACAAGAACAAACTATAGGTTTGATTCCCGAAGGGAAGTAGAGAAAACCTAATATTTAGTAGGGCCCCGTAATCATTGACGACTTCGCCTATTAACATTAATAGTCTCCATTCAACATCCTGCGCCAGCAATTTGAATAACCCGCGTGGAAGATCATGGAGTACTCATCATAAGTGCACGCCTAATTCCCTTATGGGATCGTCATTTTGATTGGGTACCCTACAGAAAAAAAAATCTGTAAAAAATAAAAAAAATAAAAAGATAAATTAATATCTGTTATTATATGACTTGCCATATACGTGGATTTCTCATGTTTTGCTTCCCCGATACCAGGCCCCCTAGCGGCCATCCTCTTCCTTCACTGATATACCAAGAACAAATTATGGAAATCAACGAATGGGAAGTGGGATGGTTGGGAGGGCCCAAGTCGTCAATGATTACGGGGCCCTCTAAATATTAGGTTTTCTCTACTTCCCTTCGGGAATCAAACCTATAATTTAATAGGGCCCCTCCATCATTGACGACTTCGCCTGAATATCTAGACTGGAGGCGGGACATTCGTAAAATATCCTAACCTTAGGGAAGAAAATCCGAATAAAATTTTTCTTTAGATTTTTATTGTATGCAATACAAAATATAAAAAAGGTATAAAAGATTTGCTAGCAGTGCGTGGCATTAAGAAACTGCTTGCTCATGGTAAGGCCATTGCAGGCGACCTTATGCATGAAAGAGTATGACACATCCGTGTCCTACCGAGCGAGACCCAGCAGTAGGTACTCGCTCCGATCTTAAAACTAATTACACAGTAATCTCACTGTGCACTTTGGTTAAAAAAATAAATATAGACATAGTTGCAACTATGTGAAACTCTCTTAAAATTAACACGACTAAATTATAGGTTTGACTCCTGTAAGGAGATAAAGAAAACCTAATATTTAGTAGTGGCCCCGTAATCATTGACGATTATGCCTATTATATAAAACACCCTCTTCAAACACTAATTTACCGTAGTTTGAATCTACCGCACAGAGCATAAAAAATTGAGGAGCCTTCATCATGAGCGCACGCAACCTCACTCATGGTTCGTCATTATGAAATTGGGTACTCACTACGAAAAAACTTTGTAAAAAATAACAAATAAAAAGAAAATAAGAATAACTATTCATAAGCTTTCCATAACTTCGTGGATGTACTTGTGTGGATCTTTAACCAGACGCTGACTTCAGGCGTCATTCTTCCTTCACTGACATATCAAGTAAACCAAAATCCTTAATACATCAACGAATGGGAAGGGGATGGTCGGGAGGGCCCCAGTCGTCAATGATTACGGGGCCACTACTAAATATTAGGTTTTCTTTATCTCCTTACAGGAGTCAAACCTATAATTTATTAGTGGCCCCTCCTTCATTGACGATTATGCCTGATATCTAAGACTGGAGGGGGACATTCGTAATCATATCATAACTCTAGCAAAAGCAGATAATCAAACAACCACATAGTATTCATACTTTGTAAAAAAATATATTTGTGTGCATAATACTTTATACAGCATAAAAATATACAAAAAAGGTGACAAGCAGGAGCATGCTTCGAAGAAGCCTGCTTGGACAAAAAGGGGTTAACTCCGAGACTCTGTACACAGAGCTGGTAGTTAAGAAGGCACCCCACTTAAAGTAAGTGGTGAAACAAAGAACATCAAAGTTTACATGTGCACATATAAACCCCATTAACTCTTGGATATATTTTGAAAATTATACCGTAAAGAGGTACTTCCATTACACATACCAGCTGCGGCCGCAACTACTAAGATTTACTTAAAATTATATTGCTTCACAGCCAAAACTATTTACAACAAGCATTGTCTTTGAACTATGATTGGACGTTAGCACAATTTTCTGTAATGAATACTACAGATTTTTTTAAAGTCACGGCACCTACACCCTGTATCACAGCTCGTAAGCTCCGCACACGTACTCTGGCGGGGTCTAGGGTGTCCTATGTTACACTGACTGCACCCCCCCCCCCTCTCTTTTCTTCATCTAAACATTAAGTGACCCAGAGGCCACCTAGACCCTCTGCCGTAAAGCTATACATGGCATGGAAGGCCTGTCCAAAGCTACTGAAAGGTATCGAGTCAAAAAAGTATGATTAGAGGACCAGAGGTGCGTGGCTGCTATGTCCTCAACAGAAAAATTCTTAAGGAAACTTAAAGAGGTCGCCCATTTGCGTAAATCATGAGCTCTACCCACAACGCCGGGATTACTTTCCTGAATGACGTTAACTAAGAGAGAAGCCAGTTTACGCTTCATAACGCATTTACCCGTACTTGATACCCATAAAGCACCTTGTTGATTCCTAGATGCGACCTTCAAATATTTGGTAAGCGCTTGCACTGGACATAAATTATGGTGCACCTTTCCCCTTTTCAATGCCGGCACCGTGAACTCTGAAAACATGTGATCAATGTGTTCATTCTTGGCGATGAACCCCGGGGAAGGAGCAATATGAATACAATCATTGAGCCTACCAAACCTGATGCAATTAGGTGTGTTGCTCATCGCCGCCAGCTCAGACACCCTGTTCCCGGTAGCCAAAGCCATAAGGAATACTGCCCTTTTTAAAAGTAAGTCAAAATCTGCAGTATTTTGGTACCGCCGGGAATGAAGTAATGACAACGCTTTGTCCAGAGACCAGGTAGGCATGAGCTGACGGGGAGGTGGGCGGAGTTTTAAACATGCCCTTATGAAACCTGTTTCCTCCGCTAGTGGTATGGTTAGACCTGTAAGGTCCAGGAATGGCACCCTAATTGCTGTTAAGTGATTCTTAACGTTAATACCGATAGCCGTTTCTGCTCAAACAGATAGTTTAAATAATTAAAAACCAAAGCCACCGAAGGCACGGATTGTTCTGTTCTGAGTATCCAAGAAGTGAAAGACTGCCAATGCGAATGATACTGTCTCTTAGTAGATTGTGTGTATTGATTCATGAATTTATCGGTCACGGTTCTACCATACGGAGCTAGCCATTTGGCCTCCTGAATGTCCATAATGCAAAAGTCAGCGAGGTCTCTAGGTTGCCAATCGTGTCTAAGTGGAAATACCCGACCGGGAGCGACACCGGGTTCGGGCACCACGTCTTTAATTGCTGGTACCACGCCTGCGCCGGCCACAGGGGCGCGATTAATGAGTAGACGCCCCGATAAACCTGTAGTTTGTTTACTACTTGGCACATTAGAGAAGCGTCTGGCGGCGGAAACAGATAAATGGAACTCCACATGTTCCAGTCCGTCACCAGTGCGTCGGGTCCTCCCGCCGGCGTGGTTGTTCGGCGGGTTAGGTACAGCGGGAGTTTGTGAGTCTCCTCGGACGCAAATAGATCCACTTGTGGACGGTAAGGCTTCGCAATCATTAGGTCGAAAATGTTTTGCTTGAGCGCCCATTCTACTGTTGTGCTCTGTCTCCGAGATAGAGCGTCTGCCCAGACGTTCGCTACGCCGGGGAGATAAGAAGCGTGAAGCTGAATGTCCAGCTTGTCGGCTAGTACAAAAATCTTTTCTGACACATTTAGCAACCCCCGAGATCGCATTGACCCCTGTTTCTGAACGCAGTGAACCGCATTCAGATTGTCCATCCTGAAGGCCACCGATTTGCCCCGCAAAGAAAAGCCGTGAGCCTGAAGGAAATACAAGGGGACTAGTAACTCTTTGACATTTATGTGGGAGGATTCTGCATGGGACCAAAGCCCTTGACCCTGGTGCCCTTGGTTTGACTGAAAGACCCAACCTATCGTGCCTGACGCATCCGTGTCCACCCATACCGTCGGCGGAGGAGAGGTCCAAGACATGACTGAGTGCAATGTTTCCCTCTTCGCCCAGACCGCTAGTAAGGTGGGTATTGAGTTTGGGATGGGCCATAATGTTTCCGCCGGCAATAGTGGACAAAATTTGTTGCCCTCCAAAATTAAACGTTCATAATTGTTCCGTCTCCGCCACCACCAGCCAGTCGTCTAGATACCACAAAATCCTGATCCCTTGTTGCAACAAGGGCATCAGGGCTTGCCGGACTAATTTCGTGAATATGCGAGGTGCTAGGTTTAAACCGAACGGCATCCTCTGAAAGACATAAGTCTGATGCATGATTCTTAATGCCAGAAAACGTTGAAACCGTTTGTCTACCGGGACGTGCCAATACGCGTCCGTCAGTTCTAAAGAACACATCCACCCTTCCGGCGGAAGTGTTAGCCTGATCTGATTCACTGTCAGCATCCGGAAGGATACGTTGTGAATATGGAGGTTCAGATAAGACAGGTCTACGACCGGCCTCATTTGAACACTGTCCCTTTTGGGTACCAGAAAAAGTTTGGATGTAAAAACTGGGTAATTTTGGGGGGACCGGGATGATAACATTCTTGGCCACCATCTCTTGGATCAGTGACTCCACCTCGAATGAAACAAAATTTGCCTTTGTCGGCTGACGTAAGCGAGGTCGCCGGAGCCACTGCCAGGTGATGCCTTTGCGTTCCACCATCCTTGCCCATGTGTTTAAAGGCCATGCGCGATGATTCGCCCGGAACGACCCAGTTAGCAGACAAGGGTTCGCCGGCTGGACTACCCCTTGATCCACCCGCCGGAAGATCGGCCCTGGGAGTGAGGGAGACCTTAGTTTTTTGGTGGTGGTGGTGTTGGAAGTTTAGACGACTGGCCGGGTTTGGCTGGAGACGGGCCCTGACCCGGCCTTTGATACCTCTGTCCTTTATGGGTGCCTGAAGACTTTCCTTGCCTGTATCTGTACTGACCTTGGGTGGAAGAGGATTTAGGCAAATGAAAGGATTTTGCCCCACCAAACTGAGCTTTAGCGACTGGTTTGGGCTTGGTAAAAGTGAAAGCAGGTTTCTGAGACGGGGCGGGACTGTGCTTCAAGGCCTGAGCCATGTTAAACACCGTTCTCCACACCTCCGGGGACATTAAAGAGGCAGTTAGAACTGGGGACATTACTACTTAATTAGCAATCCTATCCGGGAGCTTTCGGACTAGAGACATCCTTAGATCTTGTCTTGCCCGCACCGCCTCTAACAAGGCCGTGCCTATATCTCCTAGTGACTGAATAGAAGTCTGGAGAAGTAAGCGTCTAGATAGTTCTATCGCCTTTCGGACTTCTGTGTCCGCGATAGCCTGAGCAGATCTTAGCATTGATTTTGCTACCTGTTGCGTAACAATATACTGAGAAAATAGTCTTTACGCCTTACCCCGTAGCCTAAACTCCCGGTCTAGGTGAGCAGTGGAAGGTGTAGAGAAAGGATTTTTAAGCTCGCATAGATTAATTTTAGGGGCAGCTAAAAAGGCAAATAGAGCAGAGGGAACTCCGCCAGCAGAGTATACTGGGAGAGAGAACCAAGAATGGCTCTCTTGTGGAATTTGGTGTGAAGCTTTAGAAGTGAATGTAGTTGCAAAGTTTTGCGCCTCGACTTCCCAGTCCACCCAAGGTCCCGGACCCAATTGCTCCACCTTCAAAACTGGATTCGCGGCTGAGTCTGTAAATGTCTTTAAACCCAACTCAGGGGTAGGAGCCGACAGCGCTTTGATATCATTGAACCCATCATGTTTTGTCCAGTCCGAAAATAGTTTTGAAGCTGACGCAGGGGGAAGGGCAGGTGTAGAAGAATATACAAAATAATCATGATGATAATAGTTGGGGATGGCCTTAATACTAACATCAAGTACATTTCCCAGCATATCTAGAGCCCTTAACTTCCTAGATTTATTCCCTAGGATTACCCACTCTCGTGGTACCGGAATCTCCCCTGACATAGTGGACTGTGCTACCTCTGGCTTTGTTGGTACCAATGATACCCAAGAATCGTCTGGCCCGTATAAGAGAGGCATAGCCCCTTTTCTGATCGGGGCTTTGTCTAACGGGGGAGGATTTACGTCTGCTACTACTCGCACATTGGAAGTAGTTAGTGCCGCCGAAGTTGGCCTAGTAACAATAGTAGGTGATACAAGGGGAGTGAGCGGAATTTGTGTCAAAGCAATGGAAGTAGCCAGAGGTCGGACAGTCTATGTTGGCGTGGGAGCTCCCAGATCAACCATAGGAGGCTCCGGTTGCTGGCCAAAAAACTTAGTTAAAGCACTTGCTAATAACCCATCAATCTCATCCGCCGTGACAAATTGAGCAGAGGAAGAACTATTAGGTGAAATATCCCTATTCTGAGAGTTATCTACGTTACCCACCTCAGAAATAATAGACCCATCATCCCCTGTCTCCGGTCCCTCCTGAGAGGATTCCGCCGAGGCTGGGACCCCTTGATTTTGCCATGTTAAGTCAGGGATGGAAGACGGTGTCTCCGCGTCCCGGTGGACTTCAGCCACTACCTGAGTTGCCTGAGACGGAAGAGAGCTGTCCCTCCATGGCTGGGAGTATCTCCAAACTCCCCGGCCTGGGCCGGAACTCACTTGTGAGCCAGGCCCCACCCCAATGACTGAGCCCTCACTCGAGCCCTCTAGCGGGTTATCACTGCCGGGAGAACCCTCTAAATCTAAAGTAAGAATATTATTTGGGGACACTATGTCCGCCGGAATATCCCCGACCACAGTCTCTGACTCCACTTCCGACCTGTCAGATTGGACCTGAGACATGTCGGGAGTAGAGGCAGAAAGCGAGGTTCGAGGCTCCGGCGAACGCCGGGAGGACTTTTGTACATGAGACTCTTTTTTAGAAGACTTGTGACTCCGCCTCGACTTTGATGTATCACTAGAACTGTCCTTGGTCTTGTCTGTCTTACTCTTCTTCCGCGAAGGTGAAGTCGAGTGACTATGTGTCTGCTTTCTGAGAGGAGACCGTGACCTGGACCTAGATCTTTACTCCGAAGCTGTCGCCGGGGGAGACGGCTCTCGCGGTCTCTTAGCTGTGCCGGGGGAGGGAAGAAGCCCTTTACCCAGCCCAGTCTCTGCCGACTTAGTTACTTTACTTCGGGAAGGAGGACGTTTAATTGGGGGGTGCTGAACCAACAAACGGTCCCACAGAATTACGTTATCACACTGCAGTGCTTTATGAGCCACTGCAGTAGCATAATTAGTAAGAAGTTGTCTGACCTCGCGTAATGCAACCGCCGCGGCCAGATTGTCGTGCTGTAATACTTTAATACTCAGCTGACTACAAAAGGTACAATTCTTCGTTACCCACAAACCCCTTGATCGGTCCAAGCATTTGACACAACGAATGCACAGAGTGTGCGCAAAAATAGGGATCCCGGAACATGAGGGCGTTGAGCAAAGAGCAAAAACAGGGGCTAGAGCAGCCATGGCAGAGACTGGTTAAAAGCTAACTCCCCCCGGGCCTCACCTGGTCCTCTGTGGACCCGCCGGAACTCCGCCCTGGAAAAAAGAAAATTTCCAGGAATTAATGCTCATAAGGTTACCCCAAAATGTTCTAACACAAGTGTTAATGAACCGCCGGGCAACGAGACGTAATACACCACTATTACCTCTCGTTACCCTGTTGGTTCATATGTAAAGATTTGTAAATAACTTTACGTGTCCAAAAGATTTAAGAATATCCTCTGACATGATATAAAGACGAGCAGTTCTTTATAAGTGACGCAGTCTTCCCTGTGATATAACGTTCACCGGGAACCCATAATAAGACGCCGGCCTCCTTATTATAACGCAGTTAGCCAGGTTAAGCCCATCTTAATCATTAGATCTGACTCCTCTCGAAGCCTTCAGAGATCGCCGTGAGTTGAATGTCTCGATACCTAATTGTATCCCTCAATTGTTAGGCTAATCCTACCAAATTGCAAATCCGTGATTCCCACCCTCCCGAGGTTCAACCGCCGGGTGAAAATTAATAGAAAAGTTAACCCCAATTGTTCCTATCCCCACTTCTTTGCAAAAGATCGCCGGGGTGGAAAGACTACTCAAACAAAACAACGGCTTTGCAAAACCGGGAAAAACTATAGTCAACAGGTGTCCGCATGAACCCCTAGTTGAATCGGGTAAAGCCATTCCGCCGGGAAACACACAGTAAGCCTGAACACAGGCCCCACTATAGAGATGCAGTTCTGGAGAGCCCTCAAGCCACCACTCGCCGGGGGAAACTAGCCTATTTTAACCACGCGTGATTAAAACTCGGCAACCAGCCGGATTTTCTCGGTGAAATCGAGAAAACCCGCCGGAAAAGGCAACCCACACCCACCAGACGCAATCTGAGAACCAGCCGGATTTTCACGGAGCAATTTTTTTTTTTTTTTTTTTTTTTAAGAGACAATGAACGGAGGAAGGAAAAACACAGATAAAACAAAAAGGTCCATGTGCCTAAAGGCATCCTCCATTCATAAAATGTTTGTAACAACTGGATTTAAACATTTGTTGATTGTAAGTTTGTGGAAAGCAATTCGAGGGAAGTGAATTCCAAAGAGTAGTAGCTCTGGGGATAAATGAATTCTGATAAGCAGAAGTTCTGCATTGTGGAGGAGAAAGTGTAAATTCATGGGCGCTCTCAGCTGCCCTAGTTCTACGGGGAAAGATGTGGAGAGGCGGCACAATTGAAGCAAGTTCCTCGGAACAATTGCTGTGAAAATATCTGTAGAATAATGCAAGGGATGCAACGTTTCTTCGTATGGCTAATGTAGGAAGGTCCTGTGTGATTGCAGGGTTATTGATTAATCTAATAGCTTTATTTTGAATTTTGTCCAACTGCCTCAATGCAACCACTCCACTTCCACCCCACAGAGGTGAACAGTAATCCATCTGAGAGCGCACATGACTTTTATATATTACGGCCAACTGCTCGTCAGTGAAGAATTCGCGAACTCTGTACAGGAGTCCCAGTTTTTTAGAGGCATTCTTAGCAATGCTTCTAACATAATGTGTCCAGCTCAAGTTAGTAGTTAATGTTACACCGAGAATGTCAATACTAGGGGAAGTGGGAATATTTACATCATTAAAAAATATATGGGAGTCAGTGAGATTCTGTCGGTTAGAAAATTGAATGTACTTGGTTTTCTGTGCATTAAAGGAAACTAGATTCTCTTGTCCCCATTCATTAATTCTAGAAAGGTCCTGGTTCAGAGAAATTGCAGTGTTTATTTTTGAATTTATAAGATCGGGTTGGGTGAAAGAATTGGTAAATGTGAAGGAACTGTGGAGTGTTGAGTCATCTGCGTAGGAATGTATTGGATTATGAGTGGTAGATATGAGATCATTGATATGAATGAGGAACAGAGTTGGGGCCAAAACTGATCCCTGGGGAACACCAGCATTTATTGAGTGAAATTGAGAATAAAGGCCATCTACCATTACACGTATTTTTCTGTTATGAAGATAAGAAGAAATTAGTGGAACTAATGATGCAAGGCCGTAGTGTGACATCTTCGACAATAAGGATTGATGCCAGACTCTATCAAATGCCTTTGATATATCCAGTGCTATTGTATGTGTTTCACCATGTTGGTCTGTAGCTTGGTTGATTTGATGCGTAAGAAGGCAAAGAATGTCTGCAGTTGATCGACATCGTCTAAAACCATATTGCCTATCACTGATTAATTTATTATTCTCCAGATGCTTAATTATGTGATTATTTAATATAATTTCAAAAACTTTGCCAAGAGTGGAAGTTATAGCTATTGGTCTGTAGTTTGATGGATCTGAAGAGGCACCTTTTTTAGGAACTGGATGGATGTTTGCTTCTTTCCAGGGTACTGGGAAGCATGAGGTATGAGTACACAGACGGAAAAATTTTGCCAATACAGGAGCGAGCACCAAGGAGCAATTCTTAAGTACTATTGGAGGAATTTCATCTGGACCAGGAGCCTTATCTACTGAGAGATTCTGCAAAATAGTTTTGACATGTCTGGTGTGGATCTTAAGTGAGGGAATTTCAGGTGAATTAAAATTAAGTACAGGGACATCTTGATTTATTTCATCTAAGGTTGAGTTGGTGGAGAAAATATCTGCAAGAAGGTTAGCTTTACCTCGTGGGTCACTTACAAGATTGCCAGTCGGAGATTTTAATGGTGGAATGGATGAAGCAGTAGTGAAGTTGGATTTGAATGAGTTAAGAGTAGACCAAAATATTTTGTTATCATTTGGATTATTTAGAAGTTTATTTGCCTGCTTATGGAGAAAGTTTGATTTAGTTAGGTTTAATACAGTTTTGGCATGATTTCTGATGTTTCTAAAGTAATTAAAGGCTTCATGTGTTTTTGATCTTGTGTATGCATTGTAGGCTATTGCTTTTTGTTCAGTTACTCTAGCACAATTATGGTCAAACCATTTAGGTGAATTAGATCTTTTACTGTACTTTTGATGAGGAATAAAAGTTTCCATTCCAATTTTTACAAAATCTTGTATGTGGCTCAAGGTGGAGTGTGCATCATTAGAAAAGAAAGAGGTCCAGGGAATATCAATAAAGAAACCTTGAAGACCCTCCCAGTCTGCCCTATCGTAATGCCATTTAGTCACCAAAACAGGTTCAGAGTGGGAAGGTGTGGTAGGTGATACACAGGTGGCCTGTATCAGACAGTGATCAGAAGATCCAAGTGGGGACCTCACTGTAACATCATAATTTTCTGAATTGGTTGTTAAAATAAGTCCAGTAGGTGGGAATTATGATTAGGATTATCTGGTACACGGGTGGGTTGGTTGACTAGTTGAATGAGATTAAATGAGTCTGCAAATAGCTCACATTCAAGACCAGCATCATCAGTCCTGGCTGAATGAGTGAGCCATTCAACATTATGGACATTAAAATCACCCAACACAGTGATTTCAGAAGAAGCATTTAAGTTGAGGACACTGAGTTGTGAGGACAGAGAATCAAAAAGACTTTGCTCTGGAGGAGTATTTGGGGAACGGTAGATGCAACATATGTATTTAAATTTACCAGCAGAAATTAATTTGTATATAGAATAATCAAAATAGGGACAATTGAAACTAGTAACCTCCTCCAGGGCAATTTCAGATTTTGCGAAGCAACATACACCACCTTTAGGTCTGAAATTTTGGAGCAGTTGATAACCTGGAAAATTAAATCTAGATGTGTCAGATGTGGATGTTACTTGAGTCTCTGTCAAAAAAAGGAGAGTAGGGGATTCTGCTTGAAGAAATTGGTGTACAGAATTGATGTTAGAGTGAAGTCCCCTTATATTACTAAAGAAATAGCTGTACTGACAAGCAGCTTTGGGACGTTGCAATGCTCTTGACACAGTCGCATGATGACGACCGGGAGGGCCCTGTGTCAATAACCCAACCCTGCCGGGGGTGGATATCCGAGGGACCACCAGGTTTGCTCTTAACAATTGTACTGCCATATTTATAAGGTAAGTGTATGGTGTTACATGTATGGTATGTAGTGGGAAGAGTAGTATTTTATGGATAGAGGATAGCGATGTAGGGCAATGTCGTGAAGTTGGATGTGTATGTTATATAAAGAGGGTTTTCCTGATACCCCTGATGTGTGAGGCAGAAAGATATGTATCCAGCTACCAAGGCCTGGGAGAGAAAATGGAATTCAGGCTATTCCCTGAGTCTCCCGAAACCTTGGCGGTAGTACTTCCCTGGGCGGGGCTGCCTACCCCTACTACCTGCAAAATTGAGAAAACCCGCCGGAAACGGTAACCCACACCAACCAGATGCAATCGGATGTACACAAATAGTGCCTGGAAAAAGCCAATACACAACTTATCCAGAACACACATGACACAGTAGTACATATTTATACAATAAATCAATA
The DNA here is from genome assembly GCA_032716605.1 of Paralithodes platypus. Taxonomy (NCBI): domain Eukaryota; kingdom Metazoa; phylum Arthropoda; class Malacostraca; order Decapoda; family Lithodidae; genus Paralithodes; species Paralithodes platypus. The sequence goes on from CM064502.1 coordinate 22,455,359, forward strand.
ACACTTGTACATGTAAAAAAGCTACGAGAGGCTGGCTAGGCCTAAGCAGACGGAGAATCGCTTAAACATGTGGTAATAAAACAAAAAGCACTGAATATTATCACAACAGGAACAGCAGCCAACACACCTCGAAGAAATATACCCGGGAGAGGGAAGCACTGACACGGGACCTAGAAAAAACTTCACTAAGTGAAGAAAAATATGCTAGGAACGTCAGAAAACAAACAAATAAGGCAACTTCATCAGAAAGATAAAAAGAAGCCTAATCACGCGTAGTTAAAGCCAACTAAATAACTAGGCTAGCTAATCCGCGAAAACGTTTCACGCGTCCACCCCGGGACCACGAGGGTACGCCCGAAATAGGCGTCCCAAACACACGACCCAAATACACTGAACTGCGGGCAGCCCGCCCATGACACCCCTGCTACGCATATCCTAACCTTACTCGATACATCCCAGAGTAAACAAATGAGAAAAAACTCACTAGGGACGCAGCAAATGCGGAACGAGCGGAGCGTGGGGAGACACGTCAGGGCAGGTTGAGCGCAGAGCAGAGAAGGAAGAATGACGCCTGAAGTCAGCGTCTGGTTAAAGATCCACACAAGTACATCCACGAAGTTATGGAAAGCTTATGAATAGTTATTCTTATTTTCTTTTGATTTGTTATTTTTTACGAAGTTTTTTCGTAGTGAGTACCCAATTTCATAATGACGAACCATGAGTGAGGTTGCGTGCGCTCATGATGAAGGCTCCTCAATTTTTTATGCTCTGCGCGGTAGATTCAAACTACGGTAAATGAGTGTTTGAAGAGGGTGCCTTATGTAATAGGCATAATCGGCAATGATGGAGGGGCCACTAATAAATACTGGACTGAGAACTCGTCCTATCACAGCTCGTGATGTATCACAATCTCCAAGGGTACAGAGGGGATATGGTCTTATTCCGCACAGCCCCCCCCCCTTTTTAACAATTAATTAATAAAAACACTACTTACTGTACCCGTTGCCGTAAAGCTACACAAGTACGCTTTGGTTTATCTAGAGCGACCGACAGGTAGCGTGTCAGGAATGTATAGTTGGAAGCCCAAAGCTGGGTTTTAGCAATATCCTCAATTGAAAAATGTTGTAAAAATCTGAGAGACACCGCCCACTTCCTAATGTCGTGAGCCCGACCTACCACGCCGGGGTTGCTTTCCTTAATAATGTCTACTATTAAAGAAGCTAACTTCCGTTTCGTAGCACGCGTACCTGTTCGGTTCACCCATAAAGCACCTGGTTGGCGAGGTTGCGCAGCCCTCATAAACTTTGTGAGCGCTTGCACAGGACATAACCTGTGATGAATAAGGCCCCTCTTGAGGGCCGGGACTGAAAATTCAGAGAAGACATGGTCTGAATGTTCATTTTTTGCAATAAATGAGGGAGACGGCGCGATTTGTACATGGTCGTGCAGCCTCCCAAACCTGAGACAGTTTGGTTCGTTGCTCATCGCCGCCAGCTCTGATACAGTGGCAAGTGCCATGAGAAAAACCGCTTTCTTAAAAAGTGTGTCAAAGTCCGGCGCATGATTATACTTGCGGGATTGTTGCAATTCCAAAGCTTTATCAAGGGACCAGGTGGGCATGAGCTGGCGAGGAGGAGGACGAAGTTTGAAACATGCCCTCATAAAACCTTTCTCCTCCGCCTGCGGTATGTAAAGGCCAGTGAGATCAAGGAAGGGGGTCCTAATGGCCGACAGATGATTCTTTAACGTTATAACCGAGAAAAAAAATCTGCTCAAACAGATAATCTAAGTACTTGAATACTAGGGCTGACGAAGTAGTTGTCTGCCTCGTCGATTCCACAATCCAGGTCGTAAACATTTTCCAATGTGATTGATATTGTCTCCTGGTGGACGGAGTGTACTGATTCAAGAGCTTTTGAGTGACACTAGGCCCAAATTTATTTAGCCATTTGGCCGAGAAAATATCCATAAGGCAAAACTGAGAGAGGTCCGAAGGTTGCCAATCGCTTCCAAGTGGAAGGCGGAGACCGGGAGAGACACCGGGGTCCGGCACCACTGTTGCAATTGGTGGTACCATACCTGAGCCGGCCAAAGCGGCGCGATCAGCGCTACTCGGCCCCGGTAATCCCTTAGTTTGAGAATGACCTTGCACATTAACACAGAGTCTGGTGGCGGAAACAGATAGATCGAGGTCCACTTGTTCCAGTCCACCAGCAGTGCATCGGGTCCCCCCGCCGGGGTTACCTCGTGACGGGTCAGAAAGAGTGGCAGTCTGTGGTTCTGCGTTGATGCAAACAAGTCTACTTGTGGACGGGCCGGCTTTGCAATTATCTTGTTGAACATCGCCTGTTTGATTGTCCATTCTACTAAAGTACTCCGCCGGCGAGAGAGAGCGTCTGCCCAGACGTTCGCCATGCCAGGGAGGTATGTGGCATGCAGATGAATCTCTAGCGAGTCTGCTAGGGTAAAAATTTGTTCTGAAACTCTCAACAACTCTCGTGACCTCACTGAGCCTTGCTTCTGAATGCAAAAAACTGCAGTTTGATTGTCCATTCTGAATGCTATTGATTTGTTCTCCAACGTCGTGCCGTGAGTTTGGAGAAAAAACAGGGGAACTAAAAGCTCCTGCTTGTTGATATGTGACTAACTGTTTGCCCCCCAAATGCCTTGTCCCTGGTGGCCTAGACTTGACTGATATCCCCACCCCAGGGACCCCGAGGCGTCCGTGTCTATCCAAACCGTAGGTGGAGGAGAAACCCATGACATGACTGAGTAGAGGACTTCGTGCTTGGTCCAGGCCGAGAGCAAGTTGTGGATTAATGGAGGAATTGGCCATAATTCCTTCTCCGGCAAGAGAGGGAACACTTTGTTGCCTTCCAGGATTAATCGCTTGGTTTTCAGTCGGCCTAGTTTGACAGGTAATTGTATCCAGTTGAGAGAACCGATCAGGGAATCCCACGTTTTCCTGGTCGTATCCAGACTGTGGAGGAACCGGAACAGTTTCCTTCGAAACCTGTTGCGGTTGTCCACACTCTGTGTAAGAGTCAGAGCGGCGGTATCCCAGATCAGCCCTATCCACTGAATCGTCCTTGAGGGGACAAGGCGTGACTTTGCCAAGTTCACCTTGAACCCTAGGGCTTGTACATGAGCTAACACTCGGTTGACATGATCCTGACATAATTCTAACAAGTTTGCCACTACTAGCCAATCGTCCAGATACCAAAACACCTGTATGCCTTGAACTAATAGGGGTTGTTGTTGTTGTTGTTGTTCCCCAGGCTGTCTGGCCGAACAGCCCCAAGGTCTCGAGCAAGGCCAAGGCCATAAACGAGCGCCCCCACAAAATCCTCCCTGCTTACCACTAACAAAGCCCGGGTGACCGAAGCCACTCCAAGGCAGGGAGCTGAGGAGGGTGCGGAAATGCCCGGGAAACCAAAGCCCCACCCAAGGCCCTGTGCCCCTCAGCAATTATGAAGGGAAAGTTGAGGGGTAAGGGAAAAATGTGACACTTTGGCTCCCAATCCCAAGGTGTGGTGGAGTGGTCTTGCCACTGGCCTGGTAATCCAGAGGTCCCGGGTTCAAATCCCGATGTATCAATGGGAAGATATTATGGGGATGGAATCTGTGCTGTACCTAGTATCAGTGCATTACCACAAGCCCACCGAAACGTCAATAAAATACCCTCATTGTTCCCTGATTAAATAGCAGTGTATGAATATTCCCATATTCAAAATATGCTATAGGGGTGCAATGCCTGGTGAGTTATCTGCTCAACAGGTGGCGTTGTGTGTGTGTACGTGTGAGAGTCCGAGTGTAGGGGGTGAGACAGTGAAGCACGGGAACGAGATGGCTTCAGAGATGGGGTCGTTTCGGGCCATGAGTGAGCACCGTGCCTCATGTGAAGGCAAGATGGCAGGTGCTCGTTGTACTCTACGTGCTTCACATGTCTCACTCCCTAGACTGGAACAAGACCTCACGGGCTTCACTGTTCATTGTAAAGCGGTGAATGTTAAGGCTCTCAGCCTATGCCCGAGAGGAAGTAAGTTGGAATATAGAAAAAAAAAAAAAAAAAAAAAAAATCTGCCAACTTCTAGGTTGGCAGTTGGGAGGTCAATCCACGGAAAAGACGCCGCCACTTGAGATCTAGAAGATATATAAGTAAAAGGAACAGTCAGAGTAAGCTATGGGTATGGCAGAGATCGCTCAGTTCTCACTCGGATAGACCAGCCCAACACCACATGACTAGAACCCAATCCTCTCAGCATCAGCTAGGAAAGGCCCTAGAAAGCCGCCTTTGGCGGGGGGATAGCTCCCCTATTTCAACTCCTTTCGGGGTTGGGCACCCGCCCACTAATAGGGGTAAAAGGGCTTGCCTGACAAGCTTGGTGCTAGGTTCAGCCCGAATGGCATCCTTTGACAGACGTAAGTCTCTTGCCGGATTCTCAAGGCGAGAAACTTTTGGAACCTCTTGTTTATAGGGACATGCCAATAGGCATCTTTGAGATCGATCGAACACATCCAACCTTGCGGTGGGAGTGCGAGTCTGAGTTGCTGTATAGTCAGCATCCTGAAGGGTGAATTCTCTATAAATGTTTTTCAGTTGCGAGAGATCTAGAACTGGTCGCATTTGCACACTGTCCCTTTTTGGCACTAAAAAGAGGTGTGACGTGAAAACTAGTTGGGGAGCATTGACTGGAATCAGAACTCGTTTGGCAATAATTTCTTGTACTACGGCCTCCTCCTCCTGAGACACTGGGGTATACTTCTGCGGCTGACGCAGTCGGGGCCGCCGGAGCCATCGCCAGGTAATTCCTTTGCTCACTACTTTTCTGGCCCAGGTAAACTTGGGCCAGGCTGAGCGGAATGAACGGAACGACCCCAGGTGCAACAGGGGATCGTCCGTTACAGCAACTTCCCAATCCCGGGTCTTTGAGCTCAACTCCAGGATGTGGGGAGGATGAGTGGCTAGTTTTTTGGAGGGGGAGGTGTGTTGGCATCGGACGCTTGACTAGTTTTGGCTTGTGTAGTGTTCGGATTACCTTTATATGGGGCCTTACCTTTATACCCATGAGGCTTACCTTGTTTGGCTTTGTACTGAGGACCTCCCTGCTGAGGGGGCAGTCTAGGGTCTCAAGATGACTGTTTCGGATGTGGTTGGTACTGCTTGTGACTGCCCTTTGATTTATGAAAGGGTTTCTTGGGGGGGTCCTTCCTCACTTGGGAGGTAACCTGTTTCCAACCATTTACCAAATTAAATACTAAGCTCCAAGTTTCAGAGTTAAGAAGGGTAGCCGTAAGTACCGGGGATAGAGTTACCCGGCGACCTATGTCCGCCGGCAACTTCTTCACCAGATGTACTCTCAAATCTTGGCGAGCTCGTACCGCCTCCAAAATCGCGATTCTATTGTCGCCTAGGGACTGAATGGCATTTTGAAGTGACAGTCTACGAGACAGCTCAATGGTTCTCCGAAGTTGGGGGTCAGTGACGGCCGAGATCGTACGTGCTAGAGAGTGCTACTTGATGGCTCACCAAGTATTGAGAGAACATCCGGTAAGCCTTATTTCGTAACCTAAAATCTCGCTCCAAGTGAGAAGGTGGTGGTGGAGAAAAGGGGTCATCTAAGGCATGTAAAGATACTTTGGGGGCCGCCAGAAAAGTTAGTAAGGCTGGTGGCACCCCTTCTGCTTTGGACACTGGTAGAGAAAAATAAGAGTGATTCTCTTGAGGAATTTGGTGTGACACTTTGGATGTAATAGTAGTGGCAAATACCTGAGCCTCAAGTTCCCAATCCAACCACGGGCCGGCGCCCACCTGCCACATCTGCAGGACCGGGTTCTGAGCTTGGTCCAGAGCCGGAGTTGTAGCCAACTCCGGCGTAATAGCATTTAAGGCCTTGACATCATTGATGCCATCAGCCTTCGACCAGTCAACGAAAAGTCGTGGAGAAGCGGCGGAAGGGACTGCCGGAGCAGGTGAATACACAAAATATGCTGGATGAAGGGGACTAGGTACACCTTTAATTAGGACATCTAGCACCCTCCCTGTCTCGTCTTTAGCCCTAAATTTATGATTCTTATTAATCTCTATGGACCATTCCATGGGGACTGGAGGGTCTCCTGACACAGATGGTTGAGCTATAAGAGGATTCTCTGGTACTACAGGTACCCACGAGCAATCAGCACCATAGAGGAGAGGCATAGGGCCTTTTCTCACCAGTAACTTGTCTAAGGGGGGCGGTTGAACGTCAGTGATCACCCTCAGGTTGGACATAGCTAACGCCGCCGGTCCTACAGGACCCGGGTTCGTTGCCTCCACTGGGGTCTGGGATGACGTCGAAATTGACGGAATATCTAAAGGTCTCACTACAGAAGTACTAGCGGGAGCAGTTGAGGTGATAACCGGCTGATCTGACGAGGCAGGGAGTTGGTACTGCTGTAATACCTTATGTAATAAGTCATTTACCTGGTCCGAAGTCATCCATTGTCGTGAGGTATCTTTGGATGGATTTGAACTAGCTTCAGAATAATTACTTGGAAGCGACTGAGGAGCCGGGGAGAACATAGGATCCGCCGGCTCCTCACTCTGCTCCAAGAGTTCATGTGATAATAACTCTTGCGAGTCCTCGTGATCCCTCGGGGGCCAAGACAAATCAGGCACCGAAGATGGCAACACGTTGGTGTTGCTATCCTCAGTTGTTCTAGAGAAGGTTCTGGATGGCGCCAGTAACCTCCTGCCGCCAAGGGCTGGGGGTCCTGGTCCATCGGAGATATAACTTGCGCCCCCGCCGGACGACCTCTAAATTGATCGGCCAGTACCCTACTATGGCCTGTTGATTTCACACCCCGGGGAACTAGAGATAATTTTGGTATTGCAAACGTTACATCCGAAGTTACATGCCTAGAATGTTCCTCACTAGTAGTGGGGGTCTGAGAGTCAGAGGGCGGTGACAATTGTGGGGTCTCCCGCCGGCTGCTTGAAGAGGTATACTCTTCTCGTCGGCGTTTGTGGGACCTCGAAGAGTCCGAGGTAGAGTGGTGAACGCGGTGCCGTGGAGACTTTGGCCTGGACTTCGACCTCCACCGCGTGGCCCGGGTCGAGGAGGGGACCTCTGTGATGTCGCTCTCACTACTACTATTGACATATTCGTTGCTTATGGCTTTAGTTTTGACCTTAGGTCTGACCGATTTAGAGGTACCGGGTTTTACTAAAGGTGACTTTATAATAAGCTTCTCCCATAGGACCTCGTCATCACACTGGAGGGCCTTATGGGCAAC